>OY744517.1:145389381-145396881 GCA_963556195.1 Sepiola atlantica | reverse complement strand
GTATCAATAAAGGTCTCTTTCGTCTCGGAAACGATCGTACACATAACTGTTGTTGATGTTGAATTCTTGGAACGGATATAAATGAATACGTCATAAATTTGTGTATCTCTACATTATAATATATATATATATATATATATATATATATATATATATATATATATATATATATATATATATATATATATATATATATATATATATATATATATATATATATATATATATATATATATATATATATATATATATATATATATATATATATGGGGTGGTAAAACTCTGGCAATATTATTTGTTGTTTTGGTTGTCACCATGCACACTGAATGTATTACATAGGAGGGAGAAATCAGATGAGAAGTAATGGGAGAGAAAGGGGTGTATTAAACGCAAAAGTCTCACAATTGGAATGCTGTGGGTTCAATCCCTGTAGAGGCAGTGCATTTTCATTTTATTTTCAATCACATCCAAAATGAATGTGTATTATATAGATTAAGTCAAGGCCAAAGGTAGCAAACCTTTGTTCTTAATCATAGGAAAAGTATGTAAAATATAGTAAATAAGAATGTTCTGTAAAAAATTATACCATTTCTTCAAATTTCTGTCTCAATCTCTGCCCCACTGGTCAGAGATTGAGAACAGACGATCCCAGCTGAATAAACCTCTTCTTGTCTTCAACCATTGTCTTTTCTTAGTCTTTATTTTCGGATTATTAACAGCGTTTCCTCAGTCAGGCAAGACCACGTCAAGGGATTTGTGCCGAAACGAACGGCCAGCAAAGTATGTTATGAACTCATCGGGTAACGGGTCGTCTAGCCTATAATAACTGTGGCGTATCTTATTAAATTATCATTTATTATCATTTTTTATTGTTATAATACTCTAGCTGAAATTATATCAATTATATTTCTGTGTAAAATGTTTACAGTCTTGATTCAGCACTGTTCCAACTTCGAAAAGTTGATTTTCAAGTTTTATATATATATATATATATATATATATATATATATATATATATATACATATGCTTCTCTGAAGTATTTATTTGCAAAAAAAGGTAAAAGAATTTACAAATTAGGCACAAAACCCTTTAAAGTAGAGAGTATACAGTGAACCTTGGACTTACTTTCGGCAGCCTTGTAACTCTCGCTTCCTTTATATTTGTCCGTTAGTATTCACATTCTATGAGCGATGTTTCTGACAAAGGGAGAAGAATTGCTGTTTTCTGGGTTGGAATCTATCTATCTAACTCTTATCGTTGGCTAGATTTTGACCTTGAAGTGGTATTTTATTTTTAGCTCCTTACATCAAATGGCTCCATGCCTTGTCTAAGCGATTTCCATAAAAAAATAAAAGATTTTTTTAAAAGTTCGGATAGTTTTGCTGGTTGGTCATTCTTTGTCTATCCTACTCTTAACTAGACATATTTTGATGCATTCGTCCAAGCACTGTTCCTTTCATTCCTTCATTTTTTGTCGCTCACTTTCACTTCAACAGTCACCAAAATACCACATTTACTCTATAAACTATTATACTTAAAATAAGCCCAATGATTTAAAATCAGTTTTGATTACAAAGTATATTTACAATTTATCCTTTTCTGTCACTTTCTTTCTCTGTCCTCTTTCTTTTTCTCCTTAAGTTTTTTCTATTTTCCCTGTTAAAAAAACACTAACAGTGAAAAGCAGTTATTGACCCTTCGTTATTTACAAGCGCACAATGTTTTTCTTTATTGGTTCGACCTTCAAAGACAACAACTACTTGTGAGATGAAGTGGGAAGCGATTATGGATGACACAATTCACAAATTCAGATTTAAGAAGAGACAACGTCACAGAAAGAGCGATAATAAGACAATTTTATTATTTGTCAAGTTAGATACATAAATATTGTTTTTAGATTAATAGATAAGTGGCCGTTCCATGTGGTCATTGCATGGGGTATACTTACTTAACATTTTAGAATGTTTTGAAACATAGATTGATACAAAGATTTATAGATAAGTGTGATATTTGAAAACATCCTCCAATTTTTAATAGTTTTGAAAAAGTATATATATATTGGATTCTTAAATCCAATTGTTATATCTTGTCATATAAAAAGAAAAAAGTATTAAAAAAGAAAATATAAGGTTTCTAGATTTTGTTGTATATTTTTGTTTTATGTGTTTGTGATCATTCTACAATTCCATTCTTAACTTGACCTGTAACGAATTGATAAAGATTTTTTGTGCTGATGAGGTGATAATTAGAAAAGTTTCTGAAACATATGTACACAATAATATTTGTGTTACGATACACGCTACATGTCTACTCATATCATTTTGTAACCACAGTCTTAAATCTTCACGTATCAATCTACGGCCCTTCAGGCCTTTTTAAAACCACGAATCTGTTCACGGCATCTCAGGCCTTTTTCAATTACAGCCTCTGTTCATTTATACGTATCTTAAAGTCTCTAAAAAGTTCTCAAATAAATCTCAAGGTTTACCTTATCTTCTGTTCTCTTCTTTGGCCTGTGATTCGTCTAGTCTTCGCTGGCTGTGTCGTCTTGATCGAAGGAAGAGGTCTGTCTCAGACAGAATGAATACACGAGACACGAATTTTTGAAGGGATATTTCACACAAATTTCTTTATTCTCACACAAGCTTCTTATTTCTCTCTGGTTCGTTTGCTGTCAGGGGGATTCCGGTCTCGACTCTCTCATACTTCGGCTATTTTCTTTCCTTTCGGGATATCTTCTGCCCTCCCAGAACGGGGCCTTACCAGTTTACCGGCTACATGCTCGCACCCGGTCTGAACGGTATCGCCTCTAAGCTCAGACTGATTCTAAAAAGCTAAGTTTTTGTTTTCCGTGGTGACGCAATCATCATTCCCACGCACGATATGGGGACAAAAACGACTCACTCTGATCTCTGACTCAAAGGTCACGTCAGGTGTCTAAATTTATTATGGCTATTCTTGGATCAAACACTTCTCTGAACTCACTTCTGAGTCCAGAAACAAAACCTATTTTTCAATAACAAAATTAGCTATTTGATACTAGTTAACCTACTGTGCCTTGCATAATGGGGCCCTACGGTACTGTAACATTTGTTGATGTTGAAGTTTTGGAGTATGATCACAAAATATTGATTATGCCATAAATTTTGCATTCTACTTAATTATATATATATATATATATATATATATATATATATATATATATATATTGACCCACTAAAATTAAAGATGGTGCTTGTAAATGTTTTTTAGCATGTGTATCGCAAGTACGGTTCTTTAGGGTGAAATGTTCAAAGGTAAGTCGGCTTTTTCTGCATTTCTGAAGATTCATCATGTTTATAAGATTCAAACTTTGTAAAATGTTTTGATTTCATGACGGCGATGGTGAATTGAATTAAAAGCCACCTTGCTTGATACTAGATTTTTTGTTTGGTCGAAAGTATTTCAATTTATAATTGCTCTGTAATTATACATTAGAACCTTAGGATCGTCCAATATACATTGCGTTTAAAGTATTCGATTTTAACTGCACACCCAATATATATATATATATATATATATATATATATATATATATATATATATATATATATATATATATATATACAGGGTGGGCCAAAATAAGGGTCCTATCTTTAAATTTGAATAACTTGAATTTGAATAACTTCCACAAAATAAAAGTTAAACGCACCAAACTTTATGTGTGTGTAGACTGACCCTTCCGAGATTTTTTGAAATAAACAAAACAAATTTTAGCCGAAAAACACTTCTTAAAACTTACAAAAACTAAAGTATTGTTTTTTACACTGTTTTGAGTTTTTTAAGCAAAAATAATGTTTTCTAAATGAGGGTACGTTCCTTAGGGCTAATACGGCTCATGCTTGCTTCAGAAGGGGTCCTTTACTTATTCTAAAAAAAAATTTTTTTTAAATCAATAAATAAAAAAGTTATGAATTTTTAAAAATAGGACCCTTATTTTTGCCCACCCTGTATATATATATATATATATATATATATATATATATATATATATATATATATATATATATATATATATATATATATATATATATATATATATTAGTATTAGGACGATTAAAGTTAATCTGAATTATAAAATATATCAGAACTTTTGGGGTATCGGCATCGGTATCGGAATCGAAAAGATTTTAGTCTTATTTCCAATTCCCCAAAACAATTCTTTTAATATATATATTTTAGCTTACCTTTCCATTGCTGGTACTAATGATAAATATTTAATGTTTTTACTATTAGTACAACTGAAATCTATAGATCATAATATCATCAAAATACGATCAAAATTTATTTTACTTGATTAAAAAAAACAAAAATTAAAACTTGTATAAATTCGCCAGGTAACCTTTAAACGAACGCAGTTGATTTACAAGGTTCCTAAAAATGTTTAAAATTTAAAATTGAATAAAACATTTTTATCAAACATTATTGATAATTGAATTAAAAGTAATGGTATTACTAATTATCAGTAATAATATGTAGTTTTTTTATTCATTTTTTATGCTGTTTGGTCTTTTGTCTGTTTTTTTTTTAATTATATGATGGGTATTTGCCCGGTGAACTTTTGTCTAGACTTTGTTTTGGCAAATCTTACAAGCGGTGGCCAAAAGGTGTGGAAAAAAAACTTCAGACATTTTCAAAAGATCGTCTTCAGTTGAATTAGCTATAAACGAATATAAAGATTTTCACGCCTCTGTGCGAGAACATTTTGCCATCAGTTCTTCTTTTATATTGATTTCCCATGTTTGGTTGTAAAACAAAGTTTCTAAATAAGGTGGCGTGGGATTGAGATAGAAGGCAATAAAATCAAAGACTAGTTATAAAAAGTATTCTTAGTTATTAACCCTTTGGCAGTTTGGTTAGTACATTTACCTTCCACTGACAAGACACGTGAAAGACAGTGAAAATTTTCCAACATTAAAATGTAAGTATATTTTTAGACTATTTTAAAGTCATTTTAAATGTTTTATGAAAAAAATATACTAACATGTTTTTTATCAATTTTTGTTTCATATTTAAACTTATATTTTAATGTATCGTTGTAGAAATTAAATAAATTATTTTACTATACAAGCACTTATAAGTATTATTATTATTGTAGATTAACACCCTCAGCTGAATCCCCCCTCCAAACAAAAATGATATTTTACTTTTGTAAGCGATTACATGGGAACACCCTGAAAAACTTAAAGAGAAGAAAAAATCAATTAATTCAGCATTTAGAGTGGGGAATCAGTCTCACATATAAATTTAATGTAAAATGAGTTCCCATTTCCGAGACATTCTAGCGTTTTAGAGCAGTTAACCAAAAAATATTATTTTGCTCTGGGAGATAAATTCTATGCGTTTATTTGGGGGAGGTCTACTTTTTTAAGCGATTACGCATAGTTTTACGATATTGACAGTCGTACAGAGTTAGTGGTAAAAATATTTAGTGAACAACACTAAAAAGTTAGAATAGCCCGGAAGTGATGATCATTTCACGTTAAATTTAAGAATTGTTATTTTTTTCTTTCCGTCGAGTTTTTCTATGTGTTCACATGTAATCATCTAAAAACAAAAAGTATAATCTTATTGGAGGGCGGTATTTAGCTGATGGTGTTAACCTACAGATTTTCCATTATTATTACAAGCAAATATATGCTCCCTCCGGTCGCATATTTTTGCTAGTTGTTTTATTTAGTTGCTCAGTAAAATGTGTTTGTTTGTTTTTTACGAAAGAAATGAAAGAAAATCACCCCATCCTTTATTTTAATAAATAAAACACGGAATAATAAAAACAGTTTTGAAACAAAATTAACCCTTTACGGCGTAAAATGTAAACCAAAAAATCCTAAACTCACTTAAAGTCGTAAAAAGATATAATATTTGAAGTTTTTCAAATCGAAAAAAAAAGTGTACCTAAAATAAAATCAACAATTAAAAAAATAAAATATAGTTATTTTATTACTTAGTAAAATGTGTTTGGTTTTTCTTACAAAACAAAATAGTATTTGTTTTAATTAATTATTGTTTAAATTAAATAATTTGATTCAATAAATTTGTGCTTTAAAACAGAATTTCTAATAATATTAAAAAAAAAAACTAAACGTTTTAACAAAAAAATCAAAGTAAATATATCATTTTTGAGCGAATCGTGCGATAAATTTCAGAGAATCTGTTGCTTACATGTTATAAATAAAATAATGCGACCTTGTCTTGTGCCCCTCCCTCTCTCTCTCTCTCTCTTTCTCTCTCTTTCTTGAAATAGTACTTTCTGTGCGTTTCAAATAGAACATTATACTTAATAATCAGAGGGCGAGTAAGTCATATGCTACATTAAAACGGGAAGGTATTTCCTAGGAAGATGGTATAATGACAACAAAAAAGATACTCAAAAAAATAAAGGAGAAGGTAATCCCTGGGAGGGTAGTATTATGATCACGGAATAAATACTACATCCCCTTCCCAAAATAAGAAAGAGGTAATGCCTGGGATGATGGTATCATGACAACAGAACAGATACTACACTACCTCCACACCTCTCAAAAATTACGAGGTAATGCCTGGGAGGGTGGTATCATGACCACAGAACAGATACTACACTACCTCCACACCTCTAAAAAGAGGAGGATGTAATGCCTGGGAGGATTGTATCATGACAACAGAACAGATACTACTCTACCTCTACACGTCTCAAAAAAGGAAGAGGTAATGCCTGGGAGGATGGTATCATGACAACAGAGCATATACTACACTACACTATGCCCCTGAATTGAGCATTTTAAGATTACGTTAGTCTGAAATAGTATATACTATACTATTTCATAATAAGTATAATAGTCTTAAATAGTATAGTTTGGGCTTCAGACAGACAGATACATAATCTCCTTTATTAATAGATTAGTAGTATTACTATTATTATCTGTATCTTGTTTAAGCTTTTTACAGTAAAAAAATCACTCTATTACATATCTGTTATATTGACAGTAGCAATAACCGACCAAATCTTTATAATTATCGTAAACATATGAACATTCTGTGATAGAAGGAATATACAGAATAGTTAACAAAGCATCTCAGCTCAGTTCTTCTCATGTGAAAAATGGTTTTCTAAAGAGTAATTTTATGATTTAGAAACTCATTCTTAAAATGTTCTTACACCGTCTTCTTATTTTGCATACTAATACTCGACTATTTTCAATTGTTTACGAAAAAATTAAAATAGCATTTTGTCAACTAACGAAGAACTAATGCAAATCGGCTTTGTTTTAAAAGAGAAAAACTCTTTAGTTACCTCACTCAATTACAAGGAAAACATTTAAGAAAAAATATGTAGAAAGAACTACTCGTGTAATATACGCTCACAATTGTACTTTTTACGATGATTCGACGAAGAATCGAAAACGTTCGTGATACCTATGGGCATTTATTATTTTTTTTATTTTAATACAAAAAAGACCATTAGAAAAATTGAAAAATAA
>OY744517.1:144814381-145384381 GCA_963556195.1 Sepiola atlantica | reverse complement strand
GTATGATGTTGTCTGAGGCAGTGTGTATAAACGAGGTAAGTATTGTGGATGTGTGTATAAACGAGGTAAGTATTGTGGATGTGTGTATATTAGCTTGTCTCTTTTTTTGTCAGTGAGCGAGTGTGTGTAGGAACTTGCGTGCGAGAGAGTATTACGTTAATGAGAGAAGTAGAATTTAGCCTGTGTGAGAGTATGTGCGAACTTGTGTGTACGTGAGTTCGGTAAGCTGTGTGAATATGTTAGCGCTATCCGTACAGTAGTTCGTTAGTGTCTCGTTACGCCTGCCGAGGCTTTCCACTCCAAGGGCTTAGGCCGGATTGTGATGTACGCACGTGTGTTGAGTCTGAAAAGAAAGAGTTGGAAAAAAGGAAGAAAGATGTGTGTTTGAGTTTTTGTTTTATAAAGTTCTACAGTGAATATTCTCGCACTTCTGGTTGGCTCAAAGAAACTGCTGACTGGAGAGTTTGTCCAATCGTGAGTCAAATCTTGCAAAATCGTAGACTTCGCCGTTTCAGCAAACCACAGTGAAGATCAAAGAGACGGAAAAACGAAGCAAATACACAGAACTAGCCAGATAACTGAAAGGAATATGGAGCATGAAGAAAGTCAGTATAATACCAATAATTGTATGAGCACTAGGAACGATCCCAAAAAAACCTGGAGAAAAGACTGGGAGAAATTGGAATCAAAGGGACCATCGAAACCATACAAAGGACGGCAATGATCAAAACAGCTGCAATCTATAGGAAAATCCGTGAATGCGGAAACCAACCCGCATAAGAAGAGGCTAATGATTGATGCACTAACTCTGATGTAACAGCAATACTCCATGCACGGGCGAATAGTGATTTTTTAGATGTATAGGATACTGACATGTGTGAGAAGTTTGCCGCAGACTTGGCAGTATCTTTTATGAACTTATTCCATTTCCTGTTGTTTGAGAATGTCAGACGAAAGGATTAAAACGTTGACCTGTTGGGATGGGTGCTATCGGCCATGACAATCGGTGGTTGGAAAGGTTTCTTATAGTTGTTAAAGTAAAGGAGATTTGTCTAAGTGTGGCAGAGGGGACTGCCTGAGAAAAAAGACCTACGGAATTTAGAGGCTACTAGAATTAGTAGAAGACTGAAATTTTGAATTCACGAAAAGAATGAATTGTTTATTTTGTACAATATTAAATCTGCTATGAGGAGAGATGGGTCATGAGGTTGACAAAGTAAAGTCGGCTGTTTTGATAGACGAGCGTGTTGATAGCTAAGAGTTGACAGTTGCAATTTGTAAAAGCTCAAACATATTCTCGTGACAGAAGTCGAAACATACGCCCGAGTCACATGAGAGGAACATACGTCCAACTTTGAGAGAGAGAGATGGGGACGGGGGAAAGAGACAGACAGGCAGAGACAGAGAGAGGGGTGAATAATTGACGATGAGAATCATTTAGAAAATCCACGTATGAAAAAAAGTTTCGGCCGGGCAATATCAATGATCCTTTCTTTAATATATAAACGAAAGAAAATCATTTGAAGAGAAGACCCGAGCGGGAAGTACAGAGATTGTTGGAGAACCTGAGATTGTGTTGTAAACTGTCCTGCTCTTGAGAAGATAATCATTCTATTAGCACGACGAGAAATAATAGAAAGTGGCAGTCCAAATCTGAGGTATTAACCCCGCCTATCCAACAGAAATTATTGTGCTTGTAACCCCGTCTTCTTCTGTCTTTCGATAATATATTCTTATTTGTA
This sequence comes from Sepiola atlantica, assembly GCA_963556195.1. Taxonomy (NCBI): domain Eukaryota; kingdom Metazoa; phylum Mollusca; class Cephalopoda; order Sepiida; family Sepiolidae; genus Sepiola; species Sepiola atlantica. The sequence continues at coordinate 145,382,639 of OY744517.1, read as the reverse complement.
TATTAAGAATATTCTTGTGATTTTTTTATTTCCTCGATCTGTTCCATACAATCTCATTTAGTCGACGCCATCCTTCTGAAACAGATGAGGAATCCTGACTTTGGATCAAACAAACACAATGTGGCAAAGCCAGAACCAATCAGCTAAGACGCTTTAACTATTTTCGTTAACTGTTTTTGACTGTCTATGTCAGGAGAACGGAAAACCATTCGTCGACTTCGACACCTCGCGAACCAGGCCAAACTCGGAGGCGGCACATAGACTACAACAAGGAGTGAGAACACATAACTTACTGGTGCGGTCAACCAGACTTTGTCTGTCGGTTATAAAAGCTAGTAATAGAGACCGCAATGAAGAGGAGTGTTCGTCATAAGTGGTCTCTGTGGAAGTCACACACTCAAGGGGGAAGAGAAGAAAGGTCATATTGGTAGCATTAAATGGGACTTGTTACAAAACAGGCTCTGGTGAATTATTCAATTAAATATCGGAAATCTTCAACGGTGCAATACGAAAATGGTTGCCGAGTAATGAGCGTGTGGTTTTGAGTTTTTTCTTCCCTTCTTCTTTCTCCTCTTTATACTCATTTAAATATGTTACTAGTGTTCACCCTCCGTCAAAAATGACGGAAAAGCAAAGTATGCTTCGCCAGTGTTCGCACTAATATTCATAAAATAAATCATAGAATTACGTCAGTAATTTAATTTTTTTATTTATAAATTATTATTATCATTTCTGATGACCTAAAGAACAAAATTACCTACCGCTGACTTTTATTTAGAGTAGAGGGTTCTTTTAACCACTTGAAATGGTCTCGTTCGGAGGCTAGAAAATGGCACGTTTTTTACTCGCTAACTTTTGTGCGACGGGACAGATATATTATATTTAAATATATAAAATATACAAATAAATACACATTGGTGTTTATTATGGAGTGAAGGACTAGCGGGATCCGTGTCCCTGCGTTATACGGGAATTTGAGGAAGCCTAAAAACACATGCCCCCAGTTACTTGAATATTAGTGGAATACTCATTGACTTGTTTGCTTGGCCGCGGTGTGTCGTCGTCGTTTTTTGTTTGTTTGTTTTGTTTTTTGTTTTTTTTTGTTGTTGTTTTCTTTGGGGGTGGGGGACAAGGCTTTGGTTATAATTTACAATTTATAACTGGATCGCAACTTGAAGAAAATCAATTAAATTTACTCAGAAGGAAATTTACCGTAGAGAACCGGAAAGGTTGCTTTTACCAAAAATAGCCATCCTTTATAAACGATAGAAAAAAATATTCGTAAATAGAAGTATGTGTTATATTAAAATGAAAACAATCATTGAGATTGAAAACAATATAAAAGAATAGTTAATTAATGAGTTATTCTTTTGGAAAACAATATGCAAATTAGTTAACCATACGACTTTGATCGCATACACATGATCAGCATATTAGAACATTCTTTTTTCTAATCTGCGAAGTTTAAATCGGCGTAAGAACGAAAAAAATGACGCAGCTTTATAAATATACTTAAGAGAAAAAAACGGATATGAATTAGTAAAAAAAACGCTCTATATTTTCTTTTGCTGTTAATCTCTCTCTCTCTCTCTCTCTCTCTCTCTCTCTCTCTCTCTCTCTCTCTCTCTCTCTCCTTCTCTCTTTTTCTCTCTTTCTCCCTCTCTCTTTTTCTCTCTCTCTTTCTCTCTCTCTCTTTCTCTCCTCTTTCTCTCTTTCTTTCTTTCTCTCTCTCTTTCTCCTTCTCTATTTTTCTCTCTCTCTTTCTATCTCTCTTTCTCTCTCTCTTTCTCTTTCTCTCTTTCTCCTTCTCTCTTTTCCCCTCTCTCTCTTTCTCTCTCTCTCTCTTACTCTCCTCTTTCTCTCTTTCTTTCTTTCTCTCTCTCTTTCTCCTTCTCTCTTTTTCTCTCTCTCTCTCTTTCTCTCTCTCTTTCTTATTCTCTCTTTCTCCTTCTCTCTTTTTCTCTCTCTCTTTTCCTCTCTCTCTTTCTCTTTCTCTCTCTCTTTCTCTCCTTCTCTCCGCACACACACCCCTTAATATATGTGTTTCATTACCATATGCCAATTATATCATAAAATGAAATGCCGTGAAAAACAAGATTATTATTATGACGCAATTGCGTTTTATCCAACCCACATGTATAATATATATATATATATATATATATATATATATATATATATATATATATATATATATATATATATAGTACATGTATTGTATTAGTTTCTGTAGATGTAAATCCGTTGAAACTCAAGTGTTTATAAAAAGTGCTCAATAACAAGTAGAGCTGTTCTTAAGTATAAATTTTATTTATACAAGCAGTATTGGTTACATATGTGCATACATGTTTCAGTTGTACTCTTCACAGAGAGTCAACCTCTTAAAAGGAATGATAGAAATAGTGACATTGAAGGTAATCCAACCACTAACAATTGTAACTGTCAGAGACAGAATGAATGTCCCCAACAAAAAAATTGCGTCACCGCATCAGTAATATATTGTGCTAAAATTTATACTGCTGAAAATACAGACGATAATAAGTTTTTCATAGGAAGCACGTCAAGAAGTTTTAAGGATAGGTATTACATGCATAAATTATCTTTTAGAAATAAAAAAAATACAGTAACACTTCGCTGTCCCGATACTTCTGGAAAATGATAGACGAGAAAAAAAAATAATAATTAGATGGAGCATAATAAGAAAAGCAAAAACATGTAGATCATTCACCTCACCCTGTTTCTTATGCCTAGGTGAGAAACTTGAAATTGTAAAATTTAAAGATAGGGAAAAAATTACTCAACGTTAGACACGAAACGAGTTTAAACTGCAAACAAGGAACACACACTAAGCAGACTTTAGATTACGAATAACTACTATCACTTTATTGACTGTTACTTCATTATTAATATAAGACATACTCAATTTGTATTCTCTTTTTTTCCTTTTTTCTTTTTAAAAATTTTTTTTTTAATTTTTAATTTTATTATTTTTTAAATTTTCTTTTATATTTTATTTTATTTTTATGGTGTTATTTTTTTACTTTTATTATTATTGTTTTTTAATTTAAAATTTTGATGTCTTTATTGTTTTGAACTTAAGTAATCTATATTATCCAAAATCACTACACCTCACCCTATAATGATATGATTTTGGCACTTCCTCATAGTTATCACTTGTTTATATATATAGAATTAACTATTTTAATTACATACGCTATATTTAATTAGCTTGCTTGTCTTTATGGTACTTATCTTGTAAGTTCCTTGTATAAATACTAGAGCAGGTATAAATGTAAGCAAATTGAACTGAGATAGACAGGAGCAATAATGAATGATATAAGTTTAATTAAAGAAATATCGATGTTTGTGTACATGTGTACGTGTTTGTGTGCATGCATACAAATGTATGTATACACATGTGTATGTGTGTGTACGTTGTCTGCGTGCATATATTATATAATGATTTTATGTATATTTATGTTATATGTGTATGTGTATGTACATGTATCTGTAATGGTGTATATATATATACTTGTATGGTTTATGTATGTTATATATGTATATATAACGGTAGGTATATATATATATATATATATATATATATATATATATATATATATATATATATGTAGTGATGTATATGTATGTATTTATGTGTATATGTGTTCATGTATTGGTATGTGTGTGTTTATATATTTATATGTATGTGTATATATATATTTGTGTGTATATGCGTTAGTGTATATATGTATACATGCGTGTATGTGTATAAACAGTCCAAAATGGTAAACACAGTCCAAAAACAACGTCGGCCCACCTCACCGACTTCAAAATTTGTCCAGCCCCCAACAGCTTGTTGGAATTGTGGCAACTGGCATTTTGTGCGAAACTGCACCTTCAAGACACACCGCTGTCGCAGCTGCAATCGACCCTCTCTCAATCGTCCTCCAGGACGAAAACCAACCCATAATAGGCAAACCTCACATAACAGGCAACGACAGCAGCACAGAACAAGAACAAAGAGTCTGATAGCAACTTTTCTCTCAAACCAAAAATCCAAACGAAAATATGTTGCAGTACAATTGAATGGCCATCCTATTCAACTGCAAATCGATACAGCATCAGATATAACTATTATATCACAAAAACTATGGGAATCCATAGGCCAGCCTTCATTGACACCAACAAGTCAGGTAGCACAGAGTGTTTCTGGAGATTGTGTTCACATCACGGGTCAATTACCCGCTACAATCAAAATGAAAGAAAAAAACGGTGTCAGGTACCGTATACATAGCAAACTCATGCTATAATTTGCTGGGACTTGATTTTATCGAGTTACTAGGTCTTCTCGACATTGCACTCAATCGGATATGTGTGGTGGTGTCCAGATCGTCACCTCAGAGCAGCATTATCGACCAGACCAAAAACATCATGAAACAATTTTCTCTAGTCTTCACAAAGAAATTGGGACGTTGCACTCAGGCAGAGGCCACACTGTTCCTGAAACCATTTTCTAAGCCTGTTTTTCGACCCAAACGCCCAGTGCCATACGCTGCATTGCCACTGGTGAACCAGGAACGAAAACGACTTGAGGAAATGAAGGTCATCATACCAGTAACATATTCACGGTGGGCAGCACCTATCGTGGTTGTAAAAAAAGCCGATGGTTCAATTCGGTTGTGTGCTGATTTTTCAATGGGGCTCAACGTAGCACTAGAGGATCATCAATACCCATTGCCAATCCCCGATGATCTCTTCACCGTACTTAATGGTGGCACCTGCTTTGCAAAATTGGACCTCGCAGAGGCTTATTTGCAAGTCGAAGTGGCAGAAATCTCCAGGGAGCTGCTTACTATAAACACACACCGTGGATTATTCCAATTCACTCGTTTATCTTTTGGGGTAAAAACAGCCCCTGCCATATTTCAACAGATTATGGACACAATGCTCACTGGCATGGAAGGTACAGCTGCATACTTGGATGACATCATTGTTGTTGGGCAATCAAACCAGGAGTTGACAAAACGGATCAGCAAGGTCCTAACCCGCATCCAAGACTTTGGTCTCCATTTCCCACCTGCAAAGTGCCATTTTTATTTACCTTCCATAAAATACTTGGGATTTATGTTTGATTGTCAGGGTCGTCGTCCAGATCCTGCTAATGTGGCAGCCATTCAACACATGCCACCCCCATCGGACGTTAGCGGTCTACGCGCATTTCTGGGACTGGTGAGCTACTACGGTAGTTTCTTGCCTTCACTCCATCAAATCAAATCACCGCTCAAAAAACTGTTGATAAAAGACACAAAATGATCCTGGCCCGAGAACTGTCAAAAATCATTTGACAAAATCAAAGCACTCATTAACTCGGACCTACTGCTCACACATTTTGATCCAAATAAGAAAATTGTGGTAGCAGCAGATGCATCAAATCATGGCGTTGGAGCCGTAATCTCGCATATATTCACAGATGGAACTGAGAAACCTATCATGTATGCAGCCAGATCCCTGACACCCGCTGAACGCAATTACAGTCAAGTGGAAAAAGAAGCACTGGCACTGATTTTTGCTGTGAAGAAATTCCATAAGATGTTGCTCGGGCGTCACTTTACACTTCTGTCAATATTTGGCTCAAAAAAGGGTATTCCGGTATATTCAGCCAGCCGATTACAACGGTGGGCAATCATTCTACTGGGGTACGATTTCGCTATACAGTACCGCCGGACAACAGAATTCGGCCAAGCTGATGCCTTGTCACGACTCATTAGTGCACAATCAGTTACAGATGACGAAACTGTCATCGCTGCCATCAACATCAAGGGCGATTTTCAACGCACGCTCACAGATTGTATCCGGACAATTCCAGTGACAAGGAATGATATAAAGCGAGAATCACAACAAGATCCAACGATACAAAAAGTGTGCAGATTTCTTTAACATACATGGCCTCCTAACCTCACGGGAGACCTTCAACAATTCAAACGGCGCAGTGGCTCTCTTTCTGTCATTGATGGTTGTTTGATGTTTGCAGATCGTGTTGCTATTCCCACTAAACTCAGACAAGCAGTCCTTAAGCAACTACATTCGGGTCATCCAGGCATTAACCGAATGAAATCACTAGCCCACAGCGTGGTCTATTGGCCTAACATAGACACAGACATTGAGCATACTGTTAAACGTTGTATCCAGTGTATGGAAGCGCAGAAGAATCCACCTCAGATTATTGATTCTCGCTGGACATACCCAGAGCGACCATGGTCCAGAATACACGTAGATTTTGCTGTCCTTATCAATGGCCTTAGTTTTCTGGTGGTTGTGGATGCCAATTCCAAATGGCCAGAAGTTTTTCCAGTGCAACAGACTGACACTCAGTCTACAATAACAGTACTTAGGCGGTTATTTAGTCAACACGGCTTATCCGAGACTTTAGTCTCAGACAACGGATCACAATTTACGTCTGAGTCATTCCAACTATTCTGCAAATCGTGTTGCATAACACACGTTCGGTCGCCACCGTATCATCCTCAATCCAACGGACAGCCGAAAGATTTGTAGACACATTCAAAAGGGCACTACTAAAAGTAAGAGGGGAGGGAACAACAGAGGAGATACTACATGCTTTCCTCCTTTCATATAGAATAACACCAAAAGGAGCTGTGAAGAATGGTCTATCACCAGCAGAGGCACTCATGGGACGAAAACTCTGTACCGCACTAGACGCTTTACGTCCCCAGCCACAAAGGCAACAACCAAGCACTAACAAAACAAAAGCTTTTTCAGTTGGCACACCAGTGTTTGCTCGGAATTACAGACCTGGTCGGCCAAACTGGGTACCAGGCATCCTGTATGAAGTTCAAGTCGGGAGTCAATTCTGGGTACGGCACAAAAACCAGTTGCGTCTCAGATACTCTGTAGACAACTTAGTGGACAACAGAACAACCATTACGTTTGATTTTTTAATGGACACATTTGAACTGCCATTTCCATCACCTCCCATGCAGACAAATACAAATGAGAATTATCAAAGACCTCACAGGAGTTGGCCAAAGCGCAGTCGCACTAAAGTAAAGCACCTCCAAGTTGACCCCAGGTGCGCTCGATACAGTTAAAGACTAAACCAGGAAGATGTTAGGACACCTAATGAAAACGGAATTACCTACCTTGAACCATTTCGGGAGTTAAGAGTTATCGCCCTTGGAAAAGGGTCGTCTGCCCGGAGAGAAAGAAAACAAAGACTACGGCGTCAGATTGAATATATCAATGGCGTCCAGCGGCCAATTACCTCATTAATTAATTCTGTGTTCAGTTTTAATAAATCTGTTAAACGTTTCTCTTGAAAGTTCATTCATTTATTTACAAGTTATTATTCATAATAAACCGAAATTACGAGGTTATAAAAATATATATGCATATATATGCGTACCTATACACATATATATGTATATATATACATAGATATATATATGCGTATATATCATGGACGGCGACACCGGGGGGTAAGGGGGGCTTAAGCTGCCACCCCCACACTTTTTAACTTGTCCCCCACACTTTACGGTCATCAATAATGAAGTTATATATGCATGTGTTTAACCGGGCCCCCACTTTTTAGGAGAGCCCTCCACTTTTATAACTGTCCCGCCGGTCCTGTATATACACATATATATAGTTATATATATATGAATATATATATATATATGCGTATATATACATATATATATATGTATATATGCATATATATACGCATATATATATATGTGTGTATATATACGTATATATATACATATAATATGCGCATATATACACATATATATGTGTATATATATGCATATATATATATATGTATATATATGCGTATATACACATATATATGTATATATGCATATATTTATGTATATATACAAGAGACGTCTATCAACTGTAAACATAGTAGACTCTACCTCCTTAGCAACCCACATACCCCACCTTAACCCCACACCAACCCCCCCCCCACCCCACATATTTAAAAACGAAAAAATTTAGAAATTAATAATTACATTAACGGGGGGTTAATACTTCAAAACACATTACAACCTCCTACCCACCCACCCGAATTTACCACCCAACCCCACCCCCAACAAGCCTCGATGAATCTATAGATATATACCCACCCCACTAAACAATCAAATCTCTAAGTATTACCTAAAATTCTCAGCCTCAAAAGCCTCTCAGCCATACTACCAATTATACCAAAATCACCTCCCACCTAAACCCATAACTATGATAGCTATTAACTCTGATACCACTTAGATTGATCTAATCTCAATTACTTAATCCTTCGATTACTATCTTGAACACTTAATTATTGACCGGTGCCTAGTCTTGATTATTGGTAGTAGAACTATAAAAGCTTACCATCACTTGCAGACTTATTTCGCCTAATGACTTCACAAATAACAAGATTATAATAATTACCATTATTATTACTACTACTATTATTATTATTATTATTATTATTATTATTATTATTATTATTATTATTATTATTATTATTATTATTATTATTGATTCTATTGTCACTGCGACTATCGTAGATACTATTGGCTTTATTATTATTATTGTTATTATAATTATTAATACTAAAGATAGTAACACCATCAAACTTCTTTTATATAGTAATTCCACTAGTATTAATTTTAGTATAATATAATTACAATTAACAAATATTATCACAACAAAATTCACTACCGGTACTAAGCTCATTGTAAAATCCATAAATAATTACATTGAAATAGAATGCAAAAGTAGCAATTAATGCCCTAAATTAAAATTATCAAAAATATTTTTATCTACACGATAATCACCTATTACAACAGAAATGACAGTTATAATTTTATAATTTTATTCTCATTATGAAATTAAACCCACCCGGCCCTCTGCCCCGGTTGAAATTGAGGTCACGATGGCCCAGACACTAGATATCACCCCACCAAACTTTCTAAAATATCACCTGTTGGGGTCTCCCCCCCCCCCTTTCCTGTCCTCGCTATAGGCTAGGCCCCATCTTCGTCCCCCCTCCCTTTTATACATCTTCAATTTCCAGTTGAGGTTAAATTTAAGATTCTAGGCAGTGATTGCGTTTAAAGCTTGAAGAGTTGGCTTTCATTATGAATGCTAACGAAACAACATATATATTGTCGCAATTAATGGAATAAAATCACCAACATATATATATATATATATATATATATATATATATATATATATATATATATATATATAGCGAGAGAGAAATGAATATATATATAAATATATATATATATGAATATATATATATGAATATATATGTATGAATATATATATGAATATATATAAATATGAATATATATATTAATATCTATATATATATTCATATATATTACTATATATATATATTCAATATATATTACTATATATATATATTCAATATATATATATACATATATATGTATATATATATAAATACATATGAATATATATATGGATATATATATATGAATATATATATATGAATATATGTATATGAATATATATATATATATATATAAAAATATGAATATATATGTATATATAAATATATATGTATGAATATATATATATATGAATATATATATGAATATATATATATATGAATATATATATATGAATATATATATATGAATATATATATATTAATATATGAATATATATATATAAATATATATATTATATATATATATTTATATATATATAAATATATAAATATATAAATATTTTAATATATACATCAGAATATATATATATGAATATCTATATACATATGAATATATAAATACATGTATGAATATATATTTATATATTTAAATTTTCGCTTGTGCCTGCAATTTGAGATAAGTTCATTTTTAGAGTTAATTATATTATTGCTTTTAGCATATCATAAATGTTTCTAATGTACATCGTTGGCAGAAATCGGATCCTTGGAGTGTAGTAATTAGACCTTTTTGATATTGCCCAATGTAGAGAGTGTTTTTACTGTTAAAGCTTTTTACTAGATTGGATGGAGAGGTGCTCGTAGCATTGTTATTATTGTGTTTGAAAGAGTAGATATGGTTTGAGATTCGGGTCTTGGTGGGGAAGGCACTTGCCCCAATGTAAGTATGTATTTTGTATAGGGTTGTTATTATAGTATTTGTGTTATTTATAGTATCGGGAATGTTCTGGGTTTGTATGTTCAAGTTCTGGGCTAAAGTGAATTTGGAATTGTTAGGTGGAGAAGATGAGATGATTTGAGGGGTGAGATCAAGATTATTGTTAGTTATCGGGGGTTGTTGGTTAGTGTGAGGCGTGTTATTTAGGGTGTTGTTTGGTACAGGGAGTTGAAGAGGGGAAGAACTATAGAGTGAGGGGAGAATTTGTATGTTGATGTCTGTTTGCATAATGGTGTTTTGGGTGAATTGCTTAACAGTACAAGCATATATGACGTTACTTTGTATGCAATTGCCATTTAACGGGCATTCTCTAGATTTCTGGTAGTTACAATTATTAGTAGGGTGTATAGTAGGTGCTGGTTGCTGGGCAGATTTATTTTTTTGTTATTAGATGTGATGATGGTTTATGCTATATTGAGCATTGTGGGGTAGGAAATTTTAATAGAGTTTTTATTTTAAATAGTGCTGTATTTATGCGGGTGCTTGAATGAGTTATCTAAAATTTTCAAGAATTCCTTAGCGATATTTGTTTTCACATTGCAGTTATAGGGTGGGTTAAACCAAATACTATTCTTTGTTCTAATTCTTTTACTTTTACTATGTTCTTGAGGGTCAGCTAGTTTGTCAATATCGATAGTTTTTGTGGGTCTATTTATATATGTTTTGGCTTTCTTGTGTAGTGTAGTATTAGTCCGCTGTTTATCCTGTATTGCCATTTTGTGTGTAATTAGATTTAGAAGTTTGTTCTTCTAGATAAAGGGATTATTTTCGTATTTAATTTCATCAGTGTATCCCGAATTAAGTAGCGCGTTATTGTAGAAGTTGGAATTTTGTTCGAATATAGATTTATTAACAGATAACTGTGAAATTCTATTAGAGACTGAAGGGACTATTGAATTAATGATGAATTTTGGGTGGTTAGATAGCTTATGTACGTAGAAGAGGGTTAAATTAATATTTTTTCAAATTTTGAATTTTGGCTCTTCCACTGCCAACTTATCTATCTATGTCATTCTTCTGATGATACGATTTTAATCTTTGAAAAGCCTTGGCTTAAGGAAATAATAATAAACATGTTTTACCGAGTACACCTTGCATTGAACAATCGAAGTTGAAATAAATTTATCATTCGTACATGTTTATCCCTCTTCTTTCATCTATCTTTATAATTGCTCTATCTCGTATATTAAGCTTAAACCATTTCACTATAGGTTCTATCTACTAAAAGTATACTTTTAGTTTCATATTTTATTTTATGTAAATATATATCTATAAATATGTATACTATTATATATATATAAATATATATACATCTATATGTTTATAAATATGTATACACACATATATATAAATATATATCTATAAATATATATATACATATATATAAAAATATATACATATATATATAAATAAATATATACATACATATATATCTATATAAATAAATATACAGGTATATATATAAATATAAATATATATACATATATATATAAATATATATATATACACATATATATACAAATATATATATAAATATAAATATATATACATACATAAATATATAAATATATATATAAATATATATATATATATACATATATAAATATATATACATATATGAATATAAATATATATACCTATAAATATACATATATATATATATATATCAAGGGAGGCGCGATAGCGCTCTATCCCTTAATAAACTTCAAAAACGACCTATACTAGAAATCTCATTTCTTTGATCAGCCATAACTCAAAAACCAATAAACCAAATTAGTTAAAACTTTGCACAAAATGTTCATTTGATAGGTTCTATAAGTGTGTAAAATTTCAGCATCATTAGTCCAGGCAACCCAGAGATCCAGAAAGGTCAGGAGTGATTTTGTGTTATCCGTGTGTACGTACGTACGTGTGTGCCATCCTGTATCTCATCAACTATATGATGGATTCAGTTGATTTTTGGCAGAGATAGAGGTTCTAGTGTCTAGTTGATGGCATTTTAATTTCAGTTTACAATATACCTTAGTTTTCCAGAAAATTAAAAAAAAACCTTTAAAATTACCATTTTCTTTAGGCATAGCCTTTAAAAAAGTAGTGACATTCCATGAAAAATGCCAGTATACTGAAATCATATGCCCTTAATAGGGTTAAGATGAACATTCATATACACAAAATGTACAAAAGCAAGGAAATTCCCAAATTTTTACACTTTTATTGTCATTAAGGGTATGACTACATATCAACCAAGCCATTTCATTATCACATCGCTACAGTATAAATCTCTATGCATGAGTGGATGAAGTGTGTGAGGTGCGCTGAAGAAAAATTCCTACCAGTAAAATACATAGCCCTGTTGTGCTCGCATACCCTTAATGACAATAAAAGTGTACAAATTTGGGAATTTCCTTGCTTTTGTACATTTAGTGTATATGAATTTTCATCTTAACCCTATTAAGGGCATATGATTTCAGTATACTGGCATTTATCATGGAATATATATATATATATATATATATATATATATATATATATATATATATATATGGGTTGGACAAAAAAATTGAAACACTTTGTGAATTTTCCATAAATTTTAAAACACCCATAAAAGAAATTTTAAATACCAAAATGTTTGTTGAATTTTTTTATTCATGGTTATTGTTGTCCTGAATTAAGTCTTTTAAGTTATTTTTTTATTTAAGATATTTCATAGTTGAAAGAAAAAATTCACTGACATATCTATCAGATTTCCAAAGAGGGGAGATTGTTGGTGCCTGTATAGCAGGTCCTACTGTTATGGAAATTGCTGAGATGGTTGTCATATCGAGAGGAATTGTCTTGAAGGTGATGACATCTTATGAAAAAAAAGGGAAAACATTTTCTTATAAACAAAATTCTCTGAGAAAGCCGAAGCTGTCTGAAAGAGATCATAGAACTCTTGTAAGGATTGTGAAGAAAGGGCACAAAATTATGGCACCCAAAATTACAGCAGAGCTTAACTATCATCTGGATAATCCAGTTTCAGCAAAAATTGTTCGCCGAGCACTTCACAAGGCTGGATTTTATTGGAGGCTTTCAAGGTGTTTCCATTATTTTGTCTAACCCCTGTATTTCGAATGCCCGGCACTTAAATCGGTCATAAGATTTTTTGGCACATTCAAATATTATTTCTAATGTATGCTCCCACCCATATTTGTCCTTCGTTTAACGCCTCTTTGTTTTCTATCGCATGAAAAGAGATGGCAAGTTATCCGGTTCTGTTCTTTTATATGCCGACGCCTTTGTCAACAAAAAAGTAGAAAAAAAGAGAAAATTTATAAAATCACTTCATTAAACAAATAAGGAGTGTAAACAAGCGCCATTAGATTATAATGGTGTCGTCAACATTCTAATCTAAAAATTACCGCTCCAGAAAGCACGTGACTCATGATGCAATCTTCTACCAGTATCAGAGTCAAGTACGTCCTAACATAGAGCACTTCTGCCACATCCGGGGAGGTGTCGCTCAGAGCATTCTGTCTTGCCTTCACAAAGTGTAAAATCATCTTCGGGAGTGATCACTTATCTTCTCTATAGCCCCTTTCTCACAAAAAAGACATTGCTACTCTCTCTCTCTCTCTCTCTCTCGCTCTCTCTCTCTCTCTCTCTCCCTCTCTCTCTATCATTATTTCTACGAAAGGTACTCGACTGAGCTCCAATCTCTGGTTCCTTCTCGTAAGACATTCACAGCAAGAAATCCTCTTACTACTCGTCTTACAACCACAACGGAAAATAACTTTCTGTTCTTCCTCTATCTGCCTAATATCAAGAGGAATTGCCATGAACAAGGTTTCTTTCCAAGGGTTCTTGTGTGTGGGGCACATTACCACGAGACTGCTTCCCTTCAAAGTACGACATAATCATCTTCAAATCTAATGTCAACAAATACTTGTCAAAGACCGTTCTCATAAGTAAGCAAACTTTGTTCATTCCATTAATCTTTTTCAATCATTTCATAGTATTCTTCATCATACAACTGATAGTCCCTCCATCTCATTAATCATTCTCCTCGAGTAGCTTTTGGCCTTGTATCAAATTTGTTTCTTTCTACGACTCTTCTTTATATATTACTAGCAGGGCTACCCGGCGTTGCCCGAGCCATAAAAAAAAACAACCCTAATGTAACGTGTATGTTTAGTTTAAACCGGTAAGCTGTTTAACGCTTCCCTCGTGCGGAGGCAAGAAATTATTACAATGTTTTATTACATCTGGAAAGTTAACGAATTAATATTGCAACTCTGCCCTCGTATACACGCAACAGATTTGCTTCGGTTCAAATTCTCTAGAAGCACAATTTGTTGATTAGAGTTTGCCATTAAAAGACGTGTTCCGAAGAAAGAAAAGCAAGATTTGTTGGAAAGATAATGTGTAGTATTCCCTTCTTTAAAAAAATAAAATGAAATGTTTAAAAAAAGGAACCGTTGAGTTTGCCACGAAGAAAGTTGTAAACAAATTAGGATTTATTTGCTCTGCCAGCACATTATGGTTAATGTAAAAAGAAAACGAAATTAAATAAAAAGAAGCCAAATAGTTGGATGTTAACATTTCTAAATTGTGTGCAGGCACGATTAGAAATTTTTTAGTGTAACCCCCCCCCCTCCACACACACACACCATGACAAAAATTGAATATAAATGGTACAGTTTATACGTGTATGTTTTATTTACTCCTCTCCAGGAGTTAGGCACAAGGCCAGTTTTATCTTACTCCCGCAAGTAAGATGTGACCCAAGATCGGATCGAGAAAGTGGGGTTTGAAAAGCCAGCGCTCGAGAGGTGAGCACTCTGGCCATTTAAAAATTGCCTGGGCAGCCTCGTCGGCATTCCCCAGTAGGGGCGCCTCAGACAGTAAGCAATAAACTTACTCCTCCCCAAAGAGGGGAGGCAAAGCCTGGGAGGGTGGACCTCCTAGAACTGCACAGGACAGACCCATAGACCGGCGTAAATCAAGCCCCGAAGGCCAAGACAATACCAGTCTATGGGGTGTAGTATCCATCAGAACAGATACTACACTTTGATCTTAGCCAAAAGGCCAAAAATGTCTATTTACTCCTCGCGGAGTTAGGCACAAGGCTAGTTTTATCTTACTCCCACAAGTAAGATGTGACCCAAGATCGATTCGAGCAAGTGAGGTTAAAAGCCAGCGCTCGAGAGGTGAGCACTCTGGCCATTTAAAAATTGCCTGGGCAGCCCCGTCGGCATTCCCCGGTAGGGGCGCCTCAGGCAGTAAGCAATAAACTTACTCCTCCCCAAAGAGGGGAGGCGAAGCCTGGGAGGGTGGACCTCCTAGAACTGCACAGGACAGGCGTGCAGTATCCATCGGAACAGATACTACACTTTGATCTTAGCCAAAAGGCCAAAAATGTATTATTTACTCCTCTCCAGGAGTTAGCCACAAGGCCAGTTGTATCCTACTCCCACAAGTAATGTGTGACCCAAGGTCGGGTCGGAAAGTGGGGGTTGAAAAGCCAGCGCCCGAGAGGTGAGCACTCTGACCATTAAAAATTGCCTGGGCAGCCCCGTCGGCATTCCCCGGTAGGGGCGCCTCAGGCAGTAAACAATAAACTTACTCCTCCTCAAAGAGGGGAGGCAAAGCCTGGGAGGGTGGACCTCCTAGAACTGCACAGGACAGACCCATAGACCGGCGTAAATCCAGCCCTGAAGGCCAAGACAATACCAGTCTATGGGGTGTAGTATCCATCGGAACAGATACTACACTTTGATCTTAGCAAAAACCCCAAAAATGTTTTATTTACTCCTCCCCAGGAGTTAGGCACAAGGTCAGTTTTATCCTACTCCCACAAGTAAGATGTGACCCAAGGTCAGGTCGGAAAGTGGGGGTTGAAAAGCCAGCGCCCGAGAGGTGAGCACTCTGACCATTCAAAAATTGCCTGGGCAGCCCCGCCGGCATTCCCCGGTAGGGGCGCCTCAGGCAGTAAGCAATAAACTTACTCCTCCCCAAAGAGGGGAGGCAAAGCCTGGGAGGGTGGACCTCCTAGAACTGCACAGGACAGACCCATAGACCGGCGTAAATCAAGCCCCGAAGGCCAAGACAATACCAGTCTATGGGGTGTAGTATCCATCGGAACAGATACTACACTTTGATCTTAGCCAAAAGGCCAAAAATGTTTATTTACTCCTCGCGGAGTTAGGCACAAGGCCAGTTTTATCTTACTCCCACAAGTAAGATGTGACCCAAGATCGGGTCGAGCAAGTAGGGTTAAAAGCCAGCGCTCGAGAGGTGAGCACTCTGACCATCAAAAATTGCCTGGGCAGCCCCGTCGGCATTCCCCGGTAGGGGCGCCTCAGGCAGTAAGAAATAAACTTACTCCTCCCCAAAGAGGGGAGGCAAAGCCTGGGAGGGTGGACCTCCTAGAACTGCACAGGACAGACCTATAGACCGGCGTAAATCAAGCCCCGAAGGCCAAGACAATACCAGTCTATGGGGTGTAGTATCCATCGGAACAGATACTACACTTTGATCTTAGCCAAAAGGCCAAAAATGTGTAATTTACTCCTCTCCAGGAGTTAGGCACAAGGCCAGTTTTTATCCTACTCCCACAAGTAAGATGTGACCCAAGCTCGGGTCGGAAAGTGGGGGTTGAAAAGCCAGCGCCCGAGAGGTGAGCACTCTGACCATCAAAAATTGCCTGGGCAGCCCCGTCCGCATTCCCCGGTAGGGGCGCCTCAGGCAGTAAGCAATAAACTTACTCCTCCCCAAAGAGGGGAGGCAAAGCCTGGGAGGGTGGACCTCCTAGAACTGCACAGGACAGACCCATAGACCGGCGTAAATCAAGCCCCGAAGGCCAAGACAATACCAGTCTATGGGGTGTAGTATCCATCGGAACAGATACTACACTTTGATCTTAGCCAAAAGGCCAAAAATGTTATATTTATCTACCTCCCACAAGGTAAGATGTGACACAAGGTCGGGAAAGTGGGATTAGATAAGCCAGCGCTCGAGACGTGAGCACTCTGACCATTTAAAAATTGCCTGGGCAGCCCCGTCGGCATTCCCCGGTAAGGGCGCCTCAGGCAGTAAGCAATAAACTTACTCCTCCCCAAAGAGGGGAGGCAAAGCCTGGGAGGGTGGACCTCCTAGAACTGCACAGGACAGACCCATAGACCGGCGTAAATCAAGCCCCGAAGGCCAAGACAATACCAGTCTATGGGGTGCAGTATCCATCGGAACAGATACTACACTTTGATCTTAGCCAAAAGGCCAAAAATGTTTTATTTATCAAAAATCAAATACAAAAAGTGATTCTGATGTGGCACAAGGCCAAAAGGGGGTATGGGGGGGAAAATGGGGGTCGGGGGTCGTCCACTTGGTCTATAAATACCCTAGAAACTAGTTTCAGTCACCATAATACCACATTCACTCTATGGACTTGAGCTACTTAAAATATCCCCAGGTGTTTGAAATAATTGATTTACTCCTCTCCAGGAGTTAGGCACAAGGCCAGTTTTTATCTTACTCCCACAAGTAAGATGTGACCCAAGGTCGGGTCGGGAAAGTGGGATTTAAAAATTGCCTGGGCAGCCCCAGGCAGTAAGCAATAAACTTACTCCTCCCCAAAGAGGGGAGGCAAAGCCTGGGAAGGTGGACCTCTCAAAACTGCACAGGACAGACCCATTGACCGGCGTAACTCAAGACCCGAAGGCCAAGACAACACCAGTATGGGGTGCAGTATCCATCGGAACAGATACTACACTTTGATCTCAGCTAAAAGGCCAAAAATGTTATATTTATCTACCTCCCACAAGGTAAGATGTGACACAAGGTCGGGAAAGTGGGATTAGATAAGCCAGCGCTCGAGACGTGAGCACTCTGACCATTCAAAAATTGCCTGGGCAGCCCCGTCGGCATTCCCCGGTAAGAGCGCCTCAGGCAGTAAGCAATAAACTTACTCCTCCCCAAAGAGGGGAGGCAAAGCCTGGGAGGGTGGACCTCCTAGAACTGCACAGGACAGACCCATAGACCGGCGTAAATCAAGCCCCGAAGGCCAAGACAATACCAGTCTATGGGGTGCAGTATCCATCGGAACAGATACTACACTTTGATCTTAGCCAAAAGGCCAAAAATGTTTATTTACTCCTCGCGGATTTAGGCACAAGGCCAGTTTTATCTTACTCCCACAAGTAAGATGTGACCCAAGATCGGGTCGAGCAAGTGGGGTTAAAAGCCAGCGCTCGAGAGGTGAGCACTCTGGCCATTTAAAAATTGCCAGACAGTAAGCAATAAACTTACTCCTCCCCAAAGAGGGAAGGCGAAGCCTGCTAGGGTGGACCTCCTAGAACTGCACAGGACAGGCGTGCAGTATCCATCGGAACAGATACTACACTTTGATCTTAGCCAAAAGGCCAAAAATGTGCTTATCATTGAACGGCGATAAAACAAAGACTGTTTTACATTCATGACTGACGCTTGATTGACAAGTTAGACATAGACTTGACTTTATTTGTACTAAGTATGGTTAGATTGCAAAAGGGATTGTGAATTTGATTAAAGATTATTTGGGTGGCATTTAATTTGGATCACTCTGTATAATATATGAATAAATAGTGTCACAGCCGACACCAGACTTTGAACACTTATCTCTGGATAATGGAATGAAGGACCACCATGTCATATAAATAGAGATGCGTGCAACTGACCGTGGCGTTAATTACTTGTTGACTATTTTATTATTATTATTATTAACTCATGTGTTGCATTACCTCACATCCAAAGGGGTGTCTAATGTTTTGTATGTCATGATCAAATAAAATATATGTTTGTTATCGAAGGCAAATAAACAAATCATAAACATTACACTTAAATCATACCTCGTGTCTTGAACGATCAACCACAACGGTCCTCCGAGACTGACGACACCATCCAAGATCGTCTCTCGTCGTCTCATCGTAGCTCATGGAGGTGCAGTCTCGCTCTGGAATCAAAGTTGGCACAATAACACAAAGAAAATAACTATATCCCGAATTTGGAGAAAGACCATTTTATTATGCTGTTGAAGTTGCCTTCTCTGCCAGCGCCGGAAGGGGTTGAGACATATTTCTGTGACCTAGCTTATTCGTTTATAATTGATTCTTAAGTGATTTCTTCTCACATCTAATCGCTTCAGGCTTCTAACCGAATTGACTACTTCTCTCCTTCACACTTTTTTTTTCAACGTGACGTCACATCCGTTTCTATTAATTCACACAGTAGGTCGAGCTAACCTCTGAGTACATATACTGACCCTGACTGAACCCAATTCCCTGGTATTCCCAACTAGCAAAATTGTACCCGCCACATATTTAACACACGTACTCACCTGGTCAGGACGATTCAGTTATGTTACGCCAAGTTTTCATTTATGAATAAGTAACCAATATGGTTTTAGATGATTATAATTTTTTTTATTTTTTTTACTAATGAGTCACAATTTATCGAGGCTAAAAGCAACTCGAAAATGAGGGTTAAATAGATGGATATGTCAGTTGAATGATGATGATGAATATTATGAGAGGATTGAAAATGATGAATGGAATGAATACAATTTGATTACTTATGAGGGCAGTTTCTGACAAGTGTTTATTGACAATAGATTTGAAGATGGCTATGTTGTAGCTTTCATTGAAGCAGTCGCATGGCAACGTTTTCCACAGATAAGCAATTCCTGCAATAAAAGTCTGTTAATGTAAATTCAGTTTGATGTTAAGGTCTCTAAAAGAAGAAGAAGAAGAAGAAGAAGAAGAAGAAGAAGAAGAAGAAGAAGAAGAAGAAGAAGAAGAAGAAGAAGAAGAAGAAGGGAAAATTGTTTTACCATTCTGTAATTAAATACTGATATTTGACTACAATTGAGTTGCTCGGTTGATTATTGCATAATTGTCTGTTTCAAATCCTCGGTTGATTATTGCATAATTGTCTGTTTCAAATCCTCGGTTGATTATTGCATAATTGTCTGTTTCAAATCCTCGGTTGATTATTGCATAATTGTCTGTTTCGAATCCTCGGTTGATTATTGCATAATTGTCTGTTTCGAATCCTCGGTTTATTATTGCATAATTGTCTGTTTCAAATCCTCGGTTGATTATTGCATAATTGTCTGTTTCAAATCCTCGGTTGATTATTGCATAATTGTCTGTTTCGAATCCTCGGTTGATTATTGCATAATTGTCTGTTTCGAATCCTCGGTTTATTATTGCATAATTGTCTGTTTCAAATCCTCGGTTGATTATTGCATAATTGTCTGTTTCAAATCCTCGGTTGATTATTGCATAATTGTCTGTTTCGAATCCTCGGTTGATTATTGCATAATTGTCTGTTTCGAATCCTCGGTTTATTATTGCATAATTGTCTGTTTCAAATCCTCGGTTGATTATTGCATAATTGTCTGTTTCAAATCCTCGGTTGATTATTGCATAATTGTCTGTTTCGAATCCTCGGTTGATTATTGCATAATTGTCTGTTTCGAATCCTCGGTTTATTATTGCATAATTGTCTGTTTCAAATCCTCGGTTGATTATTGCATAATTGTCTGTTTCAAATCCTCGGTTGATTATTGCATAATTGTCTGTTTCGAATCCTCGGTTGATTATTGCATAATTGTCTGTTTCAAATCCTCGGTTGATTATTGCATAATTGTCTGTTTCAAATCCTCGGTTGATTATTGCATAATTGTCTGTTTCGAATCCTCGGTTGATTATTGCATAATTGTATGTTTCGAATCCTCGGTTGATTATTGCATAATTGTCTGTTTCAAATCCTCGGTTGATTATTGCATAATTGTCTGTTTCAAATCCTCGGTTGATTATCGCATAATTGTCTGTTTCAAATCCTCGGTTGATTATTGCATAATTGTCTGTTTCAAATCCTCGGTTGATTATTGCATAATTGTCTGTTTCGAATCCTCGGTTGATTATTGCATAATTGTCTGTTTCAAATCCTCGGTTGATTATTGCATAATTGTCTGTTTCAAATCCTCGGTTGATTATCGCATAATTGTCTGTTTCAAATCCTCGGTTGATTATCGCATAATTGTCTGTTTCAAATCCTCGGTTGATTATTGCATAATTGTCTGTTTCAAATCCTCGGTTGATTATTGCATAATTGTCTGTTTCGAATCCTCGGTTGATTATTGCATAATTGTCTGTTTCAAATCCTCGGTTGATTATTGCATAATTGTCTGTTTCAAATCCTCGGTTGATTATCGCATAATTGTCTGTTTGACGTCACACAATGTGCAAAGATGATATAAATGATTACACAAAAATGTTGCCAACTTTAAATGCTTAAATGTTCCCTTTCACAAATAAATATCGGTCAAAATCTACAAAGCAAGTCAAGTTATGAAACATCTACGAAATAAAAAGGCTTAATCAGTATGACATCAAATTAACACAACGCTACAAAAATATATAATGGCGTGGTCATCAAATCACTTTTATACGCGTCCGGTTTGAAGTGAATTGTCTGAATAGTTCACTAGGTCCAATTATTTATTCTAGATGATTGATAAGGCGTGACCCTAAGGTCAGCTAGAAACCCATATCAAAAGTAGACATGGATCTTAGTGATCCTACAATTACTGGTACTGCTTTAGTTTTCTTCATGCTCCATATTCTTTTCATATCTCTGACAAGCTCAATGTAGTTGCTTAGTTTTTCTTACTTGCATTAAACATCATCAGTGTTTACAGACCTCGACGATTTGAAATTCCGATTTGAGGGCAGGGTAATATGACCGCCAATTTGCACGATTATAGATTATAACGAATTAATAAAATGATGTATGATTCCTTACGTTATTAGCTACGGTATTACGATTTATTTAGTTTAATTTATTTACTGTTTTGAATATTATTCATTCCTTTTTCATATATTTAATTTTTATTTATAATGTTATATCTTCCCTTACTGATGAGTGTATAAATCATTTATACACCCGTGTCGTCGTTGTGAACCCAGGTTGTTGATCGTCTGTAGATAAAACACTCGGGCGCTGATGTTAGTTTATGAGAAGGTTTATTTATTTAGATTACTTGGACCACTCATAAATCCAGAATGAGGGTTATACAAAGTCTTTAATATGTGGACTGCTGCGTCAGAGAGAGGGAGAGAAAGAGAGAGAGAGATCGTTTTTGTCTTGTTACACCTAGCTATATTGTCGCTCCTCGGGAAAGCTGTCAGTCAAAAAGAGACGTGCTTTCATCGACTTCCACTTTGAATTCACCTCTGACCTTTAAGGTGCCATTCAAACCCTTCTATCCAAACACGACCTTTGTTACGTAACAAAGCGAATGCTTGGCGTCAGCGAGATCAACAAACAACAGTCCGGTTCTAAACAAGAGGCTTTGTCTGTCCATCGATCGGTCAAAACATAAGGGTATCTGTCTGTCGGTTCGGTTTTCACACTACCATTTGAAATAGCGTCTTCGTTTGTCTGTCACGCTTCAGTTTGAAATATTATTTTCTTCGTTTGTCACGCTTCAGTTTGAAATAACATTTTCGTTGATCTGTCACGTTTCAGTTTGCAATAGCATTTTCGTTGGTCTGTCACGCTTCAGTTGGCAATAGCATTTTCGTTGGTCTGTCACGTTTCAGTTTGCAATAGCATTTTCGTTGGTCTGTTATGCTTAGGTTTGCAATAGCATTTTCGTTGGTCTTCCATTTGAAATAGCGTTTTCGTTGATCTGTCACATTTCAATTTGAAATAACGTTTTTGTTGATCTGTCACTTTTATGTTTGCAACAGCATGCCCCTGTAGCTGAACGTGCAGTTTCACTTGACGCATCTTACGAATATCCGTCCCTGTTTTGTTTCTTTTCAATTTTTCTTTTAATTCCCAAAAGAATAACAAACTAAAAAGGATTGTCTTCAAATTTGGTTTCCTCGTTAGTCGACCACCAAGAAGGTCCGTGGCGCGAGTTCAAAGGCGTGTTTTTCTTAAGTGCGTTTTCGGCAAAGTGCGAATGTGGCCGCACCTATGCCAATTGAAGAAGAAGAAGAAGAAGAAGAAGAAGAAGAAGAAGAAGAAGAAGAAGAAGAAGAAGAAGAAGAAGAAACAACACTGGAGGTTCTAGTTTGTGAACTTCCTTAATAAACAGATTACTGGTTTTACTTTTCTCTCTAAATATCTTACAACAATATCTAATATATAAATAAAATCGGGTGGATTTTTTATGTACAAATGGATCACCGCTTATCAAGGCCCAACGGCCACACATGAATCGGTGTTAATGAGTTTGTCAAGTGGGCAGTGAGACAACACCGTGAGGATTAGTAACGATGGTTGTAACTGGTCAGAATTTGATTACTTAAGAAGACGACTTTACAAGAATTTGTTACCATTGGATTTGAAAACGACCATGTTATAGTCAGCTGAGAACCAGCCCCGCGGTATTGTGTTCCACAGACTGGTAGTTCTTGGAAAGAAACTTTACTCATGGAAGTTCCATTTAATTTATGTACACAGAGGGAGAAAGGAAAATTATTTACAGTGGTTGTAGCTAGACGAGTTTTTGCTATGAATGTTTTACAGGGAGGGGGCATATAATTGGAGCTCAGTCGAGTACCTACCATGAAAATAACGATAGAGTAGTGAAAGACTAGCAACCTAGACCTGTATAGCAATGCATATGACAAATAGATATATTACTATGACAACTTTTTTTTATTTTCTCGAACGTTGGTGCATGTTGTTTAGAACAATAAATTTTAATTAGATTTAATTTCGTTTGTAAACACTATTAATCCTGCTCAGAATATTGTTCGCAGGAAAGCCATCTTTGTTTTCAGCAGCAAATGAAAAGTACAGATGGAAGCCATTCTGCTAACAATTGTAATGCGTTCGTTCGTTTACTAATATTAAATACCTGTTACAAATTACATTTTTATTACGATAGAACCTGACGTGAACAGATCGAGTTAATATTGTTGAATTTCGATGTAGAATTAGATCACGTGACACATCTGTGGATGATAAGTTATCTATCTTGGACCATTTGGAGATAAGAGTAATCTCCCTTGATTCTGTGGTTTGACTATTTAGAATAATTCCAGCTTTCTTCATGGTGGTTTTATTCAACGGCAATGGAATTTCATTATTCACTATACAGGATTTAATCATAACTTTTTTTCTGCCAATAACTGCTAGAAATGTTACTTTCCTAGTTGCAGTAACCTCAGCTCCATCTCCAAACCTGAATGTTGTATCAGTAAAAGAATATTCAACTAAGTATTTGCCTTGATCAGAAAGAGCATCAATAAAAACGTCCAGCCAAGTTTTTCTGGTGACAGTTTTCGTACATACACTATTAATATGACCATTCCAAAACACACCTTAACCAACCCAGAAGCATGGAGTTCTATGTTAAATAGAGTTATGTGCATCTTTTGTATGCTTTTTCTATTTTCCTGATGATGTCTACAATCACTTGAAAAGAGTCAGAGTCATAATTAAAGCATCTCATAATTTTTCCATCCTTGTATATTAGATTTGAACCTCTACTGGATCCATAAATTCTGCTGGGATATTTCCGACCAAATGTGCAAACAATTCATGCAGACATCCAATTGTTGTTTATGTCGTTGGTTTTTTACACTTAAGTGTCTCTGGCCATTTAGTGAAGCTATCCACTATAATCAGATAATAAAACTCGTCCAATGGCCCAACAAAGTCAATATGGACTCTCGGCCACGGTCGGTCAGTTTTAGGACAGGGTTTGAATTTTATGATATCATGGGAGGCGTTTTTCCTGCTAACGCACACCCTTTACATGATTTAACTATATTCTCGATATCTCGATCCATGTTAGTTCAGTAGACATAACTTTGCAGAAGACTCTTTATCCGTGATATACCTGGATGCTAAACATGAAACTCTCATAGAATACGTTTTTTGCAATGGCGCCGGAATGACCAGCCGATCACTGTACATTACTACATCGTCGCAGATGGAATATTCTTCCGGAATTTTTTGGTTCTTTTCTATCATGCCCATTTTAACACTTTTTATAAAATTATCGTTTACCGCCTTTCTCTTAATCTCTCCAAGTGTCACTGGAAGTTTTCTTACGATAGTACACGACTTATTTTCCACTTCAACTTCCGTTCGTAGAGAGGCTATTACCGTGTCCTCAAGAGGTGCAACAGATTCCGGTATCAATCTCGACAGTCTGTCCGCATGACTTAGTTTTATAGAGGCAATCTCTGTACCAATGCATATGTCTGCAATTGGAACACGGTTTATGGGGCAGACTACTTTTCTTTTGACTATCAAATTTTACTGGTGAAGTTATTTTTTCTTGTTGCAGAATTTTCTGATGTGGAACACTCCAGACTGTTCGATATCCTTTGAATTTTGAGGCACGCTAATAACCCATTGGCAGTCCTCGGCTATTTGCTGGAGTGTTAGATCTGGCTCATTTTCCAGTTTGTTAAGGACTCTCCTTCTAATTTCCGAATCTGTATTCAACACTAATTCTTGTGCAAATATGAGACATTTGAGGTTATTAGCACTTAATTTCGATAACCTGAAATCATCAGTGTTTATTTGCTATGCTTGCAAAAGTCGTGTAGCCATCATTATCCTTTCTTGTAAGGTTCAAACACTTCATCCTGAAGTAGAAGAGAGATGTTTTTGGACTAAATAATTTGGTCAACCATTGTATTGGCTTCACTAAATTTTAGCTCTCTGGTCTTTTGAGGTAAAACATAATTTACAAATGTCGTATGTTCCACTGTGCCCAATTTCCATATCAGTAACTGAACCTTTTTGAAATCAGTCCAGTTTTCACAGTCTGAATTATATATGTCTTCATAATGCCTGAAGTACGAGACAAAAGTAACCTCGTTGTGCTGATTGTAGTTGAAATTCTAAATGGTGTTCCAAATCGTGTTCTAAGAGAACGCGCTTTCGTCCGTACCATTTTGCCACCCACTTGACAATTCTAATAATGTCTGCTGTTGAGTCTGAATGAACATCTTGAGTCTTTTATATTGTGCCAGCTGTTTTTCTGTAATTCCAATCTTTCTGCTTCGATTTTATTTCTATAGAGTGCCTGTTTGTTCTGTAATCATAGCTGTTAATTTTGCTGATGCCTGAAAGGCTCCAGGATTGCATTTTTGAAATCCTCCATTTTTTATTCCATCATTTAAAATAACTGACTTTTCAGTATATATATATATATATATATATATATATATATATATATATATATATATATATATATATATATATATATATTCCACACGGTTCTTAATTTATTCTTACTGTGAGATAAGTTCGTAACATCTCAGTGGAAAGAAAAAATAAGTTTGTGCCAAACTTATTTACTGTGTTTATGATTAACGAAAGAAAATCGACAGACGTTTTTATATCTTACTTTTTCCTTTGCTGTCGAATGACTTGACTTTTCAAAGCATTTTTTAAAACAATTTCTTTTTATCTATAAAACGTTGTCGTTTTCTTTAATTCTTTTTGTGACATTGGTTTTTTTCACAGAATTAAAACTTTTTTTAAAGTCAACTTCTTGCTCTCTTGTTAACAAATAACTAGAGAATACCACTAAAGTCTTTTTTTCAAAAATACAATTCATTTGTAGCCATCAATCCGAGTTTTCTGTTGATAGTGTTTGTGTGGAACTTAAGTCTGGTTTGTTTATGTGTTTAAATCAATTCGAATTTCTTGTCGTCAAAGTTGTGCGACATACATGTGAAATTTTGGATTGGATAAATTCGAGTACCTTGTCTCTATGTTTGTGGGATATTGATTTCGAATCCTTGCTTTCAGTGTTGTGCGACACGGGTGTAGGTAATGTTCGAATAAATCCTCAACATCAATGTTGTGACATGTAGGTCTCGAATACTTGCCACCAGTGTTGTGGCAATGTAAGTCTCGAATTCCTCGTCGCCAGTGGTGTGGTCTTGAAGGCCTGTGATAATCAAAACAAACACAGTGGTATAATTAACAAAAGTGTATTAACAAAATTACGTTACAGAAGATACGCATCTCATTCTGGGGCCATAACTACCATCAATCGCTGCCACAACGTTTAAATATAACTGTATTTATTGTGTCTGGGTAAGTCCATTTATTCTCTGAAATAGATATATTAGCTTACACCATAACATATATATACTTTTTCTTTGTGTATATTATGCTATTTTAATATATAGGAAACACCCTTAGAAAACCAAACGTTGAAGAACTCATTTTAGTATAATAATAGATATGTAGTATAAGAATATATCTATTGAAAGGCACGAAGAAAGGAAAATATAAATGACTGTCCTCTATACTCCCTAAAAAGCGATTTTATCTCAAAATATTGAAAAATAAATATACTAATAATTATTAACATATCTTTTCAAAATATGCATTGTTAAGGCTTTCAATAATGCCGATACACACAATGTTTCTGACAAACCCTAACACTTTATTTATATATATATATATATATATATATATATATATATATATATATATATATATATATATATATATATATACATTAGTATGAAAATATACTTATGGTAAGTGAGTTACACAGATAAATTTGTGTTTCATCCAAAAAACAAAATTGCCAGGCTCATTGCAGTCTTGTTAGACTAACGAATTCCTTCGTGGAATAAAAACAATTGTTTCTGCGTAATTCACTTGCCATAAGTATACTTTCATACTCACGATGGCTAAATAGTGAACGACACGGACTGAGGACCTGTGCCGGGTTCGAATCCAGTTCGTTTCACAGAAACACTTTCATCAAAACCCACACCTGACCTTGTGCCTAACCTCCTGGAGAGAAGGTAAATAAAATACTACTACTACTACTAAGCTCTACTTTGGAAAACACTGTGGATATTGCTTGTTTGTATCCGTTCACAGTAGATGACGTCACAAACGGAAGATTAATACATTAAAACAGAAATGGGAAAATTCTTTATGACGTCATAAAGGGATAGACGTCATCCATTAAAATATAAAGTGGTGTTGCGTTCTCAGCCTTGTGTCATACCTTGTTGCTAGTTGTTCTCATTGTATGCACCTCTGTGTGATCCAAACTAAGGGCTTGTCGTCTAGTAATCAAAGCTCCTTACTGATACTTTCAAAAGGACTAACCTGAGACAAAACTTATGGAAGACAGAGAACATTTATTCAACTTGATCTTCGTTCCAAATACCTGACCAGTGGGGATAGAAGGAAACAGAAACAGTGATTGATTATTACTGTTTAATCATACGTTGTCATCCCATTTTATTTACACGTCCGAACGCGCCACATGCTTCCTCTCTCCCTCTCCCTCTCTCTCTCCCTCTGGACTATGTGAGGTAATACCCACTAGATTATATATTCCTACAGCTGAGCTAATTCTACCCCGGGTCGGTTAGTTGTGGTTTACTGACCTTTCGCCTGTCCCACTTCCTGTTATTCTCGAAGAACTCGTTAAACCAGCCTTAACTAAAATATACCCTAGTTGATCTACCTGTCCAATATTTAACAGGGGGGAAAGAGATTCCTGTGATGTAATTAAAGTGCGATTGATAAGAGAATAGGTCGGTGGGAGAGAGAAAGAAAGAAAGAGTGAAAGAGAGAGAGAGGGGGGAAACAGATAGACAGGGCACAAGATGGAGACGAGATAGGGAGAAAAAAAAAGAGCGAGCAGTACAGTAGAGAGAGGAGGAAAAGAAGTTGGGGAAGAGCGCATAAAAGCGAATATTTATTATCAATAAATAAAACATAAAATTACTTGAAAATAGATGACATCATAAAGGATGAATGGTAGGTTTGGTAACGTTATAGATAGACAAGATGTCCCAATGGGTCGTACATCCATGAAAATGAAGTTCTGCTCGGGTTTGGAGATAGATACTCATAACAAATATATATATATATATATATATATATATATATATATATATATATATATATATATATATATGGTTTTCAAAGGAAACTGTTTACGGTTCTCGTTTTAGTATAGTTCTATGGAGAAGGCCGATTTTAGGAAGGCAATTTAGAGAAACCCGTTTTAGGTTATACTCAAATGTGAGAGATCGAGATTAATGTTATATGATAAACACAAACAAAATAATGAATTCAAAAGCTGATGGTAGGTAAAAAGACTTAATGCATTTTATAAGTGTTTGCATTAGTTTCAGGTTGCATTTGCTTATGACTGCATGTGTGTGAGTTGAGAAAAGCATTCTCAGCTTTTCCAAAGTCTGACAGATGGGCGAGGGGAGCTGGAGAAATGTCGATGTTAGCTCTGTCATGGATTTCAGCTCAACATGTTTATTGAAAGAAAAATCTGGCTTTTTATTTACTCGGGGGGTGGATTAAAACAGCCAATTTCATAAATTCAGAGAAATGCATCTAATTGGCTTAAAATGTTTTTATTTGTTTTTATTAATTCAGGCGAGTGTATACATCGAGCTATATGTGCAGAAACGGGTTTCACCATTTTCATTTTGGGCATCAAGGGGTAAACTTCGTCGCTATATAACTCTTTGCCCAGAAGACAGAGTCGTATTGGTTGCTTTGCATAATAAAACAATTATTTTTATTCTCTTTGTGAAAATAAAATATATTTTGTGTCTGGTGTTAGAACATTTTTTTGTTGTTTTACTGGATTTTTGTGAGTGAATGTAAAAAATAAAAGGTTGTTGTGAAGGAAGATTTTGTTGTGTTAAAAAAAAAGGATTACTATTTTTTGTAGGATTATTTTTTTTTGTTTTTTTTTGCTTCGTGAAAAATAAATTTTTTCTTTGTGTTTAAAAAGACGTTTTTTTTTGTTTTGTAGACTTTTTTAAAACATAGTTCACCCCAAACAAGGCAGGCCGCCACTGTAGACGTAAGGGGTTACTGAGAAAAAGGATGAAAGTTTGGGGGGCTCAACCTATGTTGAGAGCTGCGCAGCGAGATGTCTGTTTACATTAGTTTTAAATTTCTGCATGTCAGTACCGTCAGGAAAACAGGGAGCAGGGAGGGAGTTCCACAGTGCAGCAACACGAGGAAAGAAGCTTTTGGAGTAGAAAGCTCTTCGGCATCTGGGGGCCTCCACAATGAATGAATGGGATTTGGCAGATTGTCGAGTTGGTCTAGTGAATTTACGTCATAGGGGTACCAGAGCAGCAAGCTCATCAGAGCACAATCCATTGAAGTACTTGTAAAACAGGAACAAGGAAGCAACATTTCGGCGATGGGACAGGGACTGAAGCTTGATGGATAGTGAGGGACCTATTAAGTTGGCGACTCTTTTTTGGACCTTGTTTAAGAGGGAGAGACTAGTGGATGATGCCCCAGCCAAGATGTGACAACAATACTCCATGCATGGGCGGATGGTGGCTTTGTAGAGATATAGGATAATGTCAGGTGTGATAAGTTTACTGGCACGGTAGAGGGAGCCCACCTTCTTTGCAGCAGCCCTGGCAATGTCTTCAATGTTTTGTGAAAAGAGATTTTTGCAATAATAATTCTTGTTTTGTGAAAAGAACTTTTCTAGAATCATTTTCTTTGTGTTTTGTTCCTTGAAAAGGGATTTTTTGTGCTTAAATGGATTGTTCTTTTTTTGTAGAAATATTTTTTGTTTTGTTTTATTTCATAAACAGAATGTTTTGTTCAATGAAGGTTGTTTTGGGCTGTTCTGGTCAAAGTAATCAAATTTCGTGTTTTTTGCTATTTGAGTTATTTTTATATTTTTTGAAGATGGATTTCTGTTGAATTTTTTACAATTATTGTGAGAAATTAAAATATTTGGAAAGATTTAACATTCCATATGACACGAAAACGAACCAACTCGAAAACGCGTTGAAATATGATCACATGCAATGATATTTGGAGATTATAAATGTCGAAATATTTCAGTTCATTTCACTCATGTCGAAAGATTCTCCCATTAGTTGGTTTTCCTTAATTTTTCGTTTTGCTTGTGGCGAGAGATTTGATCTTCTGTTTTTGTTTTTGCTGGTCTTTGTTGAATTTTTTATCAGAAGATTGCATTTTTCTTTTGTCCTTTTGCGATGGGGGACTTTTTGGTTGTTTTTGTTGATTTTCGTTGAATTTTCTATATCAGAACGTTATATATGTTTTCGTGGCGAGATATTCTATTTGGTTGTTTTTGTTGATTTCCATTGAATTTTTACATCAGAAGGTTGTGTTTTTCTTTTGTCCTTTTGCGATGAGAGATTTTCGTGGGTTGTTTTAGTAGATTTTTGTTGAAGTTTTATATAAGAAGGTTGTGTTTTGCCCGTTCAAATCATGTCTAGTTTTTGAAAGGACTTTTTTTAGGGTTCTCGTTTTAGGATAGATCTTTGGGGGAGTCGATTTTAGGGAGGCAATTTTAGGGAAAACCGTTTTTGGTTAATACTCAAATGTGAGAGATCGAGGGAAATGTTATGTGAAAAACACAAACAAAATAATGAATTCAAAAGCATAAGTTCACAAAAGAGATGATTTATATATCTTTAAAAATGGAAATCTTCATAGATAGGAAAATATCAAATATTTGTTCACATTTTGAAAGTCCTTGCAGAACAAGGGTGATTCATTAGCTGAGATATCGAGGAAGTCTGAGTCGATAATTTAAGGGATGTGCATTATCCATGGGTCTGAGAAATCGTAATCAAAATTTTCCCACTCAATTATAAAATGTTCATTTGATTAAAAGTTATTAATAAGTGTTAATGTTCATTTGTTTTCATTGTAGAAAGTTCATTGAGAAATGTTAGAAGTATTAAAATGGATAAGTTTATACATTTGTTTTCAATCAGCAGACGATAGAATGACAGAGTTAATGCATTGTCTAAAGAAGCTTTTAGTCATTTATAAACGAAAAAAACTGAAGTTTAAATTCCTAGGAATACTAAATAAATCCATATATTGCAGACTTAAAACTTGTATAAGCCAACTGACTGCGGGAAAATCGATGAATACAAAAGGGAACTTAACTATAACGCAGTGAAACATAAACAGGGGACATTAATTTATATCGAGAAATAGAAAAAGAGGATCATCAGCCCATTACCATGTAACTGTTTCAGGTCGTATTTCCAGTTTTGAATGACAGCCGGGAATGCTGACTCCACGACATTATTGTACCCCTTTTGATACTCCATTATCCAGAGTAGTTATATATGTAGGTTTCATTATCATCAAAGGAGGGACAATGATGCTATATTGTCTGCGTTCATACCTGGCATTCAAAAAAGAA
Organism: Sepiola atlantica; assembly: GCA_963556195.1. Lineage (NCBI taxonomy): Eukaryota > Metazoa > Mollusca > Cephalopoda > Sepiida > Sepiolidae > Sepiola > Sepiola atlantica. Next base: position 145,350,206 of record OY744517.1, on the reverse strand, counting down.
AATACGACATTGTACTTTATTTTATTTGATTCATAACTTTAAAATTAGAGAAATGTGAAAATAAAAATAGAAATGATAATATAGGGTTCAAGGCTTGGAACAAAGTTACACATGCGTTCCTACTAGTCTATAATTTACCGACAATTATTTCAGTGGATGTCACTGTACTTACACCTCCTCAACCATTCAAAACATCTTTTGGCCTCATCCGAAAAATTGAATTTTATATATATACTAGAATTTTAGCATTATAAAATGTAAAAAAATAAGAATAAAAAATGTAATCTGACATCTTGGAATGGGCATAGAAAAACATTGGGCTCCTCATTGAATCTTTGAGTTCGTTATGTTAAAAAAAATACTCAAATATTCATTCGGTTCAAATTAGCATGGACCAAATTAGTGCATGGTGGAAGGTCAGAAAATTTTCTTTTTTACTGATAAATGTTCGAAAATCAATGCTGAAATTAGGTCAAACAGTCGGCTAATGATTATTTTTTATTTTTATTTCTTGCTATCTTTCTATTGTATTGAAGCAGTTGCAAACGTTTGCGCATGAATTAGAGAGATAAGTAGTTGGGGAGATGTGTTCAAAAAGTAACATGTCTTAGAGAGACATGGGGGGGGGGAGAGAGAAAGAAAGAAAGAGAGAGATTTAAAAGAACGGTGTTACACACACTTTTTAAAAACTATTCTATTTTCTTATCCATGGCCTGGGCAACGCCGAGTAATCCTACTAGTAATATTATAAATAAATAGATATCATGAATAAATATGTTTTCATGAAAGTTAATTTGGATTCAAAAAAGTCAGCCGACTAGAAGTTAGACTAAACAACTGTCACTTAATGTGTGTCCATGTGTCCATGTATAAGGAATGGGGTGACTATTTGGTCGCCCCCCCCCCTTCTAACGACTTACTTTCACAGCATCTGTACATTTGTCCCTTTCACTCGTCGCTGTTTTCGTTTTCCCCTTCTTCGCAATTGGCTGACTGGGCGAGAGGTCACTTTCTGATTTAATGTTGACGGACGATTTTAGCAGCCATATTGTTTTTATACGACGTCGGTTGTGGGAACCGCTAACCCAAGTTTTGTTGAAACAAACCCAAAAATAAATACACTTCCAAGACATTTGTGCAACACTATTCTATTTTAAATTACCTGGTATTGGTCAGTGACAACTGGCTATCAGGGTTGGTTTCTGCACTCTAGGATTTTTTAAATATTTCAGCTGTTTTCATCAGCGCCGTGTTTTATATGGTGTAAATTTTCCGTTTGATTTCAATTTCTCCTAGTCCTTTTTCCAAGTTTTCAGAACTGTTCCTAGTGTTCTTAAAACTATTAGTATTACATTAATTTTCTTCCATGTTTCATATTCTTTTTAGCCCTCTGACAGGCTTTATGTATTCATTTAATCTTCACCATGTGATGTGCTGGGATGCCGAAGTTTACTATTTGGCAAGATCTTTTACCCTTCTTGTTGATTATTGCAACGTTCGGTCATCTTGTTTGTCCAGATGTATTTTTATTTCTCAGAGGTTTGCGTGCTTTCATTTTTTAACAGTACCCTCTGTGCCCTCAAAGCAAAGGATAGGATGGTGATCTTCATCTCTTTCCTCGGTCTTTCCATCCTCTCAGACCATTCACGACCATTTTTCTGTAGTACCAACCGATGTTAGTGCAACCTATTTCATTGTAGGACGATAGTTGGCAGATTGTGGGGTTTTGTACATATTTACCGTGACAGTTTCAGTTCCTTTGATTTCGTGTAATATTCTTCCTACATTGTTAGTTGTATTTATGCAGTGTTATTCTGTTTATAATTTGCCTTGACTACATCCTCTGTATGTCAGTTGACAAGTTAAAAGAAAATAGCTGTACATTGGTACCTGCAAGAAGCAGAAGGTATCAAGCAGAGAAAATCACAGATGCAGGCTATGCTGATGACATTGCAATTTTTGCTGACACAACTAGACAAGAAGAAGCCCTACTACAGTGTCTTGAAGAAACGGCAAATTGCATTGGGCTTTCTGTCAACACAAACAAAAGAGAACACATTCTCCTGAACCAACATGGAAATATTTCTTCCCTAAGTGGGACTTGTCTAAAAGATGTCAACGAGTTTACCTATCTTGGTAGTAAAGTTGCCAAGAAAAATTCCACAGAGTGTGAACTGAAGGTGCGAATCAGCAAGGCCTGAGCAGGAATGGACAAGATGAAAGCGATCTGGAAGTCAAGTCTTCCTATCAAGATGAAATGTGACTTCTTTGAAGCCATTGTTGCATTGGTACTCGTATATGGAAGTAGCACTTGGACTTTCACCAAAAGATTGGAGAAGAAAATTGATGGTGTATACATTAGAATGCTAAGAGCTGCTTTTAACATCTCCTGGAGACAGCACATCAACTCCCGATTTCGTAGTTCTATACCTTCCGTTCTTTCGAGTTTTTCGTTTTTCATCTCAAGCAGTGCACATTTTCCCATTCCAATTTTTTTATGGAAGTCGGTCCAGACAAGACATGAAGCCACTTAATGTAAGGAGCTAATTATAATAATAAATAGAAAGGGAGAGGTAGGTAGAATCACTGCAAGATGAGAATAGAAAGTGGACCTTGGGTTTACTTTCGGCAGCCTCGTAACTCTCGCTTCCCTTATTTTATCTTTTAGTCCTCACATTCTGTGAGCGATGTTTCTGACGAAGGGGGAAGAATTGATATTTTCTGGATCGGAATCTATCCATCTAATACTTATCGTTGACTAGTTTTTGATCTTAAAGTATTTTTTTTTTTAGCTCCTTACATCAAGTGGCTTCATGCCTTGTCTGGAGCAATTTCCATTAAAAAAAAAGACAAACCAAGTCTGAAAGAAACCCCACCACCAGCGTTCAATCCCCTGGACTCTAAACCGGCTAGCTAAAAAGTTACCCCTTCAAGAGGCCAATCAGAAAGGAAGGAGTTCCAAGGCTGGCTGACAAAAAGGTCTACGCCTAAACAAATTCCATTCGCATATCCTGGCTAAATATTCTGATTTTGCATATTAATGTTTTTAGTTCCTTTTTCTTTTTGTGCAAATAGTTTATACATTTGAGGTGTTTATTTTTTCCTTTGTAATGGTGAGAGAGAGAGAATCTCCCTGAAAAATGTTGTCCTCCAGCTGCTAGTTCAAGTCTACATGTTTCCATTGCTTTTGATCAATTTATCTGATATTTTATGCATTTGCAAACATTCAATTAGCCATGTTTGGGGCACTGTTTCGTTTTCTTTTCTGCAGTCCCTCTTTACTTGCCTCCCCACGATGGCAGAGTTATACACAAGGTTAGTTTCTTATGTTTAAAAATATCTATCTCCCCCGAAAGGCACACTAATTTGGGACAACAATTAAAATTGCCTCAGTCTCGAAGGATTTCTCCTTCACTGACCGAGGATAGAAGAGATGAAGTGTAATATCAGAACAGATACTGCACTTTGATCGTAGCCCAAAAGTTAGTCCATGCCATGGTTATGTTGTTTCTTTGTTTTTAATTTCTTTTGGTATCCTTTGGTCGTATCTTTTCTGTCCATAGTGGAGTAGTCCATAGTTATCAATGGAGTAGTAGATGTCTCTGCTAAGTTGTGCTGGTAAGATTTTCCACATTGTGTGTAGGCAGGTTATCAGCCTGTAGTTACTTGGTATCGTGCCCTTCTCACTGTCCTTTTGGATTAATGTGTTCCTCCCCTTAGTCGTTCATTCTGGTATATCTGTTTCGTGTATACATCTGATTCTATTTGCTAGTTTTCCATATAGGGCAGTGAATTTCTTAAAGCAATATCCGTGTTGTCTGTAGTGACCAGGTACTTTCCAGTTTGCAATTTTACTTAAGGTCGTCTTGATGGATTTTTCATTCATTTCGCTTTCTGTTCCTTTTTCAATTTCCTGAAGATTTTTTTTCGTATCTTTGTTGTGTTGTTGTCATTTTTCCCATATATTTTTCCAGAAGTATCTCGTTTTTGTCGCTCCAGTTGTTTCTTTTTTGTATTTCCTCTCTTTACGTTTTGATAAAACCGACTTTCATTGTTTTGAAAACGTCCATTTTTTTTTTTTTTCATATCTGTATCTGTATCATCTCGGTCATCGTTCTTTTGCTAACATCTTTTGTTTAATTCTTCACGTCTGTTGTTTAAGGCAACTAGTATTTAAAGCTCTCAAGATATTTGATTTTCTTTTGCATTTAAATTTCCGATTTTTGTGTGTCATTCCTACCGAAAGCTGCCTTAAAAAATGTTTTTCATTCGCACATTCATGGTGTTATCTCTCTTTGTAAAGGTGGTCACTAAGTTTTGACTATGGATATAATAATACGTATTGCGTCTTTGAAATTAAAGCTATTCAAATGACCTAAAAAATCTATGAGTTTGTTTTATAAAATAAATACTTAATGTTTATTAATGAACTAGCAGGAAGACTCAACGTTACTCGGGATTGAATGGGGATCACTACTATGTATTTTTTCACTATGCTTATTACTTTTACTGACCCCCCCTCTTCCTGTTTTGCCCCCTAATATAGTCGGAAGAAGCTGGAATGCAGGAACACTCTCTGAATTAGTGTCTTATACATATGGTCTAAATTTCATTAAAATCGGGTATACATATTTGAAGTGTTAAGAATGTTCTGCCCCTATGGGCCACTTAGAAAATAAATATTCGGCACTTGTCTTCCACAGTAAATTTTACATAAGAATACACTTAAAATTTTATGAAGATTCTCTAACCTTTCTTTCTATAGGGAACACACAAAGATCACACATACACACACATTGAGTTTTATATATAGAGAGATAAATACTGAAAACTTTATCATATCGGATAATTCTTGATATTTAGTGGAATTTTTTTGTTCAATCAGTCGTATTCATTTTTGTTAACAAAACAAAAAACTTTCATTTTCATTGTCCTTCAGATCCATTTTATTAATTTTAAGTGGTTTCGGGATTAGCTTTAGAAGACGAACGACGGGTCTAAACGCTCCTATTTATCAGGAACCTTTCATTACATCTAGCTTAAGTAAAATTCTTGCAGCAATTTAAACTAACTTCAAATCATTCCGACATCATATGGTTTAGCTAACCAGTCAACTATTTACTTTACTTATGGGTTCTAGCTAATCCTAAGATCATCCCCTTTTAATCATCCCAAATAAACAATTTCACCTTGTGAGTCATCTCTATACTTCATCGCCAGGGAATATGCAACAAGATTTGATCAAACGACATTTCGTTTATTCCGCTGCGTTTCTGCAACCTGCCTGTTGGAATTGCCTTTATTAAAAATTTTAAAAAACAAACAATTGTGTCTGTTAGAAGGATAAAATTAATCCATCTAGAAAATCTATGTTAAAAGGGGACAAGTCTTTGTCCCCTAAAATTATCTCCCTTGCCAAAAGACATTTTGATGCATTGATTAATCTGTCCTTGGTTGGTGACAGAAATTGTGACAGGATTATCTGCTCCTGCATAGACCAGACATCAATAACAAATTCAAAATGGAGGATGCTACCGAAATCGACTTAGCAACAGACAATTAATCCCTCCTCCTTAATAGTAATCCCTTCAGTTGTAAAATTGTTAAATAAATCATTTTATATTGCTGATCTCCATAGAATCGTTTTCATCAATTTATTTCTTCATATTTGTCTCTTGCCACTCACACACCCCTTCCCAACAGTGTCATTCAGATCTTTAGTTCGTTTTATCATTTAAGTATTAAACAATATTTGATATGGCGCTAAGAAATATTTTCATAGTAAATTTCGAGTAGATACTGGGCAGCCAAGATTATTATGCTACATATTCTTTGTCATGTAAGTCTATTGATACGGATTTCTCAATGAAACGCGATGTTTCCAGCAAACGACCAGACGTTATTAATTCTACCTCAAGCCAGGCCATATTTATGATCTTTAAAGAATTGTTTTCACAAACAAAAACTGAACGTGTCAGACCGAAACTCAAATTAAAAACACATGCGGTGAATAAAAGAAAGGAACATATAAGACTATCCACAGTCATTTTCTAAAAGATATTTTATCACAAAATATTGGAATATATACTAATAAGTGACTTATTTTATTTTATTTAAAAATGTTCATTATTAAAGTTTTCAAACATAATAATACCTATACACAGAATGCTTCTAGCATATCATAACGTTTATATATATATATATATATATATATATATATATATATATATATATATATATATATATATATAATTACAGGCACTAGCCACCCGGGTATAGGATTTAAAAGACAAGGGGACACCTTTCACCATCAAATGAAATAAGGTAGAAAGGAGGCCGTCATACTCTTCAGCCTCGAACTGGTGCTTCCTATGCAATGTAGATAAATATAACATAATAAGAACCATTAATAATCTGAATAAAGTTTGTCTAAACCAAAGGAGTGAAGTTTTCAAGGGAAGCATTCACAAAAGACACGTACTCTTAATTAACTGGGAAGACCGACTAACAAATAGTCTTATTTAGAATATTTCTCTAAGGAAAAATCTTCACCATCTCACCATACAGGCAGAAATAAATATATAAACAATAGACGTAAAAAATAAAACAAAATTAATACATGCTGAAAGGAAGATACTGGACTGTACGCATAAAAGAGAATTGAGGGAATAACCATCTTGTACCCATGTGACCATGGAGTTCATTTGTCTTTTTTCTTTTTTCTATTTTTGGGGTGGGGGTGGGGGGGGATTTCCAGAGGAACAGGTTTTAGGGAAGCTTTTGAAAACAATTTACATTGTTTTTTTTTTAGATTGTCTTTTCAGAAATTGTCCTGTGGAGGGGAAAATTTGACTAGATGAGCCTTATGTTTTTAGACCCCATTCTCCCATCATATCCCATTAACAAAAGTTTTTTTTTTCTTTTTCACCTGAGTTTTGGATGTCTCTTCACTAGTAAAGTTCAATATATTAAAAAAGAGGTTTATTTTTATTAACTTTATTTAGTTAATATATTTATTATTTAAAATTTTCCATTATTTAAAAGATTTTAATTTTCTTTGTTATAATGTGTATTTTTAGATTTTAGATTCATCATTATATTTATCATATGTAGTATTTTATTTTGATTTTTATTAGTTTTATTTTTACTTGATTTTTATAAATTAAAATTTTAAATTTACTTTTTTAAAAATTTGATTACTTTCAATTATTTTTAATTAATTTACTTCACTTTAATTTAATTACTATTTTTAATTATTTTTAAAATTTAAAATTCTTTTAAAATATTTTCTTTAATATATTTTATTTACTATTCTCTGAGAATAAATAAATAAAATATTTTTATGCTTAAATCAAACCCGACGGGTCTTTGAGAAATTGTCTCCTTTTGACTGTGCAATATTAATTTTAAACGGAAAATAAACCTGGATTGTTTTTCTTTGTTCATTATGCCATGAGTAGTCGTCCATAACTCATCGTGGATTTATTGACACCAAATATAAATTCACAATTCTAATTTTTCCCTTTTCTTGAACCGGAAGAGGAGGATAGTTTTCAATTTTTTAATGTTTTTTTATGTATGTTTTCTGGAAATTTTTACTTTTTGTTGTTTAGATTTTAAATTTTAAATCTTTCGGGTGTTCGGAGAGCACACGACCTAAATTCACAGATCAAAGAAAAATAAGATAAAATCTTTTTACTTACCTGGGACGTATATACCGGAAATATTTGCAGGTAAAAATCCCGAATTAGTAAAAAAAATAAAGTTAAAAAAATAACAAAAATAAAATGAAAGATTTAAATATCGCAGCGTGCGATACACCAATTTTCCGAAGAGACAGACATAAACCGAGGCTAAAAAGAGTCCGGCATTGGGGGTCAACTATAGGTCCCCTTTGTTTGGATTTGAAACCGACGGTGTTGTCTTTATCTTCTGTAATTACATATATAAATAAATATTACGCTCGTATTTTTTTATTTTTCTTAATAATAGAGCACTCTGCTGGGGTTCTCTCCCACTAACCTTACACACACACACACACACACATATACACATATATATAGAGAGAAATGAATAAATGCGAAAGTTTTGTTTTTTTCTCATTTCTATATAACCATCGAAACGGGTTATTGTTATTTAAATCACTAATACAACAGAGTATTTTGAAATACTGTATATATCGTAGAAACGAATGGCCCAAAGACAGAACTTAAGATGCCTAATTTGCATAACTATTTTTTAAACAGTTCATAATAAATTAATGATTGGAGTTATTTATTCGTAATTTTATTGCCCTATTTTTTCCATATATATGCAGTCGTTTTGTCGATGTCAACAGTAATTAATTAAAGTGATTTAATAAAAAAGGATAAATTATTAAACCTTTTTAAACATATTTGCTCATTAATTTTCAGGGGAAGTAATTTAAACTAAACTAACTAAAAAGAGAGATTTATGAGGCATAAGGAAGTGTTCGGGAAGAGGTGACCTCTCTCTCTCTCTCTCTCTCTCTCTCTCTCTCTCTCTCTCTTTCATTAGCAACGCAATATAGAGAAAGTGAAAAGGGTGACTGACTGTTTCTCTCCTATTGGCGACCGACTGCTAATTTTTTTAAATTGTATTTAATAAATAAAAAGAGAAAAACACACACCATCGCTCAGGCGAATTGATTTCCACTTTCTTTTTATTTCTTGGCGATCTTATTTAAAAGATAAATAGATTTTTATCAAAATTACCAAAACGTCTCATAATTTATATGAATAAATATTAATGTTTACCCATTTATCTGAATAAATGCAAAAGTTTTTGTCTTGTATTTACCACAAACTTATGAATGGAATGTTTAATATTAAATATTTTGGTTTCAAGTATTTCAAGTAGCGAACTTTGCAAAGCGATAGCAAGCTGGAAAAGCCAACTAGTATATATATATATATATATATATATATATATATATATATATATATATATAAAACGAGGTGTCTAGTTTGTCAATATTTAGTCACAGATTCCCCTTCACAATGTGGGCTGGTGCATCATCCACTAGTCTCTTCCTCTTAGACAAGGTCCAAAAAAGAGTCGCTAACTTAATAGGTCCCTCACTATCCACCAAGCTCTAGCACCTGTCCCATCGCCGCAATGTTGCATCCTTGTGCCTGTTTTACAAGTACTTCAATGGAATGTGCTCCGATGAACTTGCTGCTCTAGTACTCCCTCGACATAAATACACTAGACCAACCTGACAATCAGCTAAATCCCATCCATTCACTGTGGAGGTCCCCAGATGCCGGAGAGCCTCCTACTCAAATAGCTTCTTTCCTCATGCTGCCGGCCTCTGGAACTCCCTCCCTGCTTCCTGTTTCCTCGACTGTACTGACATGCAGAAATTTAACTCTACTGTAAACAGACATCTCGCTGCACAGCTCCCAACTTAGGTTGACCCCCAAAACCTTCACACTAATTTTCAATAGCTCCTTACGTCTACAGTGACGACCTGCCTTGTTTAAAAAATAGATAAATAAACGCATCCAAATACAAGCTTACCTGTGATAGCCCCAATGTGATATCTTTTGCACAAAATGTCCAAATAGTGGATAAATAGACGAGACGAAATTACATTTTAAATTTAGATTTAATGACCATAAAGCTATTAGAGAAAACATGGCCCTTTAGTTCACGTTGTTGAATGCTGACAAAGTAAGGGAGATTACTTATCTCGGTTTTATGCTTCTACTATTAGTCATCCACAGACAGACTGTTTAGACTAGCACCCAACCCAGGATCGAACCTGCGTATATTAGTGTTATTTCGCCTCACTATATATATACTCGTGCTGGTCAAAAAAATAGAACATATGTATAAAACTGTAAAAATCATTCCGTTTGAGATAATTTTCGGCTTTTACATTGTGTAGGCGAAATATTTTATATGTAAATAACAATTACAACTATTTTTAATCATTTGTCATATTTGCATATGTCAGACTTTATTGTCACAGGGTAGTTTATTGTCACATTGGGAAATTCAACGTTTCAATTTAATAGAACATTATTCGTTGAGTAATCTTAAACTCAAAAAATGTCTGTGTTTAAAAAAATTTTGCAAGTAATTTAATCATAATCTCTCATTCTTATTGAGGACAATCTGTGAGATGTAATTGGTGCTGAAATATTCCTATCATGCTAAACTAACTGAAATATTTGTTTTACGATAGAAACATTTTTTCATATCAATTGCAATGTCAGTTTTTCAATATTTCGCGTTTCAAAATAATAGAACAAGACAGCTAAGAAAACAAAATAGTTTTTTATTAACTTAATACTAATAAAAATTAAACAATATTAAGTAGCAGCATCTTTTGCCTTGATAACAGCATCAATTCGCCTGGGCATGGAATCAACAAGCTTCTCGCAAATCTGCGTAGACACCGAATCCCATGTGTTCTGTATTGCAATCTTCATGGTTGCAAGGGTAGTAGGTTTTTCTTTGCGAAGCTTCCTCTTCATCTGATCCCACACGGCTTCAATAACGTTCAAATCTGGCGAGTTCGCCGGCCATTCAAGAACAGGGATCGATCGTTCTCGGAGCCAGAAAGTTGTGGACTTGGCAGAGTGTGCCGGTGCCAAGTCATGTTGAAAAATGATGTCTGTGGCGTCACTGTCAAACTGATTATCCAGCACTTGCAGTAAATTAGCTTCCAGGATATCCTGGTACACTGTTGTGTTTACATTTCCTTTGATGAAGCAAAAATTACCAACACCCTTAGCACTCATACAGCCCCAAACCATGCAAGACTGCGGGAACTTCACAGACTTCTTGACGCATTCTTGATTATACCGTTCCGTGGATCTTCGCCAAACACGTGGCCCTTGGTCGCCGAAGGAGATACAAAATCGAGACTCATCTGAAAAGATCACACGCCGCCATTCGTCTGTAGTCCCGGTTTGATGAGCAGTTGCCCATCGTAGCCTCTTCAACATCTGTTTTTTGTTAAGGAGCGGTTTGGTGGCAGCTATACGATTGTGGTATCCCAGTTGCCGAAGCCTTCGGTAGGTAGTGCTTCTTGAAACGTCGGCACCAGAAGCCTGTTTCCACTATTTAGTAATGTGGCTTGTTGACTGGAATCGACTTTTCTTTGCCACCTTGTCAAGTGCCCGGTCTTGTCTTTCAGTGGTGCTTTTCTTTCGTCCGCATTTCTTGCGATTACTGTTGGAAACACCCTTAACATCTTTCTGGAGCACTTTGGTCACTACCGATTTTGAACATCCGACCTTGGTAGCAATTTCCATGTGCGTATTTCCTACTTCCCGCAAATCAAAGATTCGCTGCTTCTCAGGCAAAGATATGTCTTTAGAGCGACCCATAATGAGAGATTATGATTAAATTACTTGCAACATCTTTTTAAACACAGAAATTTTATTAGTTTAAGATTACTCAACGAATAATGTTCTATTAAATTGAAACGTTGAATTTCCCAATGTGACAATAAAGTCTGACATATGCAAATATGACAAATGATTAAAAATAGTTGTAATTGTTATTTACATATAAAATATTTCGCCTACACAATTTAAAAGCCGAAAATTATCTCAAACGGAATGATTTTTACAGTTTTATACATATGTTCTATTTTTTTGACCAGCACGAGTATATATATATATATATATATATATATATATATATACTAGCAAAAAAACTACCCGCCCTCCGGGCAGCTATTGTTGAATAATGGCCCTATGGGAATGGACGTATCTGTTGAAAATCGTTGGTTTGACTTACGCGAATTAACGCAGTCGAGTGCAGAATGGGGCCTGTTCTCACAGTCAGAAATCACAGACGTGACAGGGTCACCGTGTGACGAGACCTCGGATCAAGGGTCAGTGTGCACATGGCAGAGGCTGTGACGTCACAGGCCCTTGCGTGGGAAACAGAGGGATCCGTGACGTTACTCGTTCTTTGTAAGAACCGAGTTTCATCAGTCTGGGTTTTGGAGGCAAACCGATGAGACGTGATTGTTAAAATGTAATTTACAACAGATAAGGGAAATATTTCCCTAAGAAAATACAAGCGAGAGATATCCTTTCCCCCCCCCCTTTATGAATGGTTAAGAAAATAATTGTTTAGTAACTACGATAAAGTAGTCATTTGCTCTCTCTCTCTCTCTCTCTCTCTCTCTCTCTCTCGATGTAGTGAATGACTCCCAGCTGATTAAATAACTAACGCTTGTAATAAAAAGAATTAAATTAAAAGAAGAGTTTGTCTTCCGACTCGATCATGGAGTTTTTGTTGCAGACAACGGACGGCGTGATTCACGTAAGGAAGGAAAGAAGAAAGAATTCATCCACTAGACGACACAACCCTCTACACGGCGAGGGAGAGATCTAAGGTATGCAAACAATGTATGAACTATGTGATTTATGATGTTTTAAAAATGACGAGTATTAAATATGAACTGCCACGGCCCTTTTAGGGACGAGTATACGAAACGAGAAAAGCGACGGCCCTTTTTGAGAATGACAAGTGTACAAAACGAGTACTGCCGCGGTCCAGGCAGGAGTGGTTTATGCAACACTTATAATCTAGCTGTTGGTTATCTACAGAAAAACAAAGAAACAATTTTCTTTTCACATTTTGGTAATATGAAGAGAAACCACAAAAGGATGATTGTCATGGTGTTATTTGATATGTTCCAATGTTGAGATTTTGTGTAAGCATAAAAATAAATTCCCAATGATGAAAGGGATAAACTGAAAATTCGGGCGATTCTCAAAAATAACCAACAGAAAAAAAGGCTAAAAAAAAAAAAATAATCAACAAATAACTGTTGCCAAAGGCAATAAAGTTAATTTTATACCGACCTGATTAATTTTTTTAAAAAGGATTTTAAAGCGTTTTTATTGAATTTTAATAATTCGTCCAAATCCGATCGCATTACAGTTCCATTTTCCAGATGGCATAAGCGAACATCCCCGAATTTTGTTTAATGAGTTTTTCGTCTTTTGGGGTGAAAAACAAACAAATAGTGTACAAATAACTGCTCCAGACGCTTTAAAATTTATTTTCTACCTAATTGAAAGGAGAAAAGTATAAAAAAAATAGACGGTCGGTGATCGGCTGTCATCCATCTTTGTTTTTCAGTCAAGCGTAATACATTTGACCGAACTTTTTAATTGACATAAAAAACGCTTTAAAATACTTTAAAACAAAAAAATTAAGCAGGTGGGTAGAAAAGTAAATTTTATTGCCTTCGGTAACAGTTATTTGTTGATTATTTGTTTTTGCACTCCTTTTCTTTCTGCTGATTATTCTTGACAATCGTCAAAAGCGGAACGTCAATTAGTCAAATAAAAGAATCATATATTCCTGAGTAATTTAAAATTGTTACTTTGTGTTTTCGCTTTTATTATTAAAGACAGAAAATAAAAATAAAAACGTAATGACGATTTTTTTAAAATATGAATCTAGTTTTTTTTGTTTTTTTTGTAATTTAAAAATTAACAACAAACTTTGTTAAATTTGTTGATTAACACTCTCAGCTGAATTATCCATCCCTTTAAAAATTATATTATACTTTTTAAGGTAATTCTAACTTATAAGGGCAGTCAAATAATATATATTTTAAACACTAACCCCTAGTCCGACTGGCAAGGTCGTACAACTACACATAATCGCCTAAAAAAGTGGATCCTCCACCTAAAAAAAACACGCAGAATTTATCTCCAATAGCAAAAAAAAAAATGGTTCGCAAAGTAAGTAAGGATTAAGTAATAGAGTGAATGCGGTATTTTGGTGAGAGTGTATAACGTAGAGTAAGTCCAGGGTGTTTTAGACGAAAGATATGACTATCGACCCCACAAAAAAAGATTTGGGGTTCATGCCTAAGTTTAAAGAATTTCATTCATAAATATCTTGTAAACACAAGACAAAAACTTTCGCACTTATTCATGAAATAGATAAATACTAATATATTTGTAATTTCGATACAAATGTATTTATCTTTAAAATAAGAAATAAATGGATGGAAAACGAATCCAATTCGCTTGGGCGATGATGCAAAGCTCTTTAAAAAAAACAATAAAAAAGAAGATTTGGCTTTGGCGTCGCGAGCAAGAGAGAGAGAGCAGGGGAGAAGAGGGAATGAGGGGGGGGAGCACTCACCTCGATATATCAATATATATTTTTTCTATAAAGTAAATAAGTTTAATTTTAACGACCTTGACCTTCTTTGAAAACGAATGAATTTATGCTTTTTTTTTTTATTAAATAACTTTAATTAATTACTGTTAATATCGACGAAACTATTGCATATGTATGAGAGAAAAGAGGCAATATAATTTGAAATTAATAACACCAAGCATTCATTAATTATAGACTGGTTACAAAATAGATATGCAAATTAGGATTCCTAATTTCTGTGTGAGGGTCTTTCATCAGTACTATATTTATCGTATTGTATTACTGTGTTGTATTACTGATTTAAATAACATTATCCTGTTTTGATAGTAACAAAGAAGAGATAAATGAAAAAAATTCGAATTTGTTCATTTAGATACACCTTATGATATTATACGTGCATACACGAAATAAAAATTATATATAAATTTTATTTGGTGTATACACGTATAATATTATAAGGTAATATAATATATTGTGTACAGACATTCAGTATTTACTTCAACAGTGCTGAATACCTGAGTAGAGCTTATTAGTAAAGTGTAGTGACGGCACGCCCATTAAGGTTCGCATACACAGTGACATGGTAAAGCCATTTACTGGCGAGGCAGACGTGGTTGCATGGCTAAAAAAACTGAGGTTGGTGGCGAGACTTCAGAAGGTGGTTGATGTGGCGAGCCTGCTCCCATTATATCTGGAGGGGGACGCGTTGGCCCTGTACTTGGAGATGGACGAGAGCGACCAACTGGATGTAGAGCAGATAGAGGCCCAGTTAAAGGAGGCGTTTACGGACGGCGCGTTCACAGCCTATAGGAAGTTGACCATGGTTAGATGGGCTGGCGAGCAAATGGATGTTTACGCCAATAACATCAGATGGTTGGTCGGACTAGCCGGTTTCGATGGCGTCGGACTCGAGAAGTTTGTCAAACTGGTTTTTGTCACGGATTCCCTGAGCCCATCTCTATTGGACTCCAACAAGTGCCAAACATTGAGACTCTAACCATGGGAGACCTAATAGCGAGAGCAAGGGTGCTAACAACAGTTAGGGACCAAAGCCAACATGTGATTGCAGCCGTGCATCCACCTGGCAGTAAAGCAGCAGTTCCCAAGAGCTGCCACAGCGCTGGTATTACCTGCTACAGATGCGGCGACAGGGGTCACATAGCAAGAGACTGCCGAAGACGTGAAACACGTTGCTACCAATGCGGCAAGGTTGGACACTGGGCCCAGAACTGTTCGGGAAACGAGCCAGGGGACGAAGCATCAGCACCAGCCTTCTCCCCCACCAGGATGTAAACAGGGCACTCCCGGAGGTTATTATCCATGTTGATGGAATTCGGTGTTCGGCGTTTGTTGACACGGGATGTTCACAAACAATAGTGGATGCGAGCAGATGCCGATCCTGGAAGACGGCAACGGTGGACATCGTGACTGTTGGAGGCGCGTCCGGTGCATGCTGCGGCAGTGGGGTGGTCACCATTGCCACAGATGAAGGCAATGCTGTCAGGATAGATGTTCTGGTGGTGCGTGGTAGACCACTGGGATTTGATCTGTTATTGGGGATCGATGCGATTAAAGCGTTGGGAGGTGTCACTATGGGACCTACAGGAGCGGTTCGGATCGGCGACAGGAAAGTTTCTACGTGTGTGGCTATCTCCATCAATGAACCCGACTTTACTGCTACTTTCGACAGTCAGAAACGATCATGGACCGCGGCGTGGAAGTGGGCAGATAACCACGCATCTGAAAAGCTGCGTAATGGAGTGTCCGAGTATCGGGTGGCTGTGGAAATTCGACCAGAATATGATCAGGAGCTCCGCACGTGGATGAATAAGGGTTGGCTCGTGCCATACCCGGAAGAAAGGCTGGGACCTCCCAAAGGTTTGATTCCGTTGATGGCCGTGGTACAGCGGAATTAAGCAAAGGTGCGCCCAGTGATGGACAATCGCGAACTTAATGATCATGTGGACATATTCACGGCAAACGCTGATGTTTGCGCTGCTAAGATGCGTGAATGGCGCCAGAAAGGAGCTAACGCGTCTCTGCTGGACCTCAGGAGAGCGTACCTCCAAGTAGGAATCCACGAGAAACTGTGGCCGTACCAGACTGTGGAGATCAATGGAAAGAGGTACTGTCTGACGCGTTTAGGATTTGGATTGAATGTGGCTCTCCTTGTCATGAAGGCCATCGTCAGCATGGTCCTATCGCAGGAGGAAGCCATGGACCGCGCAACATCGGCTTACATCGATGATATCCTGGTCGACGAAGATGTTATGCTCGCGTCTTGTGTCAGGGAACATTTGGCTCGGTTCGGACTTGAATGTAAGGACCCAGTGCAGTTGGGGGACGACACATGCGTGCTGGGATTAATGGTCTGGAGGGAGCGCGGCGTCTTGCGCTAGAAGCGAGGACACACAGTTCAAGAAGTTCCCGACATCGTCACACTACGAACCGTGTTCTCTTTATGTGGAAGGCTTGTTGGGTACTTCCCGGTGTGTGCATGGCTTTGTGTGGCATGCGGAGTGATTAAGAGGAGAGCCAGTTCGATCACAAAAGGCTGGGATGACAAAGTGACTGACCCCCTCCTCCGGAATATGATGTGCGAGACTATGGATGCAGTGAAGCGGAGTGATCCAGCTTGTGGAGACTGGTGCGTGAACGGCCGGGAAGTAAATGTATGGGTCGATGCCAGCTCGCTAGCAACTGAGGTAGCATTGGAAAGACAGGGGACAGTGTTGGAGGATGCTTGTTGGCTGCGACTTGAGAACGATGCCCAGCATATTAATTTAGCCGAACTGGACGCCGTGTTGAAGGGCATCAACTTGGCTTTGCAATGGCAGAGCAAGGTATTGCATATAAAGACCGACTCTGCATGTGTGTACCACTGGGTGTCGGACACTCAAACTGAGAAAACACGAGTTCGCACCAAGGCAGCCAGTGAGATGCTAATTAGGAGACGATTGAGCACACTCAAGGAGCTGGTAATGGAGTACAAGCTCTCGGTGGACGTAACGTTGGTTGCATCAATTCAAAACGTAGCCGACCAACTGACACGCGTGCCACAGCGGTGGTTTGACGCAATGAAAAGGGAAAAGGGACCCGAGCCCCTGATAGGTGCTGTACACGTAGATGAACTGGACGTGGCCCAGATCATGGATATTCACAAACGCAGCGGACACCCAGGAGTGTGACGCACAACTTATTTCGCCAGAAGAGTTTGTCCTGCAACGGCAAAAGCAACGGTTAAGTCGGCTATACGAACGTGCGTAGAATGCCAATCAATAGATCCAGCGCCGGTCTACTGGGAGAAGAGAAAACTTGAGGTGAGCAGCAATTGGCAGACGTTGGGGATGGACATTACACATTACGGTGATCATCATTTCCTAACTATCACAGATTGTGGCCCGTTGCGGTTTTCTGTGTGAAGGCAGTTGGCACGACAGGACTCGGCAACTGAGAGTTGTCTTTTTTTAGCGTGGACCTACCGCGGGAACTACTCACGGATAACGACACAGCCTTTCGCAGCAGGGAATTCAGGATTTTCGCAGATGAATGGGGCGTTAACCTGAGATTCCATTGCGCATATGCCCTGGCCGGGAACGGAATTGCAGAGCGGTGCCACCGTACCATAAAACGGATTGCGGCTAGAATGAGCTGCTCCATACAAGAGGCTGTCTACTGGCATAACATGACCCCAAAAGACGATGACTCACATTTGACCACACCAGCCAATGCGATCTACCGTTACGAAGTGAGGGTAAAAGGGGTTGACGTGGTGCCATAATCAGCAGGTCCCGAACACGGTCCTTACCAGGTTGGAGACTGCATGTGGGTGAAGTCACCGGAGAATCGCTGTACCACGAGTTTTGGCCAAGGTCGGGTAACAGAACTAATCAGTCCACAATCTGTCGCAGTAAATGGAATGCCCAGACATGTGAAGGACCTGCGCCCCCGCTACAGTGTACTCTCGTTAGAGGAAGATTCTGACAGCGCAACATCTTCAGAGAGTCTGATAACTGACGACGACACAGAGTCGGATGATTCACCCGAGACGACAGTAGAAGCCCGCGCCCTCGAAGAGTCCCACACCCCTGAAGAAGCCCACGCCTTTGAAGAAGCCCCACTTTTGCAAAGGAGCACCCGGCAAAGACGACCGCCGAGGTGTCATCTTTGTGATCATGAGATCAGGGCGGAGTGTAGTGACGGCACGGAAGGAGACAGTCGTCACACCGAGGCGCGAACCCACGCCCATTAAATTACGAGACTGAGAGGATTGCATTATGCAAATCAGGTGTGGCAAAGAAGGCTACATAAAAGGCGGTGTTTTTTGGATCGGGGCGAGTCGAGTAGAGAACGTCATAAAGTTTGGATGCGTTGGGAGAATACGGAAGAAAAAAGAAGGAAAAACGCGTTGCACAGAATAGAAAAAGGAACACAATTCACAACTTACTATTACATAAAGTATGAAAATATATTTATGGCAATTAAGCCTCTGTGTAGCTTAATTTTCATAAATATATTGTCATACCTTTAGCTTAACGATTTCTTGCAGGGATGAAACACGGACGCCTCTATGTAGCTTAATTGCCATAAATATATTTTTATACTTTACTGTATATATATATATATATATATATATATATATATATATATATATATATATATATATACAGGGGACCCATTGTGAGTGTTATCTGCTTCCTACTGATTGTCTGTTTTGGGGGTGGGGGTTCTCCACGAACTCTGTGCTGGATAGGACTCTATATATGCCTTTCATTTAAGTCTGATTAATAGTGAGTGAATGCGGTTAATGGCTGCATTTCACTCATTAAGAAACAATTGTAGGACCACAAGAAATTCTACTATGAAAAAAAATGAAATAAAATTTAAAATAAATGATTTGATTTCACACTGGATCTTTTAATCATTGGAATTTGAACAATCACTATATATATCGACAGGAGAGTCCATCACATCATATATATATATATATATATATATATATATATATAGAATATAGAAAGAAAAAATTCACATACACATTGCAACTGTCAGCATTTATAATTTATTTCGACTTCCTAGTCTCCTCAGAATGCTAACGGGACAGTTACATATTAGAAAATCTTTTGATTTGATTTTCCAATATATAACTGTCCCGTTAGGATTCTGAGGAGACTAGGAAGTCGAAATAAATTATAAATACTGACAGTTATAATGTGTATGTGAATTGTTTTCTTTCTATATTCTATTCTTGCTCTGTTTTCTACATTGAGCTCTCTTACACGGATTTCTTACCAAAATTATTCACTTTAACACACACACACACATATATATATATATATATATATATATATATATATATATATATATATATATATATATATATATATATACAGGGTGGGCAAAAATAAGGGTCCTATTTTTAAAAATTCATAACTTTTTTATTTATTGATTTTTTAAAAATTTTTTTTTTTAGAATAAGTAAAGGACCCCTTCCGACGCAAGCATGAGCCGTATTAGCCCTAAGGAACGTACCCTCATTTAGAAAACATTATTTTTGCTTAAAAAACTCAAAACAGTGTAAAAAACAATACTTTAGTTTTTGTAAGTTTTAAGAAGTGTTTTTCGGCTAAAATTTGTTTTGTTTATTTCAAAAAATCTCGGAAGGGTCAGTCTACACACACATAAAGTTTGGTGAGTTTAACTTTTATTTTGTGGAAGTTATTCAAATTCAAGTTATTCAAATTTAAAGATAGGACCCTTATTTTGGCCCACCCTGTATATATATATATATTATTTCAATTGACACTATCTTCATTGATACCTTCGGTTTCTCGGAAACACTGGAAACTGTCTCAGGGCAAAAGCTACAGAATGTAACCGATTCTTCTGTCGAAGTTTTAATAGTGTAAGTTACTATGATATTCTCCATCCGGTGAGGGAAAAACAGCAAACAGTTCGACTAAAATTAGGAATCCTACTATACTTTCATTCAAGTAACATATAATAACTAGTACGAAAAACGTGGTGGGGGGGGGGGGCTAAAGAAAGATGATCTAATGATAAAGCATATAAGTACAAATTATTGAAAATCTTAATAAAATGTTAATGGTTAAACTACATCGTTAAATCTTAGGTTATCCACTAATACCGTTCGTTCTTTATAGAAACGGTTTGTTTATTTTCTTCTACGAAACAGTAATTTGCTCACAAATGACCAATCACGCCATAACATAAATATATAACCATCTTTTTAACTTATTTTCTATTTTACTTAAGTTCACCCAAAATAAGGCATAATACCATTGAGACGTAGGGGACTACTATGAATTAGAGGAATTCGATATGCAGAGTTGTGCAGCAAGATGCATGTTCACATTACATTCAAATGTCTACATGTTAGTACGGTCCAAGAAACAGCAAGCAGGAAGGGAATTCCAAAGGCTAGCAGTATGAGGAAAGAAGCTATTAGAGTAAAAGGCTCACAGATATCTGGGGAGCTCAACAGGTTGATTGGGGGTATTTACATAGAGGGAGCACTAGTGCAGCACATTCGTTGGGGCACATTCCATTAAAGTACTTATAAAACAAGCAGAGGGATGCAACATTGTGGCAATGGGACAGAGGCTGAAACATGCTTGATAGTGAGGGGCCTATTAGATTAGAGACTCTTTTTTAGACCCTGTCCAAGAGGGAGAGACTAGTGTTTGGTGCACCAGCCAAAATGTGACAATAATACTCCATGCATGGGCTGATGTTGGCTTTGTAGAGATATAGGATACTGGCAGGTGTGAGAAGTTTTCTAGCTCGGTAGAGGAAGCCCACCTTCTTTGCAGCAGACTTGGCAATAGCATCTATGTATTTGTTCCAAGATATGTTATCTGTGAATGTTAGCCCTAGTAGTTTGAATGATGAACTCTCAGGTAGGGTGCTATTAGTGATGGCAATCGGTGGTTGAAAAGGTTTCTTATAATTGTTGAAGGACAAAAGCTTTGTCTTAGTAACATTAAATGTTACCATTCACTTATGTCCCCATTCCACCACAGACTGAAGGTAATTTTCTAATGGTTCAGTCACTGCATTTGATATGCGTGTCTTCGTTTTTCCAACATATCGGGTATAGAGTGTGGTGTCATCAGCAAATATACCAATCACGAATACAATTTCATCAGGGAGGTCGTTTATAAAGACCAGGAATAATAACGGTCCAAAGATCGACCCCTGGAGCACACCCGCGTTAATGTATTGTTGTTTAAATGTACAACCGTCGAGGAAAACCTGGATCTTTCTTTCGGCTAAAAAGGATCTGATTATACTAAATATCTGTCCAATAAAACTTAATAGTAGTACTTAATTTTCATAAGAAGACCATCATGCCAAACCCTATCAAAAGCCTTAGATATATCAAGCGATACCGCCGTAGCTTCACCAGATGTTTTCAATATATGATAAATGCGTTCCAAGATGACTGTTAGCATATCAGCAGTAGAACGGGCTCGCTTAGATCAATACTGTTGTTTAGAAAGAAGATTAGCTTAAATGAGATGGTGAACTTTCTTCATCCAGAGCATCACTTAACTCATATCAATCAGTAACGCCTAAACTAAGACTTCCAGCTCTATTATATAGCACTTACACATTTTAATTTTAATGTTCTGAAGTTGTAGTGTGGACAAAGATTCTATATTTGCCTTGTTTTATTGTATGAACAGATTTACCTCCCTTGTTACATCAAGTCTACAAAGTAAATAGGAATTATCTCCCCTGATATTAACAATTTTCAAACAAATTTATCTATTCATCATCATCATCATCATCATCATCATCATCATCATCATCATCATCATCATCATCATCATCATCGTCGTCATCGTCATCGTCATCGTCGTCATCGTCATCGTCGTCGTCGTCGTCGTCGTCGTCGATGTTGTCGTCGTCGCCATCGCCGCTTGTCTAAATTTTATATAATATGGGCAATGTTTTGGAGTTATTATTAATCTGTTTTGTTTTATTGCCATGAGCAAGGGAGGTAACCTTTGTTACATAGTAAATTGGATTTAGCTCCCCTTGGAATGTAAACGTATATAAATCAAACATTTAACGCAAATTTTTTTTTTTTAAATGAAGCGATAGTTTTCACAAATTTAGCCATAATGGCTAAATTTGTGGAAACTATTTTTTCTATAAATGTCTGATTTTCCTTTTGTTAAATGATCTTTCACACGATGAACACCAAATTGTTGACGGAAGCCAGGGTGCTAAACAAAAAGGACACTCAAAAGTTGTAGTCGAAATCTAGTTAAAGTTATCGTCCTTTGGTACGGCCGTCGTTACGACGGCCACGTCTTTGGGCGTTTCTATCTTTTTCTAAGACAAAATGACCGTGAAAATGAGAAAATCTTTCATTACTTGTTAAATATTACTTTTCTAAAAAATAACAAATTTGCATAATAATTTTAGCTTGGGTCGTTAACTCAATAAGCATAAAAAAATGATGTGGGATTTGTTCTTAGCCAAAACGAGATATTTTTCGGTCAATAAAAACGTATACATATTAAAAACATCCACGTCGAAATTCAGAACAGATGTCTATGCGTGTTTAGTTTTAAAATCCAGTTTGTCCTTTTTTCTTTTTTTTTTTTTTTTGTGCAGATGTTGACGTGTATAGGGTTTACTTGCACTTAACGATGATTAGAAAAGGATAGACGCATATATTATTGAAGAATATCTATAATATAATAGATAAACTCTCATTGTTGAGCTAAGAAACACACACGCTCTCTTTAATATATATATATATATATATATATATATATATATATATATATATATATATATATATATATATATATATATAGGGCTTTATGCGCTCAACTACTTTTGGAGCTGCTCCCGCACTTGCTCCAACGCCCAAAATTGGAGCTGCATCTCTCATGCTCCCCATTTTCAAAAAGCTAAAACTCTTATAAAAAAGGAGCGGCTCTTTTTCAGCGCTCCATAATGAAAATGTACCTTCTTTCATAAACATTCTATTTTGCCAATGAGTGACCGAAGGATAGGGATGGGCGTTAATGGATCTCGTCAATATGGGTGAGGATGTCACTTTAAGTGTAAGACCGTAAGATAATATTTGACAAAATTTCGCTAATATTTTGAGATGTGCTAAGGGTTATAGGAGAACATGTCGGACGAAGCATACGTAAATTTTCGTTTCCTGAGGTATAAATTAAAAATAGAAAAATCCTTGAAGTATTTTAAAACAATTTTAATTTTCATTACATTAACAACCTATTTTTTCCAGGGGAGGAAAATTTGACCCGATATTTTTTCTATTTATTTTGGAAGGGATTTTAGATTTGTTTTAAGTAAGCTTAGTGATTATTTTCTTTTTAAAGAAAACATTTCTCTGCGAGAGGAGAGACAGCCAGGGCAACATTAATCGTCGTGTGGTTGTTTAATATTTGTTTGTTTTAAGAACGTAACTATATTGTATAATGTATATTATTATTTATCACAGAGAAACGCGCAAGTACTTTCAAACAAATCGATTTATCCATTTTTTTTTCAATAGTACAATTTTGGCCGAAAAAAAAACAATGAAGTTTATTTTTTAAAGATTGAATTTAAAAAATATATTTCATAAGTTGGCCAAAAAATATCAATAAATTGTCAATAAACAATTCAGTGATCCATTTAATGTCTTAAAATTTCATACAAAATATCTGGCCTAGACCTTGGGAGTTGAAAAAATATCAAATTTTCCTTCCCCGAAAAATTAACTGGAGCAAGTTTTCCTAGGTCGGGCAAACACATTTATTAAAATTAAAAATTTAAATAAAAAAGGTGAAAACGTCTATATTTAAAATCTATAATAAAAACAAACTGTTTACAATTTTAATATTCGATAATAGATTTTTTCAGATAAAGAAAGATATTTAATCTACTTTCGGTTCTAAAAAAACAACAAATTAGTAAGAAAGTCGAATTATTTGCTTTTTTAAATTAAAATTTGAGACATTTTCTTTAATTTAATTAAGTTTAAACATCGGTTTAATTGTACAATAGGGACCGCTGTTTTTTTGCTCATTTCGCTTGGTATTCGCCCAAATTTTTGATGAAAGTGATTGTTGATCTTAATTGTATTTTTGGTCCTAAAATAAAATTCTCATTTACTTTTTAAAGTGTTGAGAATCTAACTTTAATTCCAGATTTTAATCGCTGGCGGCCATGTTGGTTTTTATTGTTTTTATTTTCCTTTGATTAAAGATATTTTTTCCTTTGACTAAAGATATTTTTTCTTTGGACTAAAGATACTATTACTGCTTTAACATTTTATTGCACACAAAAAAACAAACTTTGAACATTCTATTTACAAAAGCAAGTGTTAACGAAATTAAACGAATTTAAAAGCAAACATAAAATGGTTAAACATACTAGTTGTGAATTTAAGAATAACAAAATGTCGCCAAAAGGACAACGGTAAAAATGTGGCATAAAAGTTCAATTAAAATGAAAAGAAAATTGGCTTATTTATTCAATCAGCAATAAACATCCTTGTCATAAATACAAAAAAAAGTTCTAATCTTTAAGAAAATAACTTCAAAGACATCTATAGGCTCACTAGCGCATTTGAAGACATTTGTCGTCAAATTGTCTCCTGCCTTAAGAAAACTGTCCTATAAAAAATGTAACATGTAGATGTGAAAAAAAACCCGAGAAGTTCAGTGTTCTCTTTCCATGTGTAACCCTCTCATTCTTTCTCTCTCTCCCTATCTCATATACATTTACCAGATATATAATTTAAAAAATAACTCAAAGAGTTTAGCTGAGACTTTTTCTTTTCCTTTTTATTGCTGAATAAAAAAAACTAATGTTTACAAAAAAAAATAATAATTTTGGAGCTAGGAGTGCGGAGCGATAAAACCACCGCTCTTTAGTCCCAAATGGAGTTGCTCCCGCTCCACTCCTGCTGAATATAAAATGAGCCCTCTTCTGCTTCGCTTCAGCAAAAAGGAGCGTGTTCCTGGGGCGCGCTCCTTTTTGGAGCTCCGTAAAGCCATATATATATATATATATATATATATATATATATATATATATATCTTAGCAGAATAAAAAACATCAACGTAGAAAATAAAAATATACACAGCCTAGATGTAACTTCGCTCTACACTAACGTACCTGTTAAAAAATGCCTACACTTACTTCACACACATATAAAGAAAATAAAACCCGACCTACCTTTTCCCCCCAACACTTTTATAGAAATAATTAGACTCATCATTGACATAACATATTTCCAATTTAACGAAGTATTCTACAAACAAAAATTTGGACTCCCCATGGGCAACCCCCTTAGCGGTGTATTGGCCTGCCTCTTTTTAGAATTCTTAGAATCCGGTCCTTTCAAATATAGACTACCTCCTAACATCGAATACTTTAGATACATAGATGATATTTTAATTTTCCTCCCCACAGACACACAAATCATTCATGTTAAAGATAAACTCAACACAGTAGAACCCTCCATAAAATTCACCCATGAGACTGAAATAAACGGCTCTATTCCCTTCCTTGATACTCTTATAATTAAGTCCAACAATAAACTAGAATTTAAGGTACACCGCAAAAACACTCACAAAAATGACTACATACATTTCTACTCCCACCATCATAGCAAGATCAAAACAGGTATAATTATAGGCTTCTTCCTACGCGCCCTTAGAATATGTAGCCCCCCACACATAGATGAAGAAATAAAATACATTTTTAATTCCCTAAAAACATTGCAATACCCCACACATTTCATATTAAATGCCAAGAAAAAAGCCTTCCAAATATTCTCCGGAAACACCACACAAAAAAATCAAACCCCTAACACCTCTCTCATAGACAGACCCCTTCTCCTACCCACGCATTCCAATAACACATCAATATGCAACACGCTCAACAAACTAGGCATTCCAACAGTACAAACCACTTCTCAATCCATAAAACAAACTTTAAACACACCCAGACATTTCCAAAAAACACCCACATCCCATGCCGGCTTATACACTGTCCCTTGCAATGATTGCCATCAATTCTACGTAGGAGAAACACAACGTGAATTAAAGAAACGATTAAATGAACATAAAAGGGACATAAAAAACAACAACCCTCTTAATGCACTTTTCTCCCATGCTCTAGAATATGGTCATGCATTCAAATTTGAACAAGCCAAAATCATTAAACACATCCACAACAAATCTCGGCGAAGATTATTGGAAACTGCCCTCATCACCTCCTCCACCACCATCAAGCAACGAAATGGTTTCTTTAACCTATCACCCTTAATAAGCAAGATCATCCTCACAGAACAAAGTCTTTTGCCTGATCATGGCTAACTTTTATTTTCATCTCTAACCTTTATGACACTCTTCCATTCACCCACACCCTTCCTTCTTCTCCCTGAATCTTCTTTTTTTCCCTTACTTTTTTCCCTCACATTTTTAATACTACAGTCCAAATAAACTTTCTCATGTTCCAAATATTTCAAATATTCCTCACCCACCCTTTCAATCACCGCCCTCCCCCACCCACTCCAATCCCTCACTCATTGCTATCATTTTCCAAATATTTCAAATATTTCACACCCTATCACGACAAATCCTCCCTCTTCCCCCTCTCATCTATTTTCTCCCATACCTCTTCTTAAATTCCCTCATTTTCTCAAAACGCTCTCTAAGACCATAACTTTCGCCCATCCACCAAAATCACAGCCCCCCCCCCCTCCCTCTCTACCCATCCCCATTTTCCCTGCATACACCCCCCACACACAAACATTCCAACTCACTCTTCCCCTTCAATCTTGACCACAGCCATCTGGTCAAACACCCCCCCCCTCTTCCTCCAATCTCTCTCTGCCATCCATTTTACCCCTGCTCATCCCCCACCTCTTTCTCTCATCGCCAGCCACAGTAGTCCTTGCTCCCTCCACCCTTCCCCTTTTCTCCCACTCATTTTCGTCACTTATTTTCATTCTCTAACAAGTACGGACGTCCACCAAGACGTTGCCACTATTTTTCATTTTATTTTATTTTTCCTCCCAACATGTCTACCCTACATGTATTTGTACTTGCATGATATCTTTTCCCTATATCATCATCCTGATGAAGTCTTATAAATAAAGACGAAACGTTGATGTACACATAAAAAACATCCAGTTTTTGGTTTTCCTTTTTCATTTTACCATATATATATATATATATATATATATATATATATATATATATATATATATATATATATATATATTATTATTATTATTATTATTATTATTATTATTTCGTGTATACACGTATACTATTATAAGATGATATAATATATTGTGTATAGATTTTCAGTATTTAGTTCAACAATGCTCAATATTTGAATAGAGCTTAGTAGTAAAGTAGGAAAATATATTTATGGCAATTAAGCTACACAGAAGCGGTCACGTTTCATCCCCTGTGTAGCTTAATTAATTAATTAAATATTTTTCGTACTTTACTATATACCTATCCACGGACACATATTTCGCCATAATATGGCTCAGTAGCACGGCTTACTTTATCGAGATTCGAAACATCGACTACAGAGGTTGTATTTGAGAGCCTTTACAGCTAGGCCACAAGAGTATCGCATAAAATATGGGAGTTTTTAAAAATATTTTATAAATAAAAATATATACGCCCTCTCCTGGAATATAGGATGCGACATACAGTGTAAAATAATTCTCTCTCTCTCTCTCTCTCTCTCTCTCTCTCTCTCTCTCTCTCTCTCTCTCTCTCTCTCTCTCTCTCTCTCTCTCTCATTTAGGTTAATGTGTCACCGTAAGATAGCTGAACAGATTCAGCTGTCATTATCGCCAAAAGATAGTAACAAAAGCAAATATATATATATATATATATATATATATATATATATATATATATATATATATATATATATATATATATGATTATTTTTATTTACACAGACATGTACAAAATCTGCGACACTGGCATGTCGATGTTATCGATCAACAGCTATTATAAACTGAGATCTCATCAGGAAGAGTTAGAATCAGATCTTAACCTTAGATCATATTTGGAAAGAGTCTTTTTATAACCCGGTTGAAATTCTTTGGATTACTACCCTGTGGATGTTTTACCTGGATTATTATTGTTGTTATTATATATATATATATATATATATATATATATATATATATATATATATATATATATATATATATAGTGTGTGTGTGTGTGTGTGTGTGTGTGTGTGTGTATTGTAAGAATACCCGTCCAAGAAAAGGTAAAATTAATTGCTCGAACAGCAGTTTTGCACCACTGCCCCCTTACAAAGATTAAAATCAAGATTTAATGATACTAAACCTTATATCTAGAAACCTTATTCTAATTTTGATCAAAATTTATTGCATAATTTTAATTCTAGAAAATGTCTCAAATTTAAGGCTTAAGCTTTAGGGGTCTGAAGAAAGAATTTGAAATTCATGGAATCTTGCTAATGACTGTGGATTAAATTAAATGCAAAATAATTTTCAAATAGGAGGTTAGTTCCATATTATGCCCTCTAAAACCCTTTAAAATATTCCAAAGAAACTGAAATTTTTGATAAATTTCCTAATTGATGTCGAAACCATATTGTAAAAGTTTCACAAAAAATCGGAGCATTTTCACGAAGGGCATGCCTCCCCTTTTACCTCTTTTGTATAAAACTAAATTAGACTGAATATAGTCCACGTTTTGACTCTTTACGCTTAGTAACTGAATTGCAAAATTCATAATGGTTTAGGAGTGAATCCTGTTCATGCATATATATATAAACATACAAAACTTTATAAAGATAGAGATATATAGGGTTGGCAAATAAGTTCCCGCCGTTTTTTCTTTTTTAATTTCGTAATTTATTTTGGAATTATTTTGTAATCTGTTTTTTTTTCGATGTAATTCAAATTATTTTTTTATTTTCAGATCGTTAAAATCGAACGTTAAGAAAAATGAACATTTTCGGCACCTCCTTATTTTTGCTATCATTTTATTTTATTTATTTTTTGTTTTTTTAATTTGGGCATCTTTTACGAGACTCAGCAGAGTAAAAACGCTAAAAAAACAAATACACAACAAATAAAAGTAACTGTAAGCTGTAAAAGTTAGTTTCAAACTTGCATGTGCTATTTGTTTGTATTTTAAACCCGTTTGAAGTGCTATTTATTAGAAATTTATGTTCGCCAGACGGTTTTCAAAAAATTCAAAATGGCCGCTCTACGTAATAATATAGAGTGACTGGCCGGCATTTTCTTTGAGAAACTAGATGTTTTAAAAAACAAGAAATTTTTTTTTAACATCTAATAAAAAGCCATTTATACTACGTAAAAATACAAACAAATTACATAGGTAAGTAGAAAAATGTCTATTCTAGACATAAGTCAACTTTACTTGTTGCAAATTTATGTTTTTAAACTCTTTCTCGTTCTTTTTTTGGACCCCGTTCGCGCCTCTGCTGAGCGTCGTAACATATACCCCATTGCTGATTAATTAGTTGTCTTTTTTTATTAAGCTTTTTAAAGTTCAAAAACTGCAGGAACTTAGTTGCCAACCCAATATATAGTTTTCACTGCGCCCCTGTTGTATCTAAACACCAACATCTGGAACTTATCCCGCAGTTATAAAGTTTGTTTATTTTTAATTGTTTTCTTCATATTCAAATTCCTTGCAACTCACGTATGCAAATTATTTAATTTAATATATGAATCGCAAGAGACGCCATTTTTTTTAATTTCATTTGAATGCGGGAAGGAAGGTACGTTCGAGGAAAAAAATAAAAAGAGAAGTGTTTCCCAAAAGTAAGGTTTGAACCAGTCAAAATGCCAGTCACGTCGAAATCAAGTTCCAATCAGCCCAAAAAAGCTACAAAAAAGAAGACTCTGGATAATAACGAAGCTAATTTGAAATCCTATGAACCCCAAAAAGTTCAGAACGAAGAGTCCTCTCAACCTGATAAGAAATCCCGGAGGCAGAGGAAAAATCTGAGGAAGAAAGAAATTGCGACTACAAAGAAAAAGCCAAATAATGGCAACACCAGAAATACAATAATCAAAAGCGGTCCTCTGCCATTTTCTATCAAAGAATTCACTCCAATTAATTACCATTAAGCAAAACTGAAGCGCTGGAATATTCGTTAAAAAAAACAAAACTTCAGACTAATTTTTA
Source organism: Sepiola atlantica (assembly GCA_963556195.1). NCBI lineage: Eukaryota > Metazoa > Mollusca > Cephalopoda > Sepiida > Sepiolidae > Sepiola > Sepiola atlantica. Next base: position 145,319,796 of record OY744517.1, on the reverse strand, counting down.
TCTCAAACTCTTTAAACTAAGTTTATTAAAAAAAAAAAAAAAAAAAAAAAAAAAATTGCTTAACCGTCTCTCTCGGTTATTTAACTTATATAATTTGCCCCCCCCCCTTCTATTAGACGGTTAAGAAAACCGGAACATTTATTTAAAAAATGCATACGGAGCCTTTGTCTCTTAACAATTTTGTTTTTACTGGCATAAGGTGAGTCCTGATTCGCAGTATTTTGAGCTACTCCTCCAGCACCACCTCGAAAATGTATCGTTTCTAATAGGCGCTGGATGATTTTTTTTTTTTTTTTTTTTTTTTTTTTTTTTTTTTGTTTTGCTTCTACTGAATTTGAACCAAAGAAAACCGTCTTTTACCGAATTTGACTTGCGTAAACCGGAAAAAAGCCAGGTCAAACCGAGCCGTCGTCAAAATTTAAAAATACAAAAACTCGCCTGAATGTAAAGATTTATTTCAGACGAAGGTAAACTATGAAACAACTTTACCACCACCACCACCCCCCCTCTCCCGAGAAATATTTACAGTTAAAATAAACTGTCGACACGGTCAATTAGTACATAGTTACAAATAAGTCAACCTTTTTCGGTTTGATAACTTTACGTTTAACGTTGTCTTTTTGTCTACCAATTTTTTTTTTTTTTTCGGCTTGCGATTCGATAAAATTCTTCGTTGGTTTCCGGCTAGTTTCAGAAATCTGCTCGGCAAAAGTCTTTAGTTGGTTCAAATTCTGTAGAATTTTCAATTCTTGAATAGTAAAAAAGGTACCTTTTTTTTTTCTTTTTTTTTTTTTTTTTTTTTTTGTAACTATTCAAGAATACACAAATTGACTTTAATTTCCCGTTGCACTTGGGTCATGTTAACCTTTTAGTTAAAATTGTTAGAATCGGACTTAATCCTGCCATGTTCAACTATCTATATTTTAGTTAATGTTCCTGATTAGACTTAATAAAAATGTCAGTAATTTTATAGAATCACTCTCGTCTCCAGTTTTATATTTTCGGTTGCCCGGAAAATGATTTTGGCATCAAAAGCCGTCGTGGTAAAAGTCGAGAATAGTTAACAGACTAACTAATGACAAACAAATTTATAGCAAATGCAGAACAATTTCTCAGTGCTACTTGTGTTCAACCCCAATATGTAAAAATTATCGCCATTCTTAACATGGAGAGGCTTTGTTAACTATTAGTAGATTTATCTCCCCTTAATTAGCTTTTAAAAGTTTTTTTTTACATTGGGTTAAACTAAAGAAGCACAAAGTTCAACTACCTGTATACTTCTAATGTGTGGAAACTTAACTTTTATTTCGATGTTTGCGTGTTATCGACAACCGAAAAACAAAATGGCGGTCGATGATTTAACTCATGCTTAAAACTAGTCAAAAATACTTAGCCTACCATAAACCTTCGTAAAACCATCCTTAATCGCCTAATTTAAACGCTAATCTCGGCCAGTTTTTCCATTGTCGATAAGACACTAAAATCGAAATAAGACATTGCTTTCACATGTTAAAAATATACAGGTCGGTAGAGAATTCTATTGCGTTTGCTATGAATTGTTTTTGTTTCGTTTACGCGTTTTCGACTTAACTATTCCGGACTTGTATTTCACCTTTGCGAAATAAGGTTTTGTCATGCAACCAATCACGCTTATAAAGATTTAAGTCGGCCGACATTTCAGAGTTTAAGACGGAAGGAGTGTTTTCGGTGATATTTCCTTGTTCAGAAGTTTTGACTATGCAAGTAAATAAGGTAAGTGTTTATTTAATTAAACAATTTTCTCAAAGGCATCGTAACTAAAACCCTTCACAACTGGCCTCTTTATTTATTAAAATTTGTTAAACACTTATTTGAAATTCGTTTCATATTCTTTGCTAGACTACGTGCCTCCTTAAACTGCCTAATATCTAACATTTTTTATTTGGGGGGGGGGGGACTGTTTTGGAAAATACGACACGCCTGAAAATCTGGTATGTACAACGAATGCTACGAGAACGAACGGAAAAATACGAAAGGTACGCCGTTCCGAATGTTACCAAAGGCTCTCTCCATATTAATGACTTCTGAAACTTTTTTTCTTTATTGTAGCATTCGTTGTACATAGTCACACTTGTAAATTTTTGGTTTTATTTCCAGTAACTGTACCAAGTTTCTACAAAAAAAAAGGTGCTTATTTAGAATAGGCTCCCTGCAGAAAATTTTTTTCATGTAAAATCATTTTGTACTTACTCAGTCATAGTTTCTCTCTCACGGCACGAAAAAGAATTTTAAAATATCAAGCAGAACTTTAATTAGAACGATTTTTCCATTTCCATAAGGGCGATATAAAACGTCGATTCGCCGACATTTTGGGTGTGGCCGATTGATGGAATAGCTAACTAAGGGCCCCAGTTACCATGTAAATAAAAGAAAAAAAATTATATCATGGAAAGTACCCCGGTGAAGAAATCAAAAATAATTATTTAATTTTCTATTTTTTTTATTTAATAAATATATATTTTATTATTGCATGTTTCTTTTTTAAATTCTTACAATAGAATTTAAAAGAAAAACACATATGCAATAATAAAATATATATTTATTAAATAAAAAATAGAAAATTAAATTTGATTTCTTCACCGGGGTACTTTCCACGATATAATTTTCTTTTTTTTTTTTTTATTTACATGGTAACTGGGGCCCTCAGTTAGCTATTCTATCAATCGGCCACACCCAAAATGTCGGCGAATCGACGTTTTATATCGCCCTTATAGAAATGGAAAAATCGTTCTAATTAAAGTTCTGCTTGATATTTTTAAATTTTTCGTGCCGTGAGTGAGAAAACTAAGTACAAAATAATGATTTTACATAAATTTTCTGGAGGGAGCCTATTCTAAATAAGCACAAAAAAAACCCGACTTGGGTCTGTCAACTATTTCCTTCCGAGAACGAAATCCCAATGACAAGCGGCCATTTTATCTTTCTATTGTGTCTAAGTTTGGATCAAAATCTGATTTCAAAAAAATTAGTTTCAGAACGTTAATTATACAAGTCGGTAGAAAATGTGCTTTTTAGGAATGGGTATCCATAGATTTGCAGTCGTAACGTAGGCAGTTCCGAGGACGAGCGGAGAAAGTTTGAACTTGATCCGGCTGTTACTGAAATATACAAATACTAGACGGCTTTTATTCAATTAGAAAGATCTATTTCTGACTTTATTACTTTTGCAACCGTTAATTTTGAATTTTTGGATACCTTTTCATTTACCTTAATTTAAATCTATTTAGGTACAGCTGCCGAATAAACATCCAAGAAAATATCAGTACTTGCGTTATCAACGAGTTTGACCGAACAACTCCGGAACTGGCAAACTTTAACGAAGTTTGCCAAACGAACTGAATGTACTAGTGATTAGGGTAACTTGGAGTATTAAGCACGATGGGGCATTAGGCACCAGCAACTAGGTAACCGGCGCTTATGGAGCCGGGGTTGTTAATGTTAATAACTAGGTTTCATTAAGAAAATAAGCATATTTTCAAGACAATTTGGTAGGTACGTGCAAAAATATCGCCTTCTTGTACGGACTATGCGTATTAAAAAGCGCTTATCATTAATTATTTAATTAGTTTCCGTGTAAACTTTGATCGTGTTTGAAAGATAAAAGCCTAAACTTAATCTCTAAACGAAAAAAACTGCATATTTACGTGTGAAAAATAAATAATAAAATGTAATTACGACGGTCAAAAACCCCAAAAATTCAATGAATTTTGAACTTTGAAAAAATTACTTGTAAAAATCCCTTAAAAGATAAATAAGTTTTTGGGAACTATTTCAAAGATAATTATTAAATTAAAGTCATAAGACACTGAATTAAAAAAATAATTCCTACGTTTGACTAAAAATTAGCAAAATTATCCCTTCAAATGTGATAAATGAGTAAAATCCGCCATAACTTCATCGGAAAAGGACGTTGTTTACAAATTGACTATTGCTATGCAAAATATATGGAAGACAAAAAATGTCATAATTTATCATTTTTAACTTTATATATAAAATGTAATAGTTTATAGAAGTTGAAAAATTATTATCCATTAATTTCTTTATTCTTTTAAGGTTATAAACAAATTTAAGTACCCTTATTTTGTTATAATAAAAAAGGAAATGCTTATTTAATTGTGAGTGTACGCAATTATTTTTAACTGAAAAGGTTTTTAATTTCGTAATACTCTGAAATTATTGATAACGTCTGTTTACCAATGTTTTTCCTTAGAATTTGAAATAAAACTATTTTTTAAATGTTAAAAATATTTTTACGTTACGAACTGCGTCAATTTTATCAATTTTTTTTACATGATTTAACTTTAGTTACTCGATTTATTCTTAACGTGTCGTAACGATAAATTACATTGATTCTTTTAAAAATAAAGTGTTATTTATTTTAAGTGTGAAAAAGTATATTAATGTCAATGACTACACTGACAATTTATTCATTGAAAAAAAAGTTAAAACAGTTATTTATTGATAAACAGAATTCAATTTTAAAAGAATGTCATGTTTGAATTCTCTTTATTTATTAAATTGTTATTAACTTAAATATTTATTAATGAAAAAAAGACAAAACAAATACAAATCTTTCCAAATAATTGACGATGAATTGTGAAATGAACGAAATTGTTGAATCTCTAAAAAAAAAAAAAATTTTGCGCTGTAAAAGTGATTGTTGGAAGGCTAATCCCACCTGGTTATTACAGAACGGGGCTACCATACTAATGAAAGTTCATCGTTAGTAGAAATTATTCAATTTTTTAAATTCTTTTTTCGTTAAGTTCCTAGATCTCAAATTTGTCAATTTTTGGTTTATTTTCAAGATTATAAAAAAAATTTCTTGCTCTGATGATGCCACGTTCATCTATGAAAGAGAAATATAATTGTCGCATTTTTTATTTTTCCAAAAACTCTAATCATAAAAATCACACGAAATATTTTTTGAAATTATATTTTTTTTTGTGAAAATATTGATTAAACAATGCTTTATTCAATAATATCGCTAATTCAAAAAATTAATTTTTCTTCGAGTTAGTGATTTTATTAACACGGTATTTACTGGCCTTTTTCGTAATACGAAATATTTTGAAGAAAAAAATTTAATTGTTAACATCTACGATCCTTTATTTACATAAGCAACAGTTAAAAAATCATGCATTTTTTTTATTAATATATAAAAATATAACTTTAGTAAAGGTGTATTTTTTTTTTTTTAATAATACATTTTCACTATTTAAAAAAAAAATAATTGTTTCATTATATTTAATGAATGTTGATTAATAAATATTGAAAATTTCAGTAAAATTGGTTGATTTCCTGAATTTTTAAGTAAAGGGGGGTCAAAATGTTTTTTTCATTTTGGGAATCGGCCATTGATTTTGCACGTACCTACAATTTGGGACGCTAAAATAATCAGTCTAACTATGGGCGCTTTTTCGTAATTGTTCACGCCCTGTTTTTTTTTGTTTTTTTACACCAACATTTTTGTCTCTCTTTTTGGTGTACAATTACCAATCATGTCGCTAGAAATTTTTTTTTTTTTTTCAAATATTTTAGGGGAATCAGTTTCCTATATAAATGTAACGTAAACTGATTTCCCACTTTTTGATCACAAATTTTTCCAAAAATTCTTAAACCCAGAAGTCTTTAGCAGCATAAGTAATAAGAAAATTTAGTCCGTAAAAAGGGTGGAAAAAAAAATGGCTCGTGCAACATGGTCAAAAGTGGGTGATCAGTTAAATTTATATAGGAAATTGGGGAATCTTTAACAATATCCCTACAACTCGCGAGTCGGGTTGAAAAAAAGTTGTAGAACGTGGTCAAAAAAATGAATATGCAACAAATAAATGCGACGTACGTAAAGACTGGAGATTTTCCTAGTTATCTATTCCATTTGTTTGTATGTTTACGTAGGATAAATGGCTTATTAGACATGATAAAAAAAAAAAAATTTTCGCCAACAAAACGTTTACTTAATAAAGATGGCGTCAACAGTTGTCACGTGGTGTTTTTTTGTATTTTTTACCGGAGTCATAATCAAAGCGTTTTTTTTTTTTGGGGGGGGGTGTTCTTTTGCTTTACTGAAATATGAAAAATTGGGGTTAGGTTAGGGTATGGAATTTTTTTACAGAAACAGGAAAAAAAACATTACGGTGTGACGAATGAAAATATGTAAATAAAAGCACACTGACATGTAAATCAAAAGAAAATTATTTTATTCCTTTTTCATAAAATGTTTTGTTTTTCTGCTTGGCTGAAAAATGCAAAAATGCGCTTTGACTATGAGTCCCAGTAAAAAAAACAACCGAAACGAGAACGAGGCTCTCGTTTCGGTTTTTTTCTATCGAGAAGCGGCCATTAATTTTCTTTTTCACTTCACGTACGCTAAAACTATCAATTTATAAAAAAATAGCACTTTTAACGGATTATAATCATTAATAACTGTCACAGTTAACTTGGAAATTCAGTTTTATCGGCTACGGTAACTTTTATTTGTTTATTTGTTTTTTCAGCGTGTTCGTTGTAGGGCTATTCTTAAAGATACCCGGAAATTGATCCCCCTTCTAAAGTCTAGAAATATTAGAAAAACAGTAAAAAAAAAAAACTGAATTCTCTAGCGACATACGTTATTGTACACCCAAAAAAAAGAATTGGTCAGTAAAAAAATGAGAAATGATTGGAAAATTACGAACAAGTACCAAACAATGAAATCATGTTAAGAAAAAAAAAATTAAATAAACTTGTTAATTAAAAATGTTTATAAATCCCGATATTTCTGCAGTTTACTGACCGTGCTTTTTTATGATTAGATTAGGAATTTTAAAAGTACAAAAATAAGAAAAATCTAACTTTAAATACGTGCATTATTTTAGGAAAAAATTCAATCACATTGATCCTGTACTCAATTTTTAACAATTATCATAATTAAGGGGGGAGGGTCTAATTTTAAGCAAACTTAGGGAAGTTTATAATTTTGGGAGGTATGGGGATACTATTTTTAGGCAGTTACGTGTGCTTTTACAACCTGGAACCACTACATATATAATAATTTAAAAATAATTTTCGATGTTAATTACTTTCGAAGGTTTCAAAATTATCTTTTGGGGGGGGGGGGGCGGGTTATATTAAAATAATTACAAAACAATTTGATGCTTATCTAGAATTAGAGACATTCGAAAAAAAAATAAAACAAACTTAGAAATATGTTTGTACGTACCGGTCACAGAATGAATATATCGTATACCAAAAATCACGTAAATTAATAGTATTCTATAAAAGAAAAAAACTTTTAATCGATAAACGAATAAGGGTGAAATATCGGCGTCATATTCAAGGGAAATAATACAAACTTTTGCGAAACTAGAGAATTTTGGGTGTTCTCTCCCTTAGCTCCCTTAAATATGACCAATAATGACGCGGAGATATCAACATAACCCGTTTATCGATAAAATTAAATTTTCTTTTATAAAATAAAAACTACTTGATTAATTTACTTGACTTTGGGTATACGATATATTCATTCCGTGAAAGGTATGTATATCAAAAAGATATTTCTCAATTTTTATTTTTTTTAATGTAATTTTTTCCGTAATTCTAGATAAGCACCAATTTTTTTAAAATTTTAATTAGGGACTTATGTTTAAATAGATTTTATATTAATTCGGAAAAAAACTGATAGTGTAATTTTTTTTTTTTTTTAGTAGGTAAACATTTTCCATTGGCTCATCAGAAAACAACTTTATCATTGGAACTTCGAAAGATTCATTTTAAGTTCGTTAATTAACTAGTTTAATTTTATTCATACCTGTTCACTGAAGATTACACGAATACTATACCTGAACAGTGTTCAGGTATAGTATTCGTTTTGGGTGATTATCACGATGTCTACTGACATGAACAAAAAATTAAGAAATATTTTATGATGTACGTACCCGTGACGGAAAGCATACATCGAAAATAAAAATAACGTTGAACTCTCGTCTTCCAACAATTGCAACTATTCAAAAAGTTTAGAATCCACCTTTTATACACGTAACCCCTAAATTTTTTCAATAATCGATTAAAAATGACTCTTAAAAAAAAAAAAAGAATGCTTGATCAATTTACGTGATTTTTTTTTTTTTTTTTTTTTTTTTTTTTTTTTCCTTCCTAATTTGAAATTGCGTACGTTTGCAGCGTCTTAAATTCTTTTCATTTTATGCTTATATTTTTCACCCCCCCCCTGTATTAACAACCCCGTCTCCATAAGCGCCAAATTTTCTCTGAAACATTCCTTTGGCTTTCAACACCTATTCATCTTAAAACGTTTTAAACATTTTCATAGGCGGCTAGCACGAATAAAAGTTTAAAAGAAAAACTGAATTTGAAGGAAATTGCTAATCCGAATTCAGTTTAAATGATCACGTCTGAAAGTATGACAGTTCATTACAAAGACTGGCAATAATACGCTTATTTGTGCTAGTATAAGAATAGCCTATTATGACGATTTCTTGTTGACGTACGCTATCCCCTCCCACCCCCCAAAAAACGTTATGCCTGGGATGATTTCATAACAAAACATTACAATACTCGTCCCAATAGGAAGTAATGCTTGTGAGGATTCTCATGACTAACGAACATATACTACACTACCCCCTTAATTGTATATTAAAAGATAGTACAATACATTAGTAATATAGTTTCGGCTTCAGACAGATACTAAATCGCCATCAGTAATGTTTGAAAACCTAAATTATTACGTGTGCGTGTGATATTCATAAAGTTGCTAAAAACTGCTATTTATCTAAACGTCCCACAAAGTAGAATGTGACACAAGGTCGGAAAGTGGGAATTTGCACTCTAGAGGAAGAGTACGGAGTTTCTTTAAAAAATGGCCTGGGCAGGGCGCCTCAGACAGTAAGTAATAAACTTACGTCTCCCCAAAGAGGGGAGGCAAAGCCTGGGAGGAGGTTAACCTCCCAGAACTGCACAAGACAGACCCATTGACCGGCGTAAATCAAGACCCGAAGGCCAAGACAATACCAGTATGGGGTGCAGTATCCATCGGAACAGATACTACACTTTGATCTTGGCCAAGAAAGCTCAATACTGCTATTCTTCCTTCATGACATCATCCATTTTTAATTAATTATATATATATTTTATTTTTGTTAATGAAAATCGCTGCCTCCTATTTTTATCAATCTCTTTAATTATGTTACCAGTTTCCTGTCGACCTGGGCAGGCTAGATTGCATAATTCGGGACTCAGCAACGGCCATCTGCAACATCAATTTTGATGGTGTAGGCTATATCCAGCCCACTCTTCCTATCTCTTTTAACCGACATTGCATTGCCGGCGTACGCCTCCTCCATCTACGCAAGTCAGGATCTGTTGAGTATTCCACAAGTATCCGAATCTCCTCTCTACCGACTGATCCATGACCTTTCCGCCGACTGGAGGCGGGAGTCTCATCGTTCCGGAGCAGACACAGAAGAGCTGGGATGCGATCAGGATGAAGACCAGAGTCGAATCCCTAAAAACATCTTACGACCAACACCGTCTGGCTTGCCTTCAAGCTGAAAGTTCGCCACATAACGGTGCGTGGCTAAAAGCCTTGGCATCATCGGCTGTCGGGAACGTAGTTGATGACGATTGCCTGAGATTCGCCGTAGTCCTGCGCACAGGTTCTAGTTTGCAGCACCTATATGTGTCGTTGTCAGCCGGTCGATATATTTGGACTCCACACCCTTTCGTGTGGAAGCTGCGCCGGCAGATTTTCTAGGCCCAGCGCTCTCAATCATGTCGTCCGACAGACACTAGACATCGCTGGATTCCCGTCGATCCTCGAATCGGTTGGCCTCAACGGAGGGGATGGCAAACGACCTGACCTGACAGTGTTTACCTTTGCAAACGGCAATCACTTATATGGGATGCGACTTGGCGACACTTTTGCGCCCTCGTCAGTGATAGAATCGGCAACAAACCCTGGACATGCAGCAGCGTCAGCAGAGAACCGCAAGCGGTCAAAATATGCTTGTCTTTTCGCAGATGTGTTTAAACCGATTGCCGTGGAGACAAGTGAAGTGATAGGCCCCGCCACGCGCGACTTCCACGGCAGCCTTGGCTTGTTAATGACGCGCCACACCGGGGACAATCGCGAATTGACTTGGCTTTACGAAAATCTCTATCGCTATTGAACCTGCTCTGTTTGCCAAGCCAGCCGGACATTTGATGCAACTTCCCGATGCGTGCATGTTAGTTTCGAAAAGGGACATTTTATTAATACTTTATTTTTTATTTTTTTTAATATTGAATAAATCTAGTATTAAAAAAAATCATTCGTCTGTGCATGACGTTGTTTATGACCTCATCCATGGTACAAAGAAGCCAGCAAAATAGCATTCAGAGTTTTGAGAGCGATCCTTTGGGTCTAGATGTTTCACCTCAAATTCTACACTCTATAATAAATAACAATGCGTATTTATTTGAACATCACTATTTTTATAAAGTTATGTATGTGTATCTGCTTATATGAGAGATAATGTATACGATTCATTCTTAAACTAATAAACCGATCATTTATGAATTTTTGAAGAAAAAAAAACGGCCAAATATGGGCAAATTTTATTTTAACTTGTCTTCGCGCAAAGGGAGTTGAAGCTCTTCGTCAAACTTCACATACCTTCGATTTTTGTAAAATTCTAACAATCTGTATAAAACATCAATTAAATATTCCACAAAATTTCAGTTCCTTTTGGGTATTTACCCAAAAGAAACTGAAAAATTGTGGAACATTTATAGAAGGGTTTTAGAAAGGGTTTGAAAATGCAAATATTTCAGATTTTCATTGGAGTTTATCCATAGTCACTTGATACGAATTAAGTAAAATTCTCTGGATTTCAATTTCTTAAGACCTTGAGCTCAAAATGATGTAATGGATTTTAATCAAAATTAAAATAAGGATTCTAGAAATAAAGTTTAGTTTCTTGACTGTTCTGTTCGAGGAGGGCTCATTTTTAGCCGTAGATATAAATTAATTAATTAGCCCTGTCCACGTAAATGACTCGTGCCCTCTGTATTTTCTTTTTACCGCTGTTCTAAATGGCCAATATTTTCTGTGTTTTATAGCTATTTGATACAAGGGAAGTAACGCTTGTTAAGTGGTATATTAGAATTATCCCCCCTGAAATTACTAAATATATAAATAAAACATTTTCATTTTGGGCAATTTTGTGTGTGTATATACACTCACTCATTCACTTACTTGTCCGAATGAAAATGTTTGATACATATTAAAAATGTTTTGAGTTTGCTATTGTTTTCTATTCCATTTCGGTTCGAATGTTTCCACGAAACCTCGACTAAACTGTCTTTATATTTTGCAATAAAAGAACATGTCCATTGGATGTAGAGACGAAGGTTTTTATGGAGACCATTACTCCCCAAAAATATCTACGTAGACAGCTGAATTCTTTGGTACAACAGACACGCGTTCGAAAATTCATGTTTACCTTCAGTAAATTGATTCAAACGAACCATAATACTTGACTTTTGCCTAGTTTGACATTTTACTTCATAATCGACAGTTTAAAAATAAACTTTAGAATTTCGCACAGTTACAATATAGTGTCGACCATTTCTTTAATCATGAGTAAGTGGCCGTTCAAAATCCCAATGTTTTTTTTTTTGTTGTTTTTTTTGCATATTTTAGATTTTAAACTGCTGAATAATGTTTGAATTAAATGTGAAATCTGAAGTCGATTATTATGGTTCACTTGTGCTCAAAATCAGATGAAAGCGTAGTACTTGTAATGAATGGTATCTAGAGGATTTCAGTACTCATCGAGTCAATTCCGAGTATGGATTAGGAATCCCGAGTCAGTCCCAGAAATAGCCGAAGCAGTTTACGATTTGATAGCCGCATAAAAATGTAAACCTAAGTATAGGGTTAGTTAAAAAGAAATGTGTTAAAGTGGCTTTCAAATCGTAAACTGCTTCGGCCATTTCTGTGACTGACTCTGGATTCCTAGTCGATACTCTGGACTAACTCCGTGAATACTGAAATCCTTTTGATACCTATAAATTACAAGTACCGAAAACGTTTTACTGCGCCCCTGTCGGATCAAAGAACCGACACTTGAACTTATCCTCCCGTTTTTTTTTGGGGGGGGGGGCGGTTTTTATTTCATTTTAATTATTGGGTTGAATAAATGTAATGCTTAAAATATTGTTTAAAAGTTAAAATCATGAAATTGTTAAAAACTATTCGATATCGCGTAGGTTGTTTTAAATTTAAATTTCCCGCGTTTCACATATGCTAATTAGCTATTTTAACGGAGAAATCGTGAGACGCCATTTTATTTCTTTTGAGATAAGACGCGAGAAAGAAAGGTACGTTTTCTTCGCGTTCCTAATTTGGGAAAGGAATTGTTTTCTAAAAGTCTCAAACAAATCAAAATGCCGGTAACGTTGAAATCAAGTTCCACTCATATTTCCACTAATAAGAACTTGGATGATAACGAAACAAAGTCGAAATCGTTTGAACCTCCAAAAATTGAAAATGAAGAGTCTTCTGAACCTGATAAGAAATCCCGGAGGCAGAGGAAGAATCTGAGGAAGAAAGAAATTGCGGCCACAAAGAAAAAGCCAAATAATGGCAACACCAGAAATACAACCACCAAAAGCGGTCCTCGGCCATTTTCTCTCAAAGAATTCGCGCCAATTCATTACCGCTAAAGGTTTCCGGGTACAGTGGAATACTGGTTTAAAAACAAACTTATGACTACTTCTTCATCTGAAAAGACTTTTCTAAACCTCTTTGAAGTACGTTTATTAAAAATGGTTTAACAGTCTGTTAGTTATTTAACTTGTCGATTTTTGAATTGAATTATTCTTATATAATGCCCCCCTTTATTAGACTGTAGGTTATATTTAGAAATTGCGAATATTATCTAAAGGAATTCACGCAGAACCTTCATGGCTCGCGTTTTTTGTTTTTTTTAAATAGTTTTTCGTTTTACTGAAGTTAGTCTTGATTTGCAGAATTTCCAACTACATACACACGCTCTTCGAAAATGTATCGTTTCTCATCAGCTCTGTTTTATTGGGGGGGGGGGACTTTCGAAGCCTAGACTCTTGTCGTGATTTTAAGTTCAATTTGTTATTAGTTCATTTACAATTACAGGGCCTTGATTCCGCCGGTCTCTGGTACTGTCCTGTGCAGTTCTGGGAGGTCGGCCCTCCCACGCTTCGCCTTCTCACCCTTTGAGAAGGGGTTAGTTTATTGCTAATCGCCTGAAGCGCCCCTACCGGGGAATGCGGACGGGACTGTCAAGGCTATTTTTGTAGGACAGTGCTCAACTTCTCGGACGCTTGCTTTCCAATCCCACCCTCCGACCTTGTCACATGTTTCTGCTGTGGGAAGGAAGTATATAAAATTTTTTAATGAACTAATTAGAACATGTTACATACGAGTCTTTTCAAAATTACGATAAAATTACATAATGAGCTTTCAAGATTATATTTTTTTTAATAATATTCACATAATATGCAACTTTCCCTTGGAATTTCATAAACGAGTCTCCCGACGGAGGCTGATTACGGGTCTTTTCTAAATATAAGCAAATATTTTTTTCGCATTTTAAGTGTTTCCATTCCCTACTTTGTTTAGCTGATTGATCTGAAAGTTCAGGAACATATTTTGTCATGCACTCTTCTGTGGTTTACCTCTTTTTCTGCACTATTCCTTCTAGACGTATTAGAGATCAGCAACTGAAATATTTGCTTTTGTATTTTTCATAGTCTGTAAATAAAATGTAAGTCAACATTTCCAAAAATTCGATTCTGAAGTCTGAAATTTTCAAGTTTATTAAGACAACGTTTTACTAAAGACTTTCTTGTTCAGCGTGATTGGACGTTTGATTTTGTAAGTAAAGGTAAGTTGTTTTTTTTTTGTACTTACTCAGTCATAGTTTCTCACTCACGGCACGAAAAAGATTTTAAAAATATCAAGCAGAACTTTAATTAGAACGATTTTTCCATTTCGATGTACAACCTCTATTCGCTGACATTTTGGGTGTGAGCGATCGATGGAATGGCCAAGGGCAATAACTTCGTTTTTATTGTTAGAATTTAAAAAAGAAAGAAACACATATGCAATAATAAAATATATATTTATTAAATAAAAAAAATAGAAAATTAAATAATTATTTTTGATTTCTTCACCGGGGTACTTTCCACGATATAATTTTCTTGTTTTTTTTTTTTTCTTATTTACATGGTAACTGGGGCCCTTAGTTAGCTATTCCATCAATCGGCCACACCCAAAATGTCGGCGAATCGACGTTTTATATCGCCCTTATGGAAATGAAAAAATCGTTCTAATTAAAGTTCTGCTTGATATTTTTAAATTCTTTTTCGTGCCGTGAGTGAGAAACTATGACTAAGTACAAAATAATGATTTTACATGAAAATAATTTTCTGCAGGGAGCCTATTCTAAATAAGCACCCTTTTTATATATATATATATATATATATATATTTTATGGGGGGGGGGAATTACGTATATTTTCTCGTAGATGTTCAGGGTTTACTGCTACTTTTGCTGTCGCTTGTTTTGTTAGGCTGAGCAAAAGACTGTTATACGCCCTCCAGCAATCGGATACTACCGTCGTCCCAGGTACTGGCTTGATAATTGGAAGGAGGGTTTCGGCATTCCTGTTAGGCACTGTCACCAGGAAACCCCTCCTTCTCTGCGGGGTCATATCCCCCTCGAAGACCCCAGAGCGGCTGGAGAAAACACGGCCAGCATTGTTTGTTTTTTATTTTTTTCCGGCGGTTGAATAGACTCGTCTATTTCCACCGTATGCCCTGGGCCTCCGAGTCGCCGGTTAGGGTTGCGCGACAGACATTTTTTTTGTTTTGTTTTGTCCAGTTTTGTTTACAGCCTCGTTTTCGACTCGGCAGTCACGGAAATTAGGCGAAAACCCTGGAGTAGTACCAAAAAAAAAAAAATTCAGTTATTATCACTGTTATTTCTTCGTTTAAAAAATATTTCGGCACATGTTCGTCTTTGTCCACTGTCCGTTTTTCACAACTTTTTACTGACCTTTTTGTTTCTTTTTTCGGTGTACACACTTCTCTATCAGGCTGCTAGAGAATTCTGGGGTTTTGGAAAAAAATTTCAAATATTTTACATTTTAGGAGGGGGGATCAATTAACCATTTTTCAATCAAGTGCAGAAAGAAAGAAAAAAATTTTGTGGGGGGGGGGGTGATTTTGTAAATGTTCTTCATTTATTTCGCTATTTTTCTTTTTAGGGTTTATGGTTAGGGCTCCCGTTATGGTTAGGGTTTCCGTTCTTAGCGATATCCAAGGCCTGAATTTAAACTGCCAAGCTCTAACTGGAAGACTGGCAGACGCTAATATAAGACGAATAAATTCAAAGAAAAAATACATAGATTAAAATCATTTTTTTTTGGGGGGGGGGTAAAATTTTGGGTACTACTCCAGGGTTTTCGCCTAATTTCCGTGACTGCTCGGCAGCAGCGAGCCGACAGCTAACGGAAGCGTACGAGACCTGCCGAGTCGAAAACGAGGCTGGCGTCGACGTTGTATAAACAAAACTGAAAAATCGTTAAAAAAAAAATGGAAGGTCGGCAGACGACAACAATATAAGACGATGAATATACGGAAAGAAAAAAATGCATATATTTTTATAAAAAATGAAATTAATGAACAAACCCATAGCTGAAATAAATAAACTTTATTTTTTAACCATTTTTTATTTTTTTTTGTCTTTTCCTCTCTCAAGTTTCCAACAATGATTCCCCCCCCCCCCCCGGAAAATGAACGCTCTGCATTTAGTATTTGTGCATCTCCATGTATATTTGTCCGTTAGCGTGTTCTTTGAGGTCAACCTGCACATATACTCGCAGTTTCTGCATTGTTTTTTTTTGTTTTTTTTTCTGGGGCTAATAGACATCGTTCTTGACAGATAACTCCTTTAGATTAGATTCGTTGAGCTAGATCGTTATTTTCGCATTGACATTTTTCTTGATTTACTCAATTTCGAGATTTGTTGAAAACTTGTATGCTGACAGCTGATTGGTTAATCACTGTGACATCTTTTGGCGGATTACGTAACTTTACAGTTGGGTCGGGTCCTAATCTGAAGAAGCACCAAAATTTCAACCAAAGCAATGGTAAATTGTCTTTTATTTTCACTAATTGTTTTTGTTTTAAATTATTAATGAAGACATTATGTATGTATTAAAAATTTTAAACCAGACAATTTGAAAAAAACTTTTAAATGGATTCGGTATTCTGTTTCTTTTATTTCGTAATAAACAAATAATTAATACATTCGATTGATTATTCGTGAAATAATTTTATCTAAATATTTACTTTAATCATAAACTTTTTATATTAAAGTAGTCACACAGCTTCTTTTTTTTTTTTTAAATCTAATACGATAATAGACACGTTTCAAATTAATATGAATTAAAAAAAAAAATTTTTAATTTAAAAATTCATAATTTCTAGTCATCCGTATATGATGTGAAGCGTCATTTACTGCAGAGTATGTTTTTGTTTTACTAAAACAGTTTAATAGCTGTTTGGGAATAATTTTTTTTTTTAATTATTTAGTGTGGTGGACCGAGACGCGATCCGAACGAACGCCAAAAAGCAAATGGCTTGAATTGCTACCCTCTTTCTTCCTCTGCTTCGTTGAAATACGCTCTCCTTTTCACTCACTAAAAACAAGTTGGTTTTAAACAGGAACGCGTGAATTAGAGATTTCCAACCAATCAAAAACAGTTCAGTCAAAAACTAAGTCGCGTCGGTTTATTACTTTGGCATCGAACTAGAAAAAAAAAACCCTATAAAAACGAGGAAATAAACAGCTACAAAGGCAGATTTAACCAGAACCCACAAGAACGTACGCTTTCCTTTACCCCCTCCCAGACCTTTGACCGGGGAGGCAAGAAGGAAACACTTCAAAACGCACATACAGACTTTCCTTACCTCGTGCACATCTACTCACACACTGACAAGAAAGTAGATGAACAGAAATAAATTGCAACCCACTTACACACATTAACAAATATAGACATATACATCTTTAGCCCTCGTGCCTGCTTAGTTACTAAACAATTTCTATCAAAGAACATGAGTTGTATAAGCTATACCAAATAAACATTTCTCCACTAAAACTGACTTTTATATTCCTGTAAAATTGTAGTTCTTCATTTCATTTTCATTTATATTTAATATGCATTCACGTCCGTTAATATCCCATATCCATCCTTCGCCATAAGGGAAATGAGTGTTAAGTGACTAATTGAAATAGGAACTTTTAAATTTTACAAATTTAAACTCTAAATGTTCCGTCGTTGCAATGAGTTGCATTCTAAATTTTAAACTAAGAATTAAACATACATTTTCACTGAAGTAGAATTAGATGAAATTTAACAATCTTCGGCGTCAAATCATTTTCATAAATCTGCCTTAAGTTTAGATATTTACATATCGGTTGAGTTTAAAGACAAGGTACGGATACAGAATCCGACCCAATTTCCGGCAACTTCTCGTCGGTAGCTTTCGGGCAGGTTGCGTAAATATCCGAAAGAAGCCGAACCAATTAGCAGACAAGTTTGAAATTGCGTATGAATCAAGAAACATTTGTCAAATGTGAAAATGAGTTTCAACGCTCTCAACAAATCCAATTTCCCGAAGGAGTCATCGCTTTCTGTCAAAAAAGATTTCTTTTAGCACCCCCTCCTACACACACACACAAATGCAGAAAATGCGAGTATATGTGCAGGTTGATACCAAAGAACACGATTACGGACAAATTTGCATGGTGGTGCACTTGTAGCAGACGCTACTACCAGCCAAGTGGATATTTGTTGCAACCTTTCTTTCTGTGGTCAACCCTTCTTCGTCTGAGATAGAAGGTTATCTCGTGAAAACTCGTTGGCCGAACATTCCGGCCAATCAGGGACCAGAGGTCCAGCTTGATCATGCGTTACTTGAACCCTATACAGGGATGTGCAACAAGTCGCACACTCTCTTCCGATTTCGGCTGACCGAATAATAAAAAATTGACCATTTGTTTTAAAACAGTTGTTTCGTTAAGAAAAGAAAAAATAATTAAAAACAGTTGTTTTGGTGTTTGTTAACTAGAAAAATAAACATTGAAAAATTAAAAAAGCAGAAATATTTGCTTAATATCAATCATCTTTTTGAAACCTTATGTACAAAAAAATATATATATTTAAAAACATTTGATTAACAATGTTTCTATTGACAAAAAAAAAATAAACATCTAATTAATAAGTTGTTTAGCTATGGTTGGTTCGTTCTTTATTTTTATATATGCATTTTACTTTGAATTTCTTCGTCTGAAATTATCGTGTGCCAGTCTTCAATTTAGCGTTTGACAGTTTTCGCCTCGTTAATGCCCGGGAGCTTCCGATACCTGCCCGAACGTTGACGACGCGAAGTCACGGAAACATGGTGCGTTCTCTATACGAATACCGAAAGAGTTTACAATAAAGACTTGACCAGTTGATTTTATTTTCTTGGGCAAAAATCTTTTTATTTTTAATTAAAATTCTACTCGATAATTTTTTGTGTAAATACTTATTTTTGTCTGATACATAAGTATATGAAAGTATTCCGGTTAATTTATTTGGAACTGCGATTTTCACCTGTTTTTCCTAAGTTAGTTCTGTCAATTTCAGAATTTAGAAACTAATTGACTTTGACGGCTCGCTATCTCTTCGCAAAGTTCGCTACTTGAAATACCCGAAACATTAATTCAAAATACTGAACATTTCATTCAATAACTTTGTAAAAATGAAACGAATTTTTTCTCATTTATTCATATTACATTTTGGTAATGTCTATACAATTTATCTTTTAAATGTGATCTAAGATATCACTAATCTTAAAGAAAGGAAAAGAAAAATCAATTTGCCTTTTCACTTGTAATTTAGAAATAGATCGCAACTTGTTGCAAATCAAATCGGTTTCTCTAAAGGAACATTTGAACACAAATGCTAAATATTTGTCCAGAAATAAAACATTGTGAAACACAACTATTTGTTATATAAAAATCAAAGCAATCATTGAATAAAAAATAAGATACAGTTGCATAATGGACATCCCCACAAAAAATATCAGTACTTACGTCATCAATGACGAGTTTCACCCACACATTTCTAAGACTGGCGAACTTTGCAGAACGAATTAAATGCTCCATCAGTGGTTATTATTTTGTTTGTTTTTTATATAAAAAAAAAAAAAATGTCTAAGTTACGTTTGAATGGAAAAATGCAAAATGGCGGCTGCTGACCAGTCGAGGCCTCGATAATCGTCCCAAAATCGGAAATTAAACAAATATAGCTAATAAAATATATAGTTCAGTTGGACATACAATTTTCACCCAATTTGTGACAGTCACTAGTTGTATCTTTGTTTAATTTCCGATTTTTGAACGATTATCGAGGCCTCGACTGGTCAGCAGCCGCCATTTTGTATTTTTTCCATTCAAACATGACTTCTTCGACATTTTAAAATAAGTTAAAACAAACAACAAAAAAACTTGTAGAATTTGGTATATTCGGACTACTGGGTGTTTTTATCATAACGTTTCGGCTGATGTAACCTCCGACCTTCTTCAGGTGTACTTTGTCGAACTCAGGAACCTGGACAGAATTTAATCCACGGGGTTAGCATGCTCTCGTTCCATCTGCCATGACTGGTAAGAAGTCTTCAGTAATTCATAATTCTTCGTATCGTCCACACTGAGGATTGAACCTTCAACTGTCACTTAGAACTGAATTATACTTAGTACTATATCCACTTGCGGACACTTGTAGTATAAATTTTGGGAGCCTTAAACCTATTCTTTTTTTATATAACTACTTATCACTACAGATCACTACTCCATCTATTATTTATAATTATAGGTTCCCATATTGTATTAAATTCTATACTAGGTCTGCTTAGTAAGTCATTGTCGCCTAACATATGTGCTTCTTCTTTGAGTTGTCTTACTCTCCACAGTTCTTCTCTATCTATAATTTTTACTTCATCCCATAAGGGTTGATGGTTTCCCTTTTCCTTCCATATGTGGTCAGCCATACCCGACTTTTCGATTTTTCGATTACGGCTTTCCGGTGTTCTGGACGATATGTCTCACCTTTGTATACTTTACCACACTTACATGGAATCGCATACACACAGTTCTTAGTCATGACTTTTTCTGTAGGGGATTTGACTCTCACAAGATGCTTTCGGAGAGTTGAGTCGCTCCTGAATACTATCCTGATGTTATATGGATTACGTATTCTTTTGATTTTTTTTTTTCTTTCTCACAAGCCCCTCATTTATGGTATATAAACTGTGGTGAGTTCTCGGGTGGTGTCCTTTGGTGTTGCATCTAGATTTGTTAGAGCTGATGTCATGCTTACTGGATAGTTGTTTCGGTGGAGGGTTTTTCTTAAACTATCCATTGTTCAGTGCCTACAACATCGAGCAAAGACAATATGTAGTAACGATACATATCAAGAGGTAATGGTTCCCTTTCTTTATTCTTTTCCTTGGATAATTTGGGATTAACAATCGCCCCCTCCCCCACATCCCTCACTGCTCATTGATAACCGAGAAAATGTAATTCCACCAATGGCAGTAAGTTCTCTTAACCTACGTCCACCCTCTCTCCCAATAGAATTTAGTCAGAGAACAAAGAAAAAAAAAGAAATGTGTCTACCCTGTCTCTGTTGTATTTGGAATTCTTGGTCTTGATAACCGAGCAAATGTAATTCCAACCATGGCCGTAAGTTCTCTTGACTTACGTCCACCGAAATTAACTCGTTGACGAGTAGCTTGGGTGGACTTATTGGTCCAAATCACACCTGTCTTTCATCTAGCCACGGAAAGTGACATTCTTTCCAACCAAGCTCAGACACAGTGACGCCCGACTCCACAATATTTGTGTTCACCTATCAAATCTTATTTCTCTCGACCAACATCTTCTCTATACATTGTCGCAGTGTATCGAGGTGGCAATCAATCTAAGCTGAACTCCTAGACAGCCCAACGCCGTTGTCTACCTTTTTTGGTTTTAATGAAGATATCTATGCCTTTCCCGGTTTATTCACACTAGCGCGATACTCTGATCGCTGACATTCGTAGGCCCACTCCTAATTCATACTAGTGTATTTTGGCTCCCTCTTCAGTAGGTCCACTTAACATTGTCACAAATGCATTCTGGTCGATTCTATTAAGTTTCTTTTAATACTTTACACTATTGGTTTTTGTTAATTCAATAGTAAATTTAATGTAAGTCATGTAGAGTTGAAACCTACATGCACAGTGGTCACACAAATTTATTTGTGTCTATGACCCTTAGGGTCATGGTCGTCTGTTCCATTTTTAATGGATTACGTTATTCTTTTGTTACTGTCATATTTCTTTGTGACGTTATAAAGGATGTATGGTGTCTTCTAACTCTGTTTAAGTGAATAATGTTCTCCCTTTGTGATGTCATCCAGTGTGCACGAGAACAAACAGAAGTGTGTGACTGTGTGACTGACACACAAAGGATAATTGAATCAAAATTACAGAAATAAAATGTATTTCATAAACATTAAACCGAGGCGAGCAAAGTCTATTTTATTCTGTGTTTTTATATTTGTCCTTTGAACCCAAGCAAGTCATAACAGAAGAAATCTTATATCCGGTTGAAACAACGCTGTCAACCCATCCCACCTTGCACTCACAAGAAGCGAATCGTGTATCTAATCAGTAACATCCTGAATCTAACCGAGAGGAAATTAGACGATGCAGCTGGTCACTGTCGTCTCTTACATTTACGAATGTAATTGACCTCACATCAAAGGACCAAGTACTGTCGCCTTTTAACTCTTATTTCCGGTTAGTGACACACTCTCTCCCCATCATAAACCCTTAGACGAAGATAAATTAAACGTCAGCCAAACACCTGGTAATCTATTAACATCCATGAGTGCTGTTACCCAAGAGTGTCATCGCCTAGCAGCTCAAAGAAATCCTCCACACACCCACCTTCCCAGCCTACATATATCGGTGGAGAATATATAAAAAGCGAGTTGGCGAATCGAGCAGAGAGTTCCTGTCAGCCAGAGAAGTATGTTGACAGTCGAGTAACCTGTCACCACCAGCATATGCGCTGTGAGTTGAGGAAGGAAAGCACAGAGCTGAGAAAAAAGCTGACTCCATAACCGAGACGAATAGCCCCAAAATTTTCTATGCCAAAAGCTAATTTGATGAACAAAACTTTCTAGATTATTTCACCAAATCTGCCGTTGCTATAAACATATTACACTGTCGTCGAGAAACAAATACACCCCCTGTGAGAAAATTTCACCAATGGAGACTTCCACGATTACACCCACATATTTGATTTCTGAACACATTCTCCTTGAATTCTGCTAATGACTTTTCCATCCAAAGATCAGTGTGGATCTTGGATTAGTGTGACTTGTTACATTCCTGGATCATTGAACTTTTCAACTCCTGTGGGGAGTTTTGTAACAACCTTCCACATTCTATGAGTGAGTAATCTTTCTTCCGTGATTTGTTTGGGACACTATTTTGTTCATAGATTTTGCTTGCCATTAGTTCAAGTTACATTCTCCCTTTCCCTTAAAATAGTACTTTGTTTTTCTTTGTTTTATGTTTCTCTCTTCTCTTATTATTGTATAAATAAATATTGTTTGAGCTGTAGCTTTGTGTTTGGGTCGTTTTTTACCTGCTCGTTATTCTTCTTTCTTTTCTATGTGATGTCTTCAATTGGAGAATCCTCATCCCCCTGTATTCTGTTGATAATATATATTGGGACCGAGGGCCCTACGAGCCACTTCCGGGCACTTTTTACCATTTTTTTGAATATTTATCATTGTCACGTGCTCGTTGCTGTCATCCCGACGAAGGCTGTGTGAAATATGTATGTGTATATATATATATATATGTATTTCATGTATACATATATTATAAGGTGACATGTTGTGTATAGATTTCAGTATTTACTTCAACAGTGCGCAATGCATGAGTAGAGCTTAGTAAAGTATTAAAATATATTTATAGCAATTATGCTACAGAGGCGTCCATGTTTCATCTCTGCAAGGAATCGTCAGGCTAAGTGCATGGATTTTCGTTCTAAGAATTTACAAGTCAGATGAAATGTCTAACAAATTATCAGTTTTCTTAACTAAAAAAATGTAAAAAAAAAAATGAGTTTTTGAATAAATTAGGTCAATGTGAAAAGAAAACCTGAAAAAGGATTTACATGGAAATTTAATCAAATATATAAAACTAACAAATTAAAACAGTATGAACTTATGGGATTGACATATATCCCAATCTTATGTTGACTGACTGATGGTATGAGCCATCTAAAACGAAATTAGATTTTCTGTTTCGAAAACCGGCCTTCACAGGCATTATTTAGTGTGGTATGCTTCCTTACTACGTCCACCACACCTCGGTGATTAAGATCCCGTTTTTCGTGCTAAAATAAAATCCTGCGCCTGAGAGCCGATAAAATGTAATTTAAGCTGAGATTTTCGTTGAAAATCAATTAGGAAAAATATCAGAACTCTAACATCTATATTACACTAAGCTCATCCAACTCACATACACACAAAGTCATACACTTACGCACCCTGACAAAATCCCAACTTGCACACACACGTTCATACACTTATGCGTTCTAACGCGAAAGCATCACACAAATGCTTACGTCGCACGCATACACTCATAAATTACAGGCATAAACATATACATCTTATTACTTTTTCTAACTGAACTGAACATTTCAAATGAATGATTAATGTCTTGTAAATTGTGTGTGTATATATTATATATACAAATCTTTTTCCTTTCAACTTTCATGTTTGTTTTAAACATTTTTATAACAATTTAAATGTAAGCGTACATCTTAGCGCTTTCTCTAAGACATCTTAACAAGATACGGTCCGCCCTGCTACAGACTACTGATTTTCTTTTAATTCATAATAGAAAATAAATATTTTTCGGAATTCAATCTTGAATTTTTACAGTATATTAACCTTTTATGTAATGAATTAAATTTGGATTATAAACAGAAATTCAGCTAAAATAAATTTGATCGGTTAGAATTCCCTTAAGAATGAAATTTCCTCTGAGCAATGAGTGAAGTATTATCAGCTAAAAAGATATCTGTTGACTGACTGGAAATTTTGCCTCGAGTCAAAATGTGCCAGATGTTAGATCTCTCGGCCTGTTATAAGTATGATTTTAGCAAGGGCCAACGGGTTATTAGGTATGGTTAAGTGTCTGACTTTTGGGGCCAGTTGTTTCCTCATCCAGGAAATGAATAACTGATTGACTAGTGTGACTATGTAACACAGAAAAAGATTCGACGTTGCAGCAGAAATAAGTTTGATCACTCATGACTCCGCTGAAATAACACGATGAACATCAATTTGTACAAGCTGAACTTTTGTGACTAAACCAGCCTGCCAAAGAGAACGTCTTCACCCTCGAAAGGCGAACCACATCAGGATATATAACAAGTTGTAGAAAAAAAGATAAAAACGTAAAGAGAAAAGATTCAAACTACAATTTTGAGATCAACGATTTTTTATTTGTATATAAAAAAAAAAAAAAAAGTCAGCATCTTTTGAGTTTTGAAAAAATCCAGGATTCCACACAAAACCCTAAACCCTTCAAAAACGATAAGACAAAAGAAATAAGGGATTTGTTTTCTTTGTTGCCTTGGGTTAAAAACTAGAAAAAATAAATTCCAAATTTGAAACTTGTCATTTAGGATTTTACTCAGACTCTAATATCCTCATCTTCAGAACGAAAATAACTTAAAAATTATGGTGCTTCTCCATCTGATTTGAAATATTGCACTTATAAATAAATTAACAGAATAATTTTATAAAATACTTTCTATTGCAATAAAATCGTTCAGATGTCTTTAAATCCTTTAAATGCTTGGTACTTCGACACAATACGTACTAAACTAAACCGACTCTTACCGAAGCAGATTTCTGGAACCAGTTGAAAACAAACAAATCTGAAGCTGTGAAATAAATTTCTAGCAGAGGATAATTAAAAACAATGTCAAACCTAAAATGAATTTAACCGTGTTAATACTGGCTATTTAGTCCCCCGAAGGAGTAATTAAATTCTGCGAAGGAAAAAAACCTTATAGTAAAAAGAAATTGCTAAAAATGAAAACATGAAAGAAAAAATGTACAGAGAATGACTGTTTTTTTTTTTTGTATTTTTTTAACCCTAATCTATGTACTAATTGACTGTTTGCCAACGATCAAGACATTTTCAAGCAACAACAGAAAAGGACTAGTGTCATTTTTTTTTTTTTTTTTTTTTTAAACGATTAAAAAAAAATTATTGGAAATAAATCCTTCTTTCATAAAGAAAAATACATTCAGGTGAGTGATGTTTTTTTTCTTAAATTATCAGTGTTTGACAACGGCTCGATTTCACTCTGCTTTTTTTTTCTTTTCTTTTTTTTCTCGGTTGTTTACATACATCTTATTCTGCAAAAGTCGGTTTTGTCCGGTTCGAATTCTGTACAAGCACCAAATATTTTCCTTTTTTTTTTTATTCTTGCTTTTAACCA
Source organism: Sepiola atlantica (assembly GCA_963556195.1). Lineage (NCBI taxonomy): Eukaryota > Metazoa > Mollusca > Cephalopoda > Sepiida > Sepiolidae > Sepiola > Sepiola atlantica. The sequence continues at coordinate 145,294,106 of OY744517.1, read as the reverse complement.
AATTTTTAACTTTTGTAAATAGGATTTTTGGAAGTTTAATTATTACAGTATCATTAACTTATGGGTACTTTCTCAGATTAGGATGCACACTAAAATCGACTTGTCATCGGTACTTTCCGGATGTTTATGTAAACTGCCAGAAAGTACTGAAGCGGTTAGCCAATCAAATTGCGAGAAAATAAGCAGATGACATTTCAACTGATTGAAACGTGAAAGTAACAAATGTGAAATAAATTTTGATAAAACTTGCAATGAATTTTAACGAGCTATCACAGACTGTTGTGTCTCCCGAAGGAGTGATTAACTTTTGTCAGGAAAAAAAATGTTCAGGCAAAAAAAAACAATTCTTTTATTCTTACTAAAGCAAACTTTTTAACAAAAAATAACTTTAATACCTAACCCTAACGACGCCATTTTTACCTGATTACAAACCAAAAATAGTTTTCAAAACTTTCGTGCAAAATCACCCTTTTTAACAACTTGTTCAGTGAAATTTTTCTTACTAAAAAAAAACGTTCAGGCAAAAACAATTCTTTGATTTTCACTAAAGCAAACTTTTTCATGCTAAAAAAAAACCTTTCATACCTAACCCTAACGACGCCATTTTTACCTGATTACAAACCAAAAATAATTTTCAGTAAAAAAAAAACAAAAAAAAAGCTTAAACAATATAATTTATCACCTGTTTATTTTTATTTCTTTGTTAAAAAAAGAAATATTTCTTTCATACAATTTGACTAAATGTATTATCTGATTTTTTTTTTTTTCTTTCTGTTCTTTAAATGTTGGTTAATGGGGCTACACCCCCATTTGTAAATCCAGCCTAGTTTTTGATTTTTTAGAAGCATGTAAGTCTCCTACTCGGTGTCAGAATTTTCCGTCGGTGTACAGAAACATCCAGGGATTACCGACACCAAGTCGATTTTAGCGTGTGTCCTAATCTAAATAAGCACGAACTTAAGTTATAACAATTTGGTTAAATTAATAACTAAATAGAAAAACTAAGTTTTCTTTTCTAGAAAGATCGAGCAAGTGGGGGAGGGGGATATTTGTAGCTTGATGAGTGGATTTGAATCTGCTAACAGCTTTGATTCGTTTCCACAGACCGTTCAGTCGGAATTGCTTTACCTTGCCCAAAAGGAAATGGCAGCCGAATTGACGATTTGGAAAAGACAAAATTCAAATCAAAATTTAAAAAAACAAACAAACGTAGCTAGCTGGCCATGTTTATAAAATCAACCAACAAATAGTTTATTTATCGCCCTCCAACAACGGTAAGATGTGACACAAGGTCCAAAAAGTGGGATTTGAAAAGCCAGCGCCGTGGAGGAAGAGTACCGTGACCTGTCGGAATTCTCCAGTAGGGGCACCTCAGGCGATTAGCAATAAACTAACTCCTTTCAAAAGGTGATAAGGTAAAGCCTGGGAGAGTGGACCTCCTAGAAGTGCACAGGGCCATATCTCAGCCGACAGAACAAGCCATCTAAATAGCCTAGACTCTGCCAGTCAAATTTTGGTATAACCCTGTAGAGCAGCTCAGTGTGCCAATTAAGTGACGAATGCAGGGAGGAGGTTAACTTCCTGTTTGGTGTGAAGGAAAGAAAGCATTTTTCTAACAAATTCATTCTAATGGATTTTTGTAACTAGGATTTTTAAAATTGTTTTATTTTACACTATTGCATTTTTGATTTCAATAAATATTCGATTGATAGTAAATTAAAAAATATAATTCCATATAAGTCACGTAGTCGTGAGACACACTGTGCGCATAAAGTTGTCTGATAATATATATTAAAATATCACAAAATTTTGAATATAAAAAAGGATTTAAAACATACAATAAGATTTAAAAGTAAGATAAAAAATGGAAAGAAATTAATATTTAGTAAAATTAAAATTGTCATAAGGCAGAATTTGTTCATTCAAGTGTATTTTAGGAATTAAGAGTTTTTGCCTATTTGATCTATCGATCATTCTTAAACTGTAGTGAAGTATATTGTTACGGTGGCTAAGTATTTAAAAACGCGGACTGAGGACCTGGGTATGCTGGGTTCGAATCCAGTTTGTTCCACAGAAACACTTTTATCAAATTCCACACCTTGTGACTAACCTCCTGGAGAGGGGGTTTTATTTACTCCTCCCCAGGAGTTAGGCACAAGGCCAGTTTTATCTTACTCCCACAAGTAAGATGTGACCCAAGATCGGGTTGAAAAAGTGGGGTTTAAAAAGCCAGCGCTCGAGAGGTGAACACTCTGGCCATTTAAAAATTGCCTGGGCAGCCTCGTCGGCATTCCCCGGTAGGGGCGCCTCAGACAGTAAGCAATAAACTTACTCCTCCCCAAAGAGGGGAGGCAAGGCCTGGGAGGGTGGACCTCCTAGAACTGCACAGGACAGGCGTGCAGTATCCATCGGAACAGATACTACACTTTGATCTTAGCCAAAAGGCCAAGAAGTAAAATATTGTGACAAGAATATAAATCAGTTGTGAAACTCCAGACCTCCGCCTGCCAATGTAAGGATGGGGATATAGCCGTAGAATGTTTTATTTCGGCCTTAATTCTTCATATCGTATGAAGTATTCCCGAAGTTATGCCCTGAAAACTATTTAAATGATCAGGCTGCATGGTGATTACTGTTATCAAAGAGCATCACAGATTCATACATAAAATTTGGAAAAATCGGAAGTTGAAATTCTACTTAAAATTTCGATCTTGACCGAACTTGTCAAGGTCATAAGATCCAGGACTTCATTGGCTACAATATGGACCAAGTAGTGAATCTTTATGATGAACAGAACCGAAGTTATCAAAAGAGACTTTCACCTTTTCTGTGATATCCCAAAATTAAATCAGTTCTAAGTTAGACCATGACCGATATTCTGACCAAGTTTTAAACGATTTGTCAAGCGATGTGGATGCAAGGCCATACAGTTACAAATTCGACCGAAAACATAACCTCCTTAGCGGAGGGAACAATAGTAAATGAAAATTGTCTAGTCACAGTGCAATTTTTATCATCTTAAATGCTATTTAGGCCGAACTTTTAAAATCTCACGAGATAACTTTATGTTAGAAAACGTGTGTATTTGATCTGCTGATAATTCTTTATAAAATGATGAACTTTCAGAAGTGAATAAAACAGAAAGTGAATAAAACTTTGCCATAAGTAATGTCGTTTGGAACTTAATAACTTTGTTGTCTTTTGGGAACATTTTAAACATTTGCATATAGTTTGATCAAAGATGGAAGACACAAACGAAAGTTAAACAGAAAAGAAATAAATTAGAAGATTACCGATCAGGATTCATTTTAAAATTATGTAATGATTACAGTCTAAAAGTAGTACGGCTTATTTTAAGCATGCGTTTGAAAACCTAAATTAAATTGTAAGGTTTCATTTTTTGGGGTGCTTGTTGAAAGACACAAGTGAAATATGGCAGTTCCAAATTAAAAAAAAATTTTTTTATGGAAATCAATCCAGACAAGGCATGAAGCCACTTGGTGTAAGGAGCTGAAAAAATACTATTTCAAGGTCAAAAACTAGTCAACGATAAGTGTTAGATGGATAGATTCCGATCAAGAAGTTAGCAATTCTTCCCTCTTTGTCAGAAACATCAGTCATGGAAGATGAGGAGTAAAAAAAAACAAAATAAGGGAAGCAAGAGTTACGAGGTTGCCGAAAGTAAACCCAAAGTCAACTTTCTACTCTCCTAAATAAATTAACAGGTCTTATTTCCGCGTGTTTCCCTCTTTTATGTAACTCTTCTAAATTAAAGATGTAAAATGGGTTCGTCCCAACCTAGAATCGAACATATACGATAAAACTGATTTATATTTTTTAATTAAAATTCTACTCGATAATTTTCCGTAATTTTTTGTAGATATCTACTTTTGCCTGATATTTAAGTATATCAAAGAGTTTTCCTGCTAATTTATTTTAAACTTATATATTTCACTTGTGTATATCTTCCAACAAACACTTTTTTATATAAAAAATTTAGAATTGGGTTTTTATTTCATTAAACGACAACTTTTCTTCCATTAGAAATTATCTTTTTTTTATATCATAAGATCTGAATTAAGAATGACTTTCTAATCATGGGTGCTATTATGCACTCTATGACTGCCTATGAATTAAATTTTTTATCTACACAATGAAGATGAGGATATTGAGGGGGGAAAAACCCGACCCAGGCTTTAACTCAAAAGAACCATTATGACATTTTAACCGATCACCCAAGGACACAAAATGAGTGATCAGTTTAAGACTTATATAACAACAAAACTGACATATCACTTGTCATATGTTATCACTTTGTTATATATATAACAATGTAAACAATAAGGGAGGGATAACATGTTTTATTTAATTGGTTTGAACAAATTCAAGAATATAATTGGTTAATTACTTTAAAGTAAATTATACAAAATAAAAAATTAAAAAATCTTTATAATTTATTTTAGCATTTAAAGATTGAAAAACATTTTTTTATCAAGTTTATAATCAACAACTTCAGTATTTATAGAAATCAGACTTAATAATCTTTGTTACATTTCTCTTTCTATCCTGAACACTAGCTCAGTTTAATAATACTAAACAGGCAGAGAACGTGACATGTGTATACTCTCTCTAGCCTAGTCTTTTTCACCTGTTTTTTTTTGTTTTTTTTTTCAAACAGTTTTTCTCTTCATTCGTTATTCTGCTGTTGGCTATTTCTTGACATTTTTATCAATTCTATTTATTTTATCTTATGATTTAGTATCATTAGAATGGGCTAGTGTTCAAAAGATGTGGAGTAATATATAGCTTATTTGGGTTATCCATAACTATAAAAATCTGACTTTTCATAGAATCGGCCATCAGCTTTTTGTTTGTGAAAACTTATGGGATCTTCGACTCTTGTTGATTTTTGTAACCAAAATGAATTGAGAAAAGATGGCAGAAGAAAAAAAAAAAGGAACACTTTAATCGTATGATACACGCTCATTGTAGAAATAGGTAAATGTGCACCAAAATTCGATCAGAAAGTAAATATTCGACAGTTTAATAAATATTTAAAATAATAAAAATTTCAAGTTATTTGGTTCATTTAACTGACGTTTCGATCAATTAGACCTTTCTCAGGTTAGAGTATCATCAATCATGTGTTCAATAAAATAAATGGCATGATTCTACGATTGCGTCAGAATTTTTTTTTTTTTTTTTCCAAACGGAATGTAGCAACTATATAAAATTTAAGAGATAAACTAAAATAATCCAGCTGTTTAATAGTTCTGCAATTGGAGATCACGCAGGATTTTAAAATACATTTTTTATTATTATTCATATTTTCACTTATCGATAAATTTGCTCACACCAACCACTCAACCTAACATACTCTGACAAAGATCCCATATATCGAAACGTCGGTTATGTGTGCTGATAACGAACTTCTAACAATTTTGAATATTTTATTTTTCTATTTAATATTCCTAACTGCATTGTAAACCCTGTCGCCAGAAGAGCTGGCACTGATGTGAAAGCTCAAAAGTCGGTCCGCAACCAAAGAAGTGTTTGCTGAGAAAACCACTTCATTTCTCTCTTAAAAAAAAATATACTCAAAATTTTGCCAATGGATGTTTTTTGAAATATATAAACCTGGAAATACCCCCCACACACACACACACAAAAAATTGAAAAGTATGTTTGACTCCTCATCAAGGTTTACATTTTGGAAAAAAAAATCACTCATAATACGAGATATCTAAAACAATTGCAGTTTTGTGACAAAATGCTTTTTCTTTAAGAGTGAAATCCCATTTGTGAAGAGTTATAGTGAAGGTGCTCTAGGCGAATCAACAATTTTTTAAATTTCAATGCAACGCATTCAGCTCTGGAAGACCTTCAGACTTTTTAACAATCTTTTGAAGATAAATATCGGAGTTTGCCACCTAGAGATGCTAGAAGCCCCCCCCCCCCCCCAAAAAAAATTACTGTTGATGAGGACTTCATAAATAAAATGATTGTAATATGACTATATCTATTTTATTTCTATTCTTCCTAAAGATTCAGAACTTTGCTTTTTTTTCTTGTTCAATTACATTTTTTTTTTTTTTTAAGACCGATCAGTCTTCTGTGAATCATGAGCAATTTTTTTTTAATCTGTAATAAATCAAGTCGTTAACCACCACAGCAAAAACAATCTACTTAGTGACAAACAATATGGACTTCGTCCTGCAGGATCAACTGCTGTAGTATCACATAAGATCAGTGAATCTCTTGTTTTTATGACAATAGCTTGTAATATATCAATGTTTTTTTTTTATATTGTCTTGCACAAAGGGTTACTTCACAAACTTGCTAGCAATGGAATATCTGACAATGTGTTCACAACTATCAAATTTTTTCTCTGTGATAGGTCTATTAAAGTATTTGTTGATGGGCAGAAGTCTGAAGCACATGGTATCAATGTTGGCACGCCTCAAGGATCTATTTTGGGCCCAAACCTCTTCCTGATCTTCCAAATCATATTCTGAGATAATTTGTTGACATCTACGCAACGACACAACTATCCATGGCAGCACCCCGACGAGCATTGATCAAAATCTTGCTGATTTTCTCTATTCTGATTTAGAGCCTGCGGTACAATGGAGAAAAATTGTCTTGTTTCTTTTTAACACTTCTAAAACCAAGTTTCTCTCCTTTCACCACCAGTGCTCAGATCCTTGTTTTGCAATGAATGGATCTCTTCTTGAGGAAGTCCTTTGTTTTGATAAACTCCTAGAAAATGGTAGACATATCTAATCTGTTCCTAAAACAAAATGGTTGCATCATTCTACTGCTCCAGAAAGTATCTGACTTCTGATGGAATCCTCTACCTATATAAGAGTTAGATACATCCTCAGATGAAGTACTGTTGCCACATCTGAGAAGGTGCTGCTCAGGATGCCACTGTAGACGTAAGGGGCTAAATTGGGAGGTGTGTAGCAGGATGCTTGTTCACATTTAGTTTTCTGCATGTCGGTACAGTTGGGGAAACAAGGAGCAGTGAGGGAGTTCTTGACTTTACAGAGTACAAAATCGATGTTGCCATCTGGGGGTGGGGGGACCTCTTCTGTTCTCTCCAGGCCCATTTTCATAGAAGAGACATTACTAGTCTATCATTATTTCCATGGAAGATGTTCAACCAAGCGCCAATCTCTGGTTCCTCCTTCTAAAACATGTACAGCAAGAACTCGTATTACCACCACTGAAAAGAAGTTTCCTTTCTTCTTGAATTTCCGTGAATAGTTTCTTTCCAAAAACTTCATATCTGTGGAACACATTACCACAGGATTGTTTTCTTGCATGTTAACCTAACAAATCTAATGTCAATAAATACTTGCCATAAATCGTCCCCATATGTATTCAAACTTTGTTCATTACATTCATCATTTTCAATCCTCTCATCATATTCTTCATCATTAAATCGATAATCCTTCCATCGCATTAATTTTTAAACTCTAGTGACTTTTGGCCTTGATAAGTAGCGACTCATAAGTAAAAGGAAAAAAAAAATCTAAGTTAACTCCAGCGTTTCCTTAGCTTTTCCATATCTGAAGAAAGTCTTCATTTTATTGAAACATTGTATCATTTGAATAAAGTCTATTACAAAAAATATTTTTCCAGACGCTTTTTATATCATTTCTCTCTTCAATTTTCTTTGGATGCATTTTAATCAAAAGTTTGTTTTCTTAGGGTACAAAAAAAAGTACTTAAGAACTGAAGTTCATAATAAATTTCCTTTGACCGCTTGCCTTTGGAATTCCCTCCCGGTTCCTCGTTTCCCTGACTGTACCAAATGCAGAAATTTAAATATGTGAAAAAAATTTTTGCTGCACATCTTTAAATCTGGCCCCTAATCGCAGTAGCCCCTTTACGTCTCAGTGGCAATATGCTTTGTTTGGGCTGAATTAAAGTTAAAATAAATATTTCAAGGACAATGTAAAACAGCAAACAAAAAAAACTTGGTTATGAGATTATTTCAATGGAAAAATCGATTTGTACGACTTCAGAAACCAAATTAATTAAAAAAAAAAAGGTGGGAACATGTTTTATAATTAATAAAATCATTATGTATAGTGTCCAAGGTGCATGTATAGTACATAGGATAATGTACAATTGTCAGGAACATAAACAGTATGATTTATGATATGCATGTGTATGGAGCGGGGTGGCATCAAATTTCTGAAGCATGAGGTTTTTAAAGGATACAGTGTCTTGAGAGCCAATAATTGAACGAGGCAGTTGTTTCATGCTTCAGAAATTCTGAATGTGAAAAAACGTTTCCGAAAGTCACAGGAGTTGTGCTATTTTCTGATTTTGTAGGCATGTCCCCATGTGTTCGACACATGGAGATCAAAACGGTACTCAAGGCTGTTTGGCTACTATTTTTGATAATTCATCATCAAGAAGAGATTGGGGCCGCCTTCTGCCTTCATTATTGATGGCCATATTGCCAGGTTTAAACTTAACACGAACTGCTTCATGGTCGTGTTATTTCCAAATGCTTGGATGTTATTGCAAGCTGGAGTTTCATTACGTCCAAAATAGCTCTTAAGTGATGAACTGTAAAACTCAATTAATAATGATCATCAATTACATTAGTATGGTTGCCCCCGGGGGAGGGGGGGGGGTCATGAACAACGAAATGGAAAAGTTAAAATGTGTGTGTAATATCTTTCTTTTAAAACCTATCAGTCCCTTCTCTTGCAACTGGAAAAAAGCGTTGACTAATTACCACATAATAACATTTAAAAAACAAAAATTTTAATTTAAAATTTTTTTTTTTTTTTTTTTTTTTAAATCACTCTAAATATCGACCTCTCACTCCTAACTAATTCTGTTTCTGTACCTATATTTTGTCCGAGGCAATGCCGAAAAATAATATATCAGCTTTGTGGGTGTGTCTTGTGTAATTTCTGACTTTTAGCTGGACACACACAGACAACCTTCCTTTATATAATAGATTATCATTTTAAGTGCAAAGAGATTAATGGAACTATAATTTTCAGAGTTCGTGATTCACTGCAATAGATTCCAAGATTGTAAAGATTTATCTATGTATAAGTTTAAAATGGAATAAGGAAAATATTAAAAAGAATGAACCCAAGTTCATGCGGATTTCTTTTTCTACATTTCATTAATGCTCACAAATCTTTCATAATCAAACATACACATGATACTAAACTGAGAGAGGGCTGATAAAAACTAGTCTTATATCCCAAAACAAAAAACAAACACACATCGGCCAGAGACCTGGGTTTTTCAAATTTCAATGGCCATAGAAAAAAAATATCTTGGTTGAACACTACATTAATTTCGATATCGAATAAGACTTTTTTTCTACTTCATATTTAATCCACATTTACATATCACCAAAAACTTTCTTCCTCTGATCATTTATTTTACCGCTTAAACATTCCTACTGCTTTTTAAAATAATTTCCTTCCCTGACCCCACATACTATCCTACCACCCACCATAACATGCTTCCTTACTTGTTTTCCCCCCACACACCCTCTAATACACACTCCTCCCCATTTTCTACATAGCTATTCACTACCAAAATACTGCCACCAATCAATCATCTGTAAACACACAGCAAATGTTTGTCCTACCATCAACCACTCTTTTCCACTATCCCTTACTTTATCAGCCCCACTTTGAGTCTCTCTTTCTCCTATCGCTACTCCAACTTTATGTATATCTACTTGACTCTGTTCAATAAAATGCTTTCTTGACAAAGTTTCTTAAATGAAACGAAATATCGAAATCAGCATGAAACTTAAATCTTTTTGTCCTATGCAGTTTGTTCTTTGATTACTTCCCTATTCCGTTTTATACCTATACATTCTATCAAATATTTATCCTTTAACCCTAGCTTTCATATCTATATATATCATACACTAATATGAGAAATCTGTCTGTCTGTATATTTGTCTGCTTACTACTTTTAAATCTAATAAACTTGAAATTTAGTAAGAATGATCTGCTACCAATGTTGATTGTCAGAGAGGAGCATCTTTTTTTCTTCTTTAGAATTCCTTGATGGGGGCATAAATCTTCATGCTATTTTCTTTTATCTTAGATTTTGATGAAATTTTAATCATAGTTAAATTTCAGACAAATTCTTAAATTTTGAGATAATTCCCACATTAAATCAACACTCATAACTTTAATCATGTAAGCTTTAAGAGTCTTTTGATATTATGATCTTTTTCTTACCTGTGATTTTAATGAGATTTTAAACCATAAAAATAAGACATGCAATGCTCTTTCAACTATGGCGGGTCAGGCATTCCAGACTCACCTGTGATACGTGAAAATCCACAATGTAGAAATAAAATATTTAATTATTTAAATATATTTAAACACAGTTTAACATCTTTTAAAACATTATACAGCTTCCACACACCCTTGTTAAACTAAAGCAAAGACTGTTGGGCATTCATGACTGAAACTTGGTGGACAAGTCAGGTATAAACTGAAGTTTATTTGTACCAAATATGGTTGGATTGTAAATTTTTTATTAAGGATTCTATGAGTGGCATTTAATTTGTATCATCCTGTATTTGCTTATAAAAAGAACCGCCGTTTAAAATTTACCAGTTTTTACAATCAGTAATCGATTTCTAGTATATCTGCAGATTTTCATTTAAAATCCCACTTCTACCCTGAACCAAGACCAACATCGATATCTTCCAATTTCCATAATCATGAAACACATTGTTTCATGATTGTCGTTACGTCATCAAAAACAGATCAAATCAACTGGCCTAAAATTTGGTTCGTCCGCTTAATGGCATACCCACTTTTGTTTTCTTTTTTACAATATCTTTGTAGATGATTCTTTCTTTGTCTTTATAATGGGACATCAATCCTTTCGTGATTATTTAAAGCTATAATACTTATTGTAAAAGATTTGTTGGACTCTTTTTTTTATGGCATATCAACCCTTTGTATGGTTATTTAATACAGAAAAACAATATCTATTCGAAATAAGTAATAAAATTGGCTTCTATTTTTACCCATCCCTGGGATGAAGAGTCATACCTTTAAGTGGTTAACTACGTGTACCGGGTTCGAATCCAGTTTGTTCCACATAAATACTTTCATCATAAACTCACACCTGACCTTGTGTCTAACATCCTATGCTATTATTAGAGTTGAACTCCGCTTGGTGGGTTTCATAGTTATAATTCCGTTATACCACCCAAAGTGCCACAACTGGCAAAGATAAACATATTAGTCAGTCTTTATGATGAGGAATAGTACTTCTGTATTGTAACATATGATTGCAGGTTCAATTTCTGAAGCAGTCACTATTTAATTTTTTTTTTTTAATTACACACTATTTTGTTTGTGTAAGCTCAGACAATATAGTTAATCTCAATTTCCATAATATTTTTTAAATGACAGTGTCAAATGAGTACAATGTATTTGTAAATAAAATTAATGGTAATTAAAATCTATAAATTATGACTTTTATAATTAAAAATCAATTTTCATAAGATTTCATTTTATGGATTTTTTTTTTTAAATTTTTGTAATTAAAACAACAAAAAAAGATTTGTGCCGTCTCTTCTCAATTTTACATTTAAATGGAGAGAAAAAAAAAAAGAAAAAAAAGATACTTATTGAATAAGTAAATAAAATAATCCCACTAAATTGAACAGAATATGATTGTTCAGTGACCGTGTTTTAAAAGCTTATATTTGAAAAAAAAAAAAGAGGACAATATTGTGCGATTCGACACACACATCGTTATGTTGACGCGTGGATGTGCATTTGATAAATCTAAAATCTCAGTGGAGACAATTGATTATATAGCAGGTAATTTTGAAAGAAATGGGAAATCATTTTGTATTGTGTCCATCACAAGGACAAAGATTTGGAATACACATGTGTAGAAAAAGGAACATCTATTTATCATAAAATATCTCTGACCATAGTTTTCATGTAGTAACAATCTTAAGTTGACGATGTTGACTGTAGGTGAGTTTTCCTGAAACTGATCTGCAGCAAACTCATCAGATAAAATAAGAAACTGCAGTAGGGTAATATTAAGAGAAATTAATTTTTTTTTTTTTAATTTTTTTTTACATTTGAGCACTGTATTCACTAACGCAACAAACGTCATTAATTGTTTTGAAGAATTGTATCATATTTATATACATATATATTACTAAAACTGTGCATCGTTCTTGTCAACGTGCACACTGGGTGACAAAACGTGAATAATAAGAGTAGTAAGAAGAAATTGAATGATTTAAATAATAATTCTCTCTTATTCTGTTTTAATTATCAAAAAAATATATGTACACTAGACCGTTCAGGTTTAGTGGATAACACATATATATATAAGGGAAAACCGAAATTTTTTTTAATATATTCAACATTTTATCAAGATGATTGATTTCAAGAAAACAGTCAATATTTGAAAACATGTATTTACAAATATTGACTTCTATGTTTTTCTTCAAATCAATCATCTTGATAAAGTCTTAAAATAAAGATTAAACGTTGATGAATATATAAGTCTTTTTTCGGTTTTACTTTTCCATCACGGATTATTATATCGATAATTATTATCATATGTATGTATGCGTATGTATGCATATATATATATATATATAATGTAACTATCAATGTCGACGAACCATGAGTTTTCGGGTCCAGTTATGGCATCACAAAGGATGTTACACCTGTTTTAGTGGATGATGTCATTCCTTTGTGATGTTATAAATGATCTTCCCAATGTCTTCAACATGTTTTAATGAACGTTATCTCTTTGCGACATCATCCAGTGTGCACGGAGACAAGCAAGATTCACAGAGTTTTAGTAACATACTATACCCTCTGTGTCTAGATAATCTGTCTAGTAAGTATGTGGGTAGTTACTGTATGTATATATATATATATATATATATATATCAGTATCTACCCACATAGACGACTTGTGACTCTTTGGCTCATGGTTAGTCAGTTGTTTTAATGGATGACATCATCCTTTTACTTTATCATATGATAAAGGATCTCTTTCCGTTGTCTTCAACCTGTTTTAATGGATCATATCATCCCTTTGTGACATTATTCAGTGTGCACGGAGACAAACAAACAATATCTAGAGTTTTAGTAGTATATAGATAGATTTACTTGAAAATGGATGACACCATAAAGCTACCATTATGACATCATTATACTCAGACTGTTAGTATTATATAGATCAGCAACAGTTGTGGCTTGCAAGTTCCAAATATTTAATAATTTATATAACAAATACTGACCCCAACGAATCATGGGTAGTGTAGTATTTAAATATGTTTGTAGTCAGGCAGCATTCATTTCTTCAAGCATATCTCATTAAATGCATACGTCATTAAATAAGATATTCTCTGCTTATTCAATCCGTTGATAATTCCTTTTAAAATTCTAATATACTTACGTAGAGGTTGGACAACTCTAAGGTAAATACGCATTTTTCGAAAAGTGATGGTGTTGTCTTGAACTTTCTGTATTTCTCAAGCTTACTTTAGTTGAAAGCTAGAGAAATGACATGAAATAGGTTTTGTGTACATACAAAGAAAAAGAAGATTTTATTTTTTATAGAGTTATTTGTAACTGTACTTTTCAATAAAAAATATTCCACTTCATAAAACCCAAATTTGTCCAATTTGTCGATCTATGTTCTATTGTTTTTCTTGTACACACTTTGGTTAATAATTTTCTCAGCTTAATAAATTAACATGGGAAGAAAATCAGTTGTCCACTTCTTTACATCTACAAATAAAGGTCTGTTCATACTGCATCGAGTTTGGATGAATTACATCCTTTTGATTTAGCTCTTTTGTATTGGCTGTGTTATGACCGTGCTAACAAACTAAGGTAGGAACAAGCAGTAATATTAAATAGATCCTAGCCAAAAGATAAATGCAAAATTTTATTTTTTATCCATTTTCTTAGCTTTGAACTTTGCATTTATAGCAATGGCAATTTGTGTAAAATTTGACCATTTTTCTCATGACTGCATTTTGTAAATTTCAGAATAAATTTCAATCAAACCAATTTGTTTTAATGAAAAAATATGAGCTAAAAATTCCCTTGCAAAAACCTATTTTTGAGGTCAGCATTTGACGATGTTTGTATTGGTGCAGCATTTACTCTGGGTGGATTAAACCGGCTTCCTCTCTTGCCTTCATGCGAGTTAAGGAAGTTTCTAGGGGATATTGAATTTACAAGTAGTTCCTATCAGCTGCACATATATCCCAATCAGGGCAGATGATTTTGACAATGTTAGTTTTTACATACACATACAGTGCCTGTTATTCCCAAATGGTCACCCATCTGGCACTGATCAGGCTGACCATCACTTAACTTTGATGGCCTAATGAGAACGATGTGTCAACATAACTGCCGTACATTTTTGGCTACGTGGTAAGTTACATCTTGAAGTTCTCTTGGTGACCTTCTATAAGAGTGGTTCTTTCCCATTTGAGGGATCATGGACCCATAAAACTATGGATTCCATTAAAAAAAAAAAAAAAAAAGAACTGTTTCTTTTAATTAGTTTCATGGAGAACAGAATTTATGCAGCAAATGTTGCATTTGGAAGAAAACTGAAAAGAGTGGAAAACCAAACTCCCTTCATACCAAGCTGATGTGATTTTAATTCTTCTGTGCCTGAAAAATATTGGTTCTATAATATAAAGACTTACAGAAATGAACAGATTTCATCAAATCAAGCTGAGGAACATCTTGGTCATTGGGTGGAAAGATTGCATCATCAACAATTCAGTTGTGTCGCATGCAAATGCACAAAATATTGAAAATATTATGAAACATTAACTTTGTTGGTCCAGCTGGAAAGCAATCATCTTTCTCTTTCATCTCCAGTTTTATACAGCACATTGCAACCTGGCACTAATCTTAGAGATTGGGGTCGGGGGGGGGGGGACAAATGCATAGTATAAGGACTAAGATTGGCATCAAAATACAGGAGAGAGATGCGATCGATAGAACTTGATGGCAAAACAGTGTCTATGGGAGTTACTTGATTGGAGAGGTTGAGAGCGATAGATAAGGAAGAAAAACAACCAACGCACACCACACTTTCTAGCAATATTTTTTGGTTTGAGGCCAGAATTAGTCTAATTAGCCAGAAAAGAATAGTGTATAGAGAGAGGAATCAATATTCTGCAATGAGGTTTGCCAACGAGTAGTGTATTGCATATATATATATATATATACTCACTCAAATGAAATGAACAAAGCAAAACGTAGAAAACGACATTTTGTTCGATAGAAACTTCAATAAAAAAGGCGGTCTGAGTCGAACCGAATGACAAGATAGGTAGATGCTTAAAACTTTAGTCCCATAAAAGAAAAACTAGATAAAATTTGGGGATTGAAGGCATCAGCAAGATCAATCACTATGACCTATTGTTTCCTATCCTCCTAATGGGTTATTCATAGCCAATCTCATTAGCCCTTATCCTTGAATGGTTTTGGACCTTGGTAAGCAGTGGCATACTGGTTAAAATGAACCTTTTTGACTGTTAGCCCTCCCAACCTTTCTTGAAGAAAAGAATTTTTTTTTTGAAGTCTACATAATACAAAACAGTATTTTCTTACTTTCATTTTGTAAGATATTTTCATATATATATATATATATATAATTAAAGTAGTTTGTTAGAAATATTTTTTGGTGAAAATAGTACATATATTTTTTAAAGGGCAGCAATATATATATATATATATATACAGACATAATGTATATATCAGGGCTTTAATTCCTTAAAACAATTCAAGACAATTGAAATAAAAAAATAAATGTTGCAGTACTCAATATTCAAGGGATAGAACATAAAAGAATGTTTTTATACATTATTATCTTGAGAATTCCCCACAGCAGTTTTATGTTTATACAACTTTCAAGTGTTGATCCCTGAAAAATAGATTTTTTTTTTTCATACGCACATGCATATTTAGACAGCAGTCTTTCATTCATGCATGTTTGATCAAAAATGATGGATAGCTTTTGTCGATGTAATTTTCTGTAATTTTGTATTTTTTTTTGTTCAATAAAAACTTAACGAATTTGTTTAAATATATTCACAAGCACTTTTAACTTTCATAAGTAATTTTCAGGTTTGCTACAAAGTCAAATGATATTTAAAGAAAAAAAAGGTGTTAAGTTAAAAATGTGACATTAACTAATAACATGTCCTCCTTTTTTAATAGAATCTAACCTGATACTGTACCTGAAGATGACTGCTGGAAGTTTAAAGGACCCGTGAATATTGTTAGAAAGAAAATAAAATCAGTAGTTTTTGTTAAACTTTACAGAAAAATACAAATTTACTTTTCTGCAAACAAAAAAAAAGTTGACAGAAGATTAAACTGACAATTATTATCTGTTGCTTTAGTAACAAAAAAGCTTGAATATTTATTTCTATAAGATTGAATAAATATTATTAAAAAGAAAATATTCTGATTGTTAAATATTCTTTAATATGGCTGATGTTTCGGTCAATGAGATTTTCCTCATTGGAGTAAGATAAATTTATGACTAGTGAAAACGAAAAATAACATTTTCACTTTTATTCAATAGAGCTTACTCCACTTCAGACTGCCTTGGGGAAGATTGCATTGACCGATATGTAGGATGCTACATGAGCCACTAAATAAGATGCAACAATATTAGTTTTTTTTCTTTTAATATATATATATATATATATATAACACTGAACAGTTTGTAAGGTAGATATATCATATTTAACAGAGAGACCAGTTTTTAAATATTTATATCTAAATTTATATTAACTTTTCGATTTTCAAGGTCGTTTACACAATTAAAACTGGTCTTTCTGTTAAATACACTAAATCTACTTTACAGATATTTAATTAAATAAAAATGTTAAACTTTAGATATATATATATACAAAAAGTCTGAGAAATAATGCATTCAACTCATTGAAGTGGTGAGATTTTATATTTCGTCTTTATTATCAAAAAGACTTCATCAGAAATGAGTGAAGAAATGTTATTTTCAAAAATAACGCTCGAAAGACAGAGGTGGGAGGGTCTAAGAAAATTCTTTACTTTCAAACGTTATTCCACTCATTTCTGATGAAGTCGTAAAAAAAAAATCTCACAAGTTAATTTGATTGTATTCGCTTTTTGCATTTATTTCTACACTTTGTTGAATTTTTATCCAAATTTTTATTTTATTTCATATAATATATATATATATATATAAAGACATGTACAGAACTTAGAGCATTTTGAATTTCTTTTATAAATAAATAAGATCATACCCCAATAATCGAACCCTCTATTGAATTTCTTTCCACACTCTCTATAACCACTAGAATGAATATATATATATATATATAGATAGCTGCTTTCAAGTGGACACCGGTGTTTGTGTCGGTAGTACCATTATTAAATAAAACAGTTAATTATCATCATAGGTTAGTTTGGAAGTCAATTTCTAAAATGCCAACATGTAAAATGGACCTTAAACCGAATATGATGATGATGATGATGATCAATGGGGTGGGGAATATAGAAAATCCACAAAAAATGAGAACTGTACAGAATTTAAACCTGTGATTCCTATTCACACGCACAGGTTAAAATCCTGTACGAGTCATTTTTGTGGATTTTCTATATTCCCCACCCCATTGATCATCATCATCATTATATTCGGTTTAAGGTGCATTTTACATGCTGGCATTTTAGAAATTGACTTCCAAACTAACCGATGATGATAATTAACTGTTTCATTTAATAATGGTACTACCGACACAAACACCAGTGTCCATGTGAAAGCAGCATAGTAAAAGCTACATAGGAGTATAGTGTTGGAAATATATTCCAGTGTTTATAAAATTATATATAGAGTTTATCATAGCATTGACTGAAAAATGGTTACACTTGGTATATTTAGCCCTATGGGCCGAGTTTTCAGTGAAATCGCAGGTATCGATGAAAAATAAGACTAATGTATAGTGTTCTTTAATATATATATATATAAGAGTTTATAGATTTTAAATAACATTTAAATCAGATAAATATACAACCATATTAAATGCTTTCATTCTATATCTTTGCCTTGTGTCAGTCTTTTTAATAAAGAATATTTCAAAAAGTGCGTAACAAAAAACAACTTTTACGAATTTTTTTCTTCTGAAACTTGATTTAAATGCCATTTTAAATTCATAAACTCTTATAGATTAAGCTCTATTTTATCACATAAGAAATATTGAGCTTTCCTTCTTTGCAAGTTGAATTACATTTGTATAGATAGCTGCAAGCGAGATTTTTCTAAACGAATTTTAAATAAATAATATAAATTTTGATATAATTATATATATAACACCAGTGCAAAATATGTTGGACATTAAACGTTTGCCCATTTTTTGGTTTGAAACACAATTTTAAATTTCCCATTCTCTTTACCCCAAACCTGAAATTCAGCTGTTGAAGAAACAGCATTTTTTTTTTAATTATATATTTTTATTCTTTATTAAACATATACAAAAGCTCAACGTGTCCATTGGCTAACGCATTTGGCTTGACCAGACCTGTGCTCATTAAACAGACACCACAATAACAATTACAATTCAGTTATTTGGTATTTGATGGAAGAATTCACGGGGGATGTGGGCATCTGTTGATTATACAGTGACCCTTGTGGCGCAGGTGGCGGCGGGTAAGACGAAGGAGAATATTGGTCAGAATCAACGACTCCATAATTGTGCGTACCACTGCTACGATTACTACTGCCTCCACTACCGCCATCAGCCCCACTAGTGATACTGTTGCTACAGTAAGAGCCTCGGTAACCCGCAGGAGTGTTCACATGAGGGGAAGAGAGGACACTGATTGTAGCCGGGGCAAAGTCACCCACGGTCCCGCCTAGGTGGCAGTTCATGCCACTGTTGCTTTTTGAGGGGTTGTCAGCCATGTTCTTGATGAGCTGCGTCACAGGATCCACGCAGAATTTCTCGTCTGGGTAGCGCTTATTGAGGCGCTGGATGTGACAGTTGCGGCAGAGTAGGATGTCTTGATAGGGATAACAGCGCTTGTCTGGTTCATCAGTTAACTGCATTCCACAGTCCTGCGAAAAGAACAGAAAGACAAAAGACATTGAACATAAGAATAATGGATGCGTATGCTGCTGATATGATCTAAAATTAAACAAAAACAAACGTAAACTTTTCGAAATGTGCCTAAGTAACCAGAATTCTCATCTCAGATCTGAAGGAACTCAGGAAACAAACTAAAACATAATTGATTGCTGTCCCTACCCGGAGTTGCCTGTGCATCTTTTTACTTTCATTTTTGTTTCGTTTCGTTTTATTTATTTATTTTTTTAAAACTTTGCCTTTTTTTTTTAACAAATTTTTATAAAAAGATTTTTTAAATAGGATTTTGAAAATTAAATTATTACGGTATCGTTTGGGTATTAGATTATTAATTGAACCAAAGTGTTATAAAGCTATAACTAATTTTGCTATGTTTTAATCTCTATTTATAAAATTATTGGATGTAAATAGCTTCCAAAACTTTCAATCTTTTAATGCATAAGGATCTGCTAAGAATTATTAAGCCTAAAATGACTTCCTATTTAACAGTTTAAAGGCTTCTAAATTTATTCCAAAGGTTACAAAGTAATTCATTTTTTTAATTTTTTGTCAACTATTAACAGATTAAAATAGCAGACTGGTTTATGAATAAACTGAAAGGCATTATGGTGGATTTAATTTCATAATTACATTATTTTTTCAATAGGATTAAAAAATCTTTTTTATTTTATTTATTGCATTTTTTATTTCAATAAAAATTCACTTACTAGTAAATAAAAGATAATGTGTAAGTCACGTTGAGACAAGAAACACACAGACACACAAGTTGTCTCAGAATTTGATTAATATAGCGATAAACATTTAATAATTAATTTAAATAATTTTCTTGGTTTTAGGAAAATAATAAATTAAAAATTGAAAGGATTAGAATGAAAAATTTTTTAAGATGAGTTGAATGCAAATCTTGAATCAGTCAATATTTGCAACGAACACCACAAATTCAAGAATAGCAAAACAATGGATCACGAAAAAACATTTAATACAAAGAAGCCACAGCATTTTTTTAATTATTATTTTTGGGGGGAGTACAGACATTAAACAAAGCATTTTTCTTTTAAATTAATTTTAATAAAATAAATACTTCGTTTGCTTCATCTTTGATCTCTCACAAAATAATTATCAAAATTAAAACGCACAATTTCTCACATGCATGCAGGTTTGATTTTTTTTTTTCTTACACAAATTAAAATTTATTTATTCCATTTTGAGAATATTAAAAACATTACTGAAGACTAGATGTACCAAACCAGTGTTATGAAATCATTTTAATTTTTAATTTTTATTTGTTTGTACATAAGGTAGACAACTCCTATTATATTCTTCAATATAAAATATGAGTTAATACTTTGCTGATTTTTATTTTTTAGGTGATTATTTAAAAATTATTATTATTATTAATAAGAATATCAGAAGGTGTCTGGGCCAGACTAAGCAATTTTAAAAATAAATTGCAGCGAAGTAGGTTATTATATTGCCAATAACATGGTACAACAATAACAAATTAAACTTGACTAGTCAGAAGGAAAGTTTAATTTGTCAGCTTAAATGTTATTTGGGTTTGACTTTAAAAATCCGACAAGATAACTTTGATTAAAAATAATCTAGCATATAATCTCAAAGGGAGATAACTCCCAACAATACCAATTGATTTCAACTCTGTAAATTTCATTTGGTTTACAGGGGTTATTTAATGGTGGAGCAAAGGTTGCTATTTTACCCATACTTGGGGGTGGGCTCGAGGGTTAATACCTTTTCCCAATAGTATTTGCATGTAACAGCCAATTCCATAGTCTGAAGGTATTCATTAAACCAATCACATATTAAATTTATTTGTCCTCTGCCATCATTTCAGTGTTTTTGTAAAAGATTTTTGATTTCCAAACATGATTGTCTTGAGAATAAAAATTATTTTTCTTAAAAAAAATTCAAAGTTATATTTTATGTTTAAAAGAAAAATTAATTGAATACTTGATTATACAAGGTGACAAAATTCCGCCCCTCCCCCCATTCCACCGTTAATAAAATTCACAATTCTTTCTAAAATCGACCCAGATTTCATAGAAATAAACTTCAGTTTATGCCTGACATCAACACAAGTCTCAGTCATGAATGTCCGATAGTCTTTGTTTTACCACTATTCAATGATATGTGAAGGACACTTTGTGATCGTCTCATCAGTAAATGGTGTGATCTTGAATGGGGTTCACACTCACTGGACCATAACATCCCATATTTTTATCTGTGAATTTATCTCAAAGATCATGTCTATCAAAACAATCTCTGAACGGACAGTCTAAAGAGATAAGTGTCAGAGTTATTGACAATTTTGCACGTTCTATTCAGGTGTGCTAAATATTGAATGGTGATAAAACAACGACTCTTGGACATTCATGACGAAAACTTAGTGGACAATTCAGAGAGACTGGAGTTTATTTGTACTAAATATGTTAGATTGGAGAACGGATTGTAAATTTTAAAAACGATTTCGTGGTCGGGATTTCTTTTTTTTTTTTTTTTTTTTTTTTTTTAGTTCAATTAACAAGTATAACATTATTTATAGAAATAAGTAATCTGTGAAATGGTGTGCAACAAAGTTTAGTATTTCAAAAGTGAACAAATAAAAACAAACAAAATAGAACAAATAAAAACTAAAAACTAACAAATAAAAAGAAACAACTTCATGCAGAACAAATAACAAAAGATGATGCCAAGATTTTTCCCGGCAAATTGACAACTCAAAAGCTTCTGCTCAAATACCAAATAGACTTGTATTTGATCAATACACGAAAGGAGACGAAAAGAAACGGTGAAGATTTTACTGACATGAACGTAAATCTTGTATTTGTTCTTGATATTCATTTGCCTAGTTTCTTCTGGCACGTCCGAATTTGAAGGAATGTTTAAGAGACAAGAATTTTTGTAAATATGCCTGACCATCGGAAGGCACTGTCTCCCCCCCCCCCCCCGTAAATCGACTTTATGTAGCAACATTTGGACGGGGAAAGTTAAAAATAAAATAGAAAAAGGATTTTCCATTAAAAGTTAAGTTAGAGGTTAAGCTGACATGTTCAGGAAGTTGCGTCACTGACGGGAAGTCTTGAATGACATGGAGCAAATAAAATAAAATCAATCTTTTTGGCTTGGGGTCAGGGACACAAGAAGATGTGTTTTTGAAGCTGTTCCCTAAATAATGTATAATCCTCTGCAGGGGAAATTACAAAGAAAATAAAACAAAGAACATAAAATCCAAAAATTGACTTTGTTGTCATTTTACAAGTTTAACTACGAACAACAGCACAAGAATGCGAATGTGCTTATTACAACAAAAGAGACAGATCAACTCAACGATGAATATGGCTGTTAAGAACAACAGAAAAGAAGAGAAAGTGAGACATCACGACTGATTAAGCTTACTACTACTGCATGTCAAATCAGTCGTTAACTGGTTCTGCATCTAACGAAAAATCTGTTGTGAGAAGAATAGTTTTACCACATCCTACCTGGAAGGGGGGGGGGTAAATTTTAACGTACGTAATTCATATATGAAAGGAAAAGACTTTCTAGACGTGCCTGCTAAACGCATATTTTATTTGTAAAGTTTTTATTAAATATTCAAATTTTATACATAATTTCTTTAAAAAAAACGCATTTCATTTTTGTCCCTACCACCCAACTTGCCATAAGCTAGAATGCTTATTTAAAAATTAAAAACAAAACTAGTTTACTTTATAATTACAAAGCCATTTACTATATTTAAAAAAATAAATAAATAAATAAAATGAATATCACCTTTGTAAAACTCATATTTAAATGAACAAGTTTTTGTCAATGAATCTGATTGGTTAGTTTAATCATGTGACATAGAAAGGATTTAAAATTGCAGTTTAAACGTTAGGAAACAGATGATAATGTCTGGTTCTGCTAGATAAAGGCTTTTGACCTCTTTTGGAAACTGGGTATCCATTGTTTTGTTTTTTTACAATTCACCACTTATCAAGGCTTAAAGTCATTTGTGGATAAGGGTTAAGGAGATGAATAGATTCTCAATTGAATGGTGAGGAATATTATGAAAGGATTGAAAATGATGAATAGAATTTGATTACTTATGAAGACGGTTTTATTGATGTTGGATTTGAAAACGATCATGTTATAGTCCATAGGGCAACAATCCTATGGTAACATGTTCCACATATGTAAAGAAACTCTGTTCATGGAAATTTGGTTTGATGTTAAGTACATGGAGGAAGAAAGGAAAGTACTTTACAAATGTGGTAGCGAGAAGAGTTCATGTTGTGACTATCTTACAAGAAGGAACCAGAGATTAAAACTAAGTCAAGCATCTTCCATGGAAATAATGATAGAATAGAGAAAGATTAGCAACGTCTCTTCTGTGAGAAAGAGGCTGTAGAGAACAGAAGAGATCATCCCCCATTAGATTGTGAAGTCGATTTTGTACTTTATTAAGACAAGAAAAAATGTTCTGAGCAGCACCGCCCCAAATGGTAGAGTAGTACTCCATCTTAGAATATCTCTGGCTCTTATATGGAGAGACGATGGCATTAAGAGTCAGGTATTTTCTGGAGCAGTAGATTGGATACAGTTAAGTAGCTAAGTTAAAATATATCTCGAGTAAAAACGTTGTAGTTTGTTGTCCTTCTTCATGAGTGCATCAGGCCACCTAAGAGAAAGGTACCCAGATTTGACCCACAAGAAAGAGAGGTAAACGACAACGAGGAGTATAGAACACTTCGGAAAGACATGACACTATTTCAATGGACAACTATTGTTACTTTTTTTTTTTTTTTGAGATTTTAAAATTATTACGTTTTTCTTTTTAAGCAGCTCCTCTTTTCAAAGATGTCTACCCTACTCTCTCTCTCTCTCTCTCATCTAAATATATTTTTATATATTTATATATACCTATATTTGTTTGTTTTCGAAATTAAGTATAATAAATTCAACTGTTTTTTTTTTTTTAAGTTGCTAGAGTTCTTTGTATTATTTGTGACGTGAAAGCAAGGGGAAATAACCCAAGTTTCGTTAATCGAAGAGCGAAAAGGTATCAAGAATTATCGCCCTTTAACGGTAAGAACAATCAAGAAATTTGTAGTTTTTCATGCCAACATTATGAACAAAAATTCTTACTGTTTACTTTTGACTTGAAAGCTGTGAAAAATAATAAATGACATAAAATATGACAACATCTTAAAGCTATAAAGTCTTCTTTCAAATATATTTTCGAAAGAGTTATATTTATTGAACAGTTCATTATCTTGAAATTTATTTTAATTTTTTTTTTTTTGCTTAATTTATTTTAAAAAATGAATTTGAGAGAAAAATGTTATATTATATTAGCAAACATGTAGACTTTCGGCGGATCCAAATATGTGGTAAATGCTCATAAAATGATTAGATCTTTTTTTATTTTTAATGCATTTCTCAAAATTTATATTCAACATAGATGTATGAAAAGAAAATCAAGAAAATTGAAAATCCATAATAGTAGATATTTATTTAATAATCATTATGTAAATTAGAAGAAATTCCATTTACTCTGAAAAGCACTATATTTATATATATATATATATAATAAACTAAAAACACTGACCCGCTGGGTTGCCTACTGAGCTTGGGTTAGATTGTTTGAATCAGGAAAAAATGTGTTTGAAAAGCCAGTCAAATTAAAAAAATAAATAAAAAGACAATTACAAATTAGTATTTCTCCGAGTTAAATAGTATTACTACGTGTGGTGATCTGTTCATAATGGACTATTCCAATCTTTAGTTTTATGGTTAGTTTTATTACCTTTGACTGCTAATAAGAGAGCGAGAGTGACCAAAGTGATAGCATATAAAATAAGAGCAAGGGGGGGGGGAGCAAACCACATAGTGACAGAGAGCGAGAGTGATAGACAGAACCTTATTAAAAAATGGATCGCTTTGTTAGTTAATTGCAAATTACGGCTAATTAAAACAATTAAAGTGGAAGTTTTTTTTTTCTAAACATAACTCAATCCCAAAACTGAAGAACATTTTAGCATGTATTTTATCTGATTAAAATGTATCGGAAAAAAGCTTTAGAAAAACAAACGTTGATTAAGTCAGCTTTAGTATAATAATAGATATTAATGAGTTTGTTTTTAATGAAATCTATATCATAATTTACATAAATAGTACCGATATTCAAATAGAATATTAATGTGTCAGCAAGCAAAAATATCTGACCGGAAGTGGGGGGGGGGGCATATTTTTGCTAGTAAATCTGATGCTCTAAATGAAAATTAGGTTTATGTTTATAAAAAAAATTTATCAAAGATAGAATATTTGGCAGATTTTCACCGAATATTATTTTTAATTCTTCAGAATAACATCTATTAAGTTCCACCTTTTCAGATTATAATATTTTTTTACTTAGTTCTTTTTAGGAGTGGGGCGGGGGCTATGCATGTTTGATATAAACTGATCCCAAAGAGTTCTTCAATGCCCACTAAATTTGTATTCAACATTTTTAGAGGAAGAGGGTATATGTCGTAAATGTCTGCCAAATATTATTTTTAGACAAACTCAACTTTTCATGTAAATTGAATTGCAAAAATAAAAAACGAAATAATGAAGCAAAGATTTTATAATCACTTTTTTTTTTTAATTACTACTACTACTACTACTACTACAAACTTGATATTTCAATCCATTTTTTTAAATGCCATTTCGGATATATTGAGCGTGTGTGGGGGCATTTTTAAATAATGTTAAGATTTGGTCTTCAATAGTATTACTTTAAAAAAATTTAGACTAGAAAAACTCTAAATGATGGTGAGAAAATCCTCAAGAAATATCAATTCGGAAGGGGGGGGGGGGGCATTTTACGTTAAACTTTCATAGTAAACCGAACTGCTTGCTAAAAATTAAACAATCATTTCTCAGTAACTTTTAGACTGGAGGTGTCGGTTCACCTATGGTACTCTAATCAGTAGTTTTCTGAATAATTTGAAATGTAAGATTTATCAAAAGGTGACATCATTTCTTCTTTTTTTTTTTTACCTCTTCAGCATCTCACTCCCACTTTTAACACATTAATTTATCGGATCCTTTTTTTATTATTTGCACTACTAATAAAAGATTTTTGTAAAAAAATGAAATGTAAATACTAAAAAATAATATACAAGATATTAGTTTTTAAATTACGCAATTTTATTAAATAAATTCTTACTTATAGGAGTAGTAATAGTATTTAGGAACTGTTTATTTTCGTTCACAACAGAATAATATATTCTCTGGTGGACTCAGTTAATCTATGTAATAATACACTAAGACATTTCATATCCGTACATACGTTATCACTTTTCACATGTTTACAAATGAGATCATCCGATCAGCAAAGATGGTGATTAATCTGATGTCACTAAGGTAAACAATTCTGACTTTACCAATTAATTGTTCTAAAATCAAATTATGTCGTCCCGTCGAGTAAAACTACAATTTTAAATAAATACATTTCAATGAGTGACATTCGTTTTATTGATTTGAAGAATATTTAGCTGACAATTATTTTTATGGTAAGAAGACAGAATATTTATTTTTTTGTAAAGAATTAAATGTCTGCAATTTTAAATAAATAAATGAAGAGACATGTTCGTTTTATTTATTTAAATAATAATTAACTGACAATGAGAATTATTTTTACAGAAAAAGAGTCATTTTTTTTAATAGTATTAGCTCTGACAAACAATTTCAAAAGGAATATTATTATTATTAAGAGTAAATTATATAGATTGATGTAGAAAACACTAGTACTTGGTAAAATACATTATTCGAAAACAGACGGTAAATTTTATTCAACTCATGCAAATAATAGAATATAGACACGGGTTCTTCAATTCAATCATATTTCATTGAATTTAACTTTTTAACTAAAGAAAGTAAATAATACAATTCTTTTTGTTTTATTGCTTTCTTTTTAGATTTAATCATGAAATTATTTATGATATAAAAACGAAAAACAAACTACTCAAATTGGGATGTGCCATAAATGGAATTCTTAGCATGAAATTGGCATAAGATTATGAAATTTGCACTTTCCGATCAGATCACTTTATTGGTTGGATTACACAAAGACACTGTAAACCTGCAGTAGGCTGCATGTTTTAGTAGTGCATGCGAATGGCAGACGTTGTATGTGTTAGATGCTCCATCAAAGAAAGTGGGGGGGGGGGGACACAGAGGAATTTGAAACTATCTCTGATTTTGTATTTTGGACTACACAGAATCTTATTTCTCTTTGAGACGAAATATGTACCTCATAAAAACAGAGAATCATGCTGAGACCAAAAAGTAATGTTTGTAGATGGGCTCTATGATAAGCGCCCTTGAGTAGACAGTCTGGCAGTTATCTCTAGTGGATATCTCCTCTGGGTGGTCGAATGGTGACCAGTGAGAAAGACTGGAATCCAAGATTTCCGGTCAGGAGAAAAACATTCTGGGAGATAGTGATACTCAGCCCTATGGGTATGATAGAAGAGTTTGGTTTTCTGAGAGGGTGGCAATTAGTTGGAGATGGCTGCCTCTCAATGCAAGATGGGCCCATTGGGGCTCTTAGCTAAAGGATTGTGCTGATTGGACTTATCTTTTTTGGTCGGGCAAAAATCTTATTCTGGAAGTCTGCTGTTCAACCTGGGTAACACGAGTTTCATTTGTAACCTCCAACAAATAAATGTGTTACTTGTTTATAAACTGGAATTGTGGTCTTACTTGGAATGAGAATTCTTTGTTGCAGCATTGACTGAGTCGAACAACAACTTTGGACTGGCATAATGTGTAGGACGATCACGACCAGTGCAATGAATGCACTCATGTAGATTCACAGCAGGAACAATGAAGAAATCTTTAGATCTTCAGAAATGAAGAGGAACACCGTAAATGAGAGATGGAAATAGCAGGATCACCAGTATCACAGAACAGGAGAATATGAGAAATGTCAACACGCCCAAGATATTTCTGTTAATGAGCTGAATTTTGACCATTACATTACACACACAACGTTAAACTGCCCTCAGTGATTGGCTAGCAAAATAACTCATTTGCATAGTCAGCAATAAGAGTTACTTGACTATCTTAATTATTTTTTACATTCAAGTGTTCCCAGGTTTCGTTGTACCGACTTTGCTCGTTTGGGGAAAAAAACACTGTTTCATCTACCACCGCAGATACAACAAGGCGATGTTTCATCCAATTGAAGGCAGTAGGCGATTCATTTTTCCTATCAGCTTCATGACTCTTTATACTGTAGTTAACACTGTTGTTGTGCATAGATAAGGGTGGGGAGCCAATGCTAGAGATGACCATTCTTGCAGGAAGTAGGAGTCAGCTAAAAAGAACTCGCTGAATTCTGACTGAAAACAAATCTGACTCCTTAAGACCATTTTAAAAACGCAAATCCTGCAAAACAGATACGTAACAGCTAATGAATTTTCGAATGAAGTCAAACTTGAATAAAGTTTCTCACACCTTCCCATACCCTATAACTCGATACAGCCATCATTCGCCCATGCATGGAGTATTGTTGCCATATCTGGGCTGGTGCACCAAACACTAGCTTCTCACTCTTTAACAAGGTGCAAAAAAAAAGTCCATAACCAAATAGGTCCTTCACGGTCTGATAAACTCCAGCCCCTGTTCCATCGCCGCAGTATTGCATCCCTGTGTTTGTTTTTACACATACTTCCTCAGAATGTACTCCGATAAACGAAAATAACACCCGACTAGCCGCAAAACTCCACCCCTTCACTGTAGAGGTCCTTAGATGCTGAAAATTCTACTTTTTTTTCTCTGGACCGCTTGCCTTTGGAATTCCATCCCTGCTCCCCCAACCGTACCAACATGCAGAAATTTAAATGTAATGTGAACAAACATCTTTCTGATCAACTCACCACTTAGATTGCTCCCTAAAAATCTGGCCCCTATAACAGTAGCCCCCTACGTTTCAGTGGCAATATGCCTTGTTTGGGGTGAACAAAAATAAAAATAAAAATTTTGATTAAAAAAAAAAAAAAAAAAAATTTTTAGTAACCGAACAAGTCATGGGTATGTCTAGTATATATATATATATAACACATACGAACACAAAACTACATTAATTACAAACTTTAAAATACCAAAGAGCAAATATTTCTTCCAAAACAGGATATTTGTCAAGGGAATTAAACAACGCCTGACATCAAATTTATAAAGCTTAAAAAGACATTTATTTTTATTTCAGAATTTAAATATTAATTTATTTTTTCACACCATTAATTTAATAGATGGGATTTAATTTCTGGAAATAAACTATTATCTAATTGTTGTTTTTTTTAAATTTCTCAAAAGCTTATATTTTTTTTTTCTTTCTCTCACTCTCACTCACTCTCTCTCACACACACACACACACACACACACACACACACACACACACACACACACACACACACACACACACACACACACACACACACACACACACACAATAATGCAAAGCTTTTCATTAAAAAACGAATAGAGCACTCTTCTATGGCTAAAATAAAGTAAATTCGTATGAATCAGCTGGGTACGATTTTTTTGACTGACTTGAATCTATTGTTGGCATTGGTTTTCCTTATTGGAGGGACCACGTGAAGGTTGTCCAGTGAAAGTGATGCTATGGAATCGACCGAATTCGTCCTAGTACTCTCAGATAATCAGTCTGTATCATTATCCACTTCACCACCGCCACCTACACGGTTATTGTTTATATCAAGTAAGATTTCTCTTCCTCATGGCTTGTGACGATAGCACAGTGGATCAAAGCTAAGACTGTTGAAAAAAAAAAAAAGACTGGGTTTCAATTTCAGTTTTAAGCACCTCCGTCTAGCCACACAGCAGAACCGTGATACAGCGAAACATATATATATATATATATATATATAGTGTATTTAGGCAGCATTTTCTCATTTATGCAAACATTGTTAAAAATAACAGAATTCGTCTGTTTAATTATACCCTTTTTTATTTTTTCAATTTTTTTGATGGTCTTTTTTGTATTAAAATCAAAAAAAATTAATAAATGTTTCATGCGTTCTATATGCGTTTCTCCACCGTATTTTTTAAATTCTCTTCTTTTTCCAGCTTTTTTGTTTATTTGCTTTTGACACCTGACGAAGAATCGAAAACGTTCATGAAAACATTTATTAATTTTAATACAAAAAAGACCATAAGAAAAGTTGTAAAAATAAAAAAGGGTATAATTAAACACACGAATTCTGTTATTTTTAACAATGTTTGCATAAATATATATATATATATATATATATATATATATTTTGGTACAGAAAAATTAGTACAACATCCGTACAGTCGGTTTCAAGCACAGAAAGACTTAGCCATCCGGCTCTCTTCAGCTTAAGCAGAAATTAAAATTCTGAGAATCTTGCTTAATTGGTGTCTAATGACTATGGATCAAATTTAATGCAAATCTGAAATATTTGAATTTTCAAAATGGCATGTGTCCATATCATGCCTCCTAAAAACCCTTTAAAATAGTCCAAAGAAACTGAAATTTGGAGAATATTTATTAATTGATGTCTAATACAAAAATCGGAGGTATCTGAATTTTCACGAAGGGCTTCTAACCCCTATGTTACCCTCTTTACATAAAATTAAATTAAACAAAATATAACCCACATTACTCACTCTTACGCCTGGCAGCTGTGTTCCAACATTTTTAATGATCAGTTAATTAGTTTAGGAGTTAATCCCATACATAAACATATACACATACCTAACTTTATGTAAATAAACACATACCACAATATTAATTACTCATATTAGAAAAATATTTAACAAAAAAGCCATCAAAATTAATATTTGTCAAGGGAGTTAAACAGCAGAGGGAGAGCATTTTTAGTCCCGTCTCAAAATATCAATAAATTCTTTCACACAATGAAACGCTATTAATTTAATATATCGAGTGGGATTTCTGGAATTAAAACAAATGTATGCACACACATATATAGAATTTATATATATATATATGCACACACACACACACATATATATATATATATATATATATTCTCCTCTAACGATAAACACCCAAGATCAACTTTCTGATTTTTGAGAAAAAACAACTCCAAAAACAATAGTATCTTTTCCACATTAAGTTGTAGGTCAACACTCTTAGATAAAATTCTTTGAATTCTTTCCTAAGAATTAATATGTTGTTTTTTTCTTCTTCTTTTTCTTTTTTTAAGTGTTTAGGGAATAAAAAAGCTGAAAATGAAATAAACTCATCTACTCAAGTCCGACTTTTATTTCATTATATTTTACAAACACAAATAAAACCTAATATGTTCAAAGACTGTAGATACATTTTGCACAGAGACGTAGAAATATCAGGATTGTTGAGCTGGTGGGCTCATTTCATTCAAGACGAGGAAAGGACAAATTCTATCAAAGGCGATGCAAGAAAAACGACTGAAGCAAAGAAGTTGATCAACAAGTTGAAATAGCCACTAGAGCCAAGACTAGAAGATCAACTCTCAGAACAGCGATTTACTGCTTCACCCAAAGACAGATACAGAGATATGCAAGATAAAATTTTCAGCAACGACCATAGTCTTCAGTGTCATCAGCAGTAGAAGAGAGATCATACCACCCCACTTCTTCCCTGAAGGCCTCATGTGTAACTCAAATGGATATCTGCATGGATTGATCAGATACTGCCACACTTCACCCAACATCTGGCCTCCAAGTTTGTGTGACTACAACACGTTTGATTTCTTTGTTTGGGTACAGTGGAACAAGACACCAATAGATCCAGCTAAAACACGAAAGATGAGCTAATGGTCAAGATCACCAATGTCTTTGGAGACCTAAGTCGGGAGACAGTGATAAAGACCTGTGGCCGCTGCCACTTCTGAGACCGCTGTGCCTCAAGAAGGTCATCAAAGTCAAAGGCGGATTTGTTTAGTCAAATTAACAGAACAAGTTATGAAGACAAACTGACACAAGTTCAATGAAAAAATCTCAAAAAAATGAAACTATGCTTTCTAGACAGTAATGTTGCAAACAAATATCCTCCACACTCTGTGTGTGTGTGTGTTATATATATATATATATATATATATATATATATATATGTATATATATAAAAACATTCATCAAGCTTTTTAACATTGAACAGTTCTGGTAAATTTTCTTCATTATATATATATATATATATATATATATATATACACACACATACTAGTATTCCAGAACCGTTGAAGCTCTTTTTAAATTCCTAGACTATTTGTAAGTGAATTGTCATAGACGGCCGCTGTAAATTAATTGTTGTTGATGGCCACCCTAAGAGATACCTCATCGATGACCGATAGGTAGCACCTTCTGACTCTGATGAAACGCCCAACCAACATTTGAAGTAAACATTTTTATGACAGAGAAAGAGATGAACAAAATGCCCCCCCCCCCTCCTCCTCATGTATTTTTGTTAAATAAAGATAAACTGATGATTAGGAGTTTTGTTTAATGGCACATCAACCCTTTTAGGGTCATTTTGTACCATACAATGTATTTATAAAATAGTCAGTTGATAAGTTCCTGTTTTAGAGTTGGAATTTTTATAGTTCATTATAGTAGAGATAAACACATTTTCAAACAGTATGGTGAGGTTAGAGATATGATAGAATTCTTGTGGGTATTCCTATACTTTTTTTACAGTAGATTAGAATGTTTGATTGTGAATAGTTGATCACAGCAGGTGCAGTTGCGGCTTTGAGTAAGTATGAGTGTGTTTATAGGTGTGCTTATTTATTCCCTCCCACAGTGGGAAGATTAGATAGACACAAGGTCAGGAAAGTGGGATTTGAAAAACCAGCACCCTAGAGGAAAAGCACTCTGGCCAAACAAAAATTGCCTAGGCAACCCCGTCGGCATTCTCTGGTAGAGGCGCCTAAAGCAATTAACTAATGCTTTCTCAAAGGGTGAGAAGGCAAAGCCAGGGAAGATAGGCCTCCTAGAACTGCACAGGACCATACTCCGACAGAGAAGGCGGCCATGCCAGCCATAGCATGCCCAAGACTATCGGTCTGATTTTGGTATGAAATAGCCAACCCGGAGGGTGGCTGGATATGAGTGTTAGGGTGTTAGATGTGTATGTCCAATTCTGAATCTGCTTAATACCATCTAGCAACTTCACGTTTTCTCGTTCAACTGGCAGTTGATGTTCATATCATTTTTGTTTGAGAACACATCCCATATTTATTATATCCCATATTGTTTGATCTTAGTTTTGTAATATGTATACAAAAGTTTAAGAATTGTTATTGTCATTTTGGTTGCTGCTTTTGCAAGTATGTCAACCCTTTCATTTCCTTGAATGCCCACATGGCTGAGAAGCCAGGACTTTTACTCTGCCAGTTCTTATCAGACAGTAATATCTTTCTGATATTTCATGTAAGGGCAATCCAAGCTGCTGAAACTGGAGCGAATTACACTTTATTAACGTAAAGAACCTGCTGCAAGGATAAAAAGGAAGAAATGGCTAGTCAAAATCAAATATCAATTTGACAGATGCATTGCTATTTAGGTCCAACATGGAAAATCCGACAAGGTAACTTTATATATTAGATAACTTATAATTTTGGAGCTTTTTAAACAATACTTGGAAAAATGTATACAATTTGCTTCTAAAATCTGATCCATTTTCTTATCTGATTCTTCTACCTTAATTGATCATCTATGAGTGTGGTCAATTTGAACAAAATTAAGCAAATTTGTCTTCGGAAATCTTATTCATCTTCTTCCATAATCTAATTCTTAAGTCTCCCCTTTTAAGAGATCTTTCTATAGCCTTCACTACTTTTAACGATATCTACTAAACTGCAATTGTATTTTACCTCAAATCCTATTCATTTAATTTCTTTCACTTTCTCTCTTAAATGTCCCCACCCCAGCAATATTTAGATGTGAATGTGTAAAAATAAGGTTAGAATCGGAAATATCCATGAAGGGTTAAAATTAAGTAGAGAGCGGAATTTTCCATTAGAAATGGAGTTAGAGCTACATGTACAGGAAGTTACGTCGCAGACAGGAAGTAGCTAGTGAGGCATGGTGATTTTTCTCTTTTTACTAAATCACAAGAGAGCAGTCGGGATTTTAGATAGCTCCTTCCCCCTCATGGGGGAGGGATTGGGGTTATTATGTGTGTGTGTGTATATATATACTGTAAAGAAAAAAATTAAATCCCCAAAAGATTGTCAAACCCAAATGCTTTTGTGTCATTTTTTATTAATAACATTTACGACTGCTGTTTTTACCAAGAATAACACAAGAGAGAAGACAAAATTAATTGTCATTGTGTGCCATCTACACAACAAAATTGCAAATGCTTGAAATCTTTTTTTTATTATTCATATAAAATGTTAATCTGTAATTTAACTTTATTTCCGATGTTTATTTTTGCGGATTCTTTTAATAAGAAACAACATTTTTAAAGTGGCAGATAAAAAAACTGCTGTTATTAAAAAGAAGTCAATGAGAGAGAAGAGGAGAAAAAATTAATTGCCATCGCGTGTCATCAACACAACGAGATTACAACTGCTTGCGTGAATAATCTGCTGAGATTGAAGAATCGGTCCCCTATAGTGTACAGTGCAAGATTTTTAAAAAGAAATGCTTGATATTTTTTTGTTTTTAATAAAATGTTAATCTGTTGCTAGATTTTAATTCTGATGTTTATTTTGTGAAATCATTTAATAAAAACAAAATTTCAAAAGTTGAAGAAAAAAAAAAGCTCACCTCACAATGGTAACAATCCACATGGAAATCTTTGTCCATCGACACAACTCGAACCGTTTCTTCAGTTCCCTGAAACACAATAGGAAAATCTTAGTAACAACTAGCAGGGCTACTCGGCGTCACCCAGGATTCTAATTTCCGCAAATTAACAATAAAAGTAAAACAAAGCAATCTGCTTAATAGTGTCAGTTTAAATGTCAAAGTTAATTTTGGGACAAAATCAGAGTACAAATAATTATAACTCGATAAGGTTTGAACTCATAACCTCTGTCTCTAAGTGCAACATGCTAACTGATTGACCCATGGTAACAGGTAAGGAGTCTTTGTGATGTTAAATACATAAACCACACTTGTTTATCTTTCCTACCCACCCCGTCCCTCTTTCTTTATTGAGTATCTATCTTTCAAGGAGATTTTTAGTTCAGCACTAAGTAGTGGCCTCAGTAGGTACCCACAAAAGATGTACTATTGTCGCTTTTGTTTCAACAGAAAAGAGGCAGCATTCTCTGTCTGTGTTTCTGTTCCATGGAACA
The DNA here is from genome assembly GCA_963556195.1 of Sepiola atlantica. Taxonomy (NCBI): domain Eukaryota; kingdom Metazoa; phylum Mollusca; class Cephalopoda; order Sepiida; family Sepiolidae; genus Sepiola; species Sepiola atlantica. Next base: position 145,258,595 of record OY744517.1, on the reverse strand, counting down.
GCCTGCCAGAGGAGGGCATGACGATGCCTACCATATTCAGGTTTAAAGTGGCCTTTGAAAAACATTTAGACTGTATATGGATGCAAATATTTTCTAATTGTCTTTTTACATGGCTTGTTGCACTTTGCTATTTTTTGCCAATAAATTTAATTGCTTGAATGTCGGTCAGAGGAGAGAGAGACTAATTGCCAATAAAACAGTGTATATGGAAAAACGTTATCTTGTTAAATCTCTTCCCTGTGTTGGCAAGCATAGTATATGTAATTGTGAGTGTAAGTACTCAGCCACCTTCCTATACTCTATTTATGACTAATAAAAATTAAATATTGAGCAGGATTAAATATTAAAATCAATGAAACAGATTGAAAGTAACATTTTCCTTTTTAACACAAACCAATATTCAGCATATAAGTCTGATGAAACAGATGGTTTTATCTACCTTTTGTTAAGAAAGCTATTCCAGTTAATGAAATAGAGGAAAATCTGACATCAGGTTTCAGTTCAAAATAGCATTTTCATCGTTAAACACACCGATTGAATGGACACAGCATATTTCACATGTGACGAAACATCTTTATGAAAGACTGTCCGTCAATTGATATGTCACGTTTTAGTTTCAGAAAGCATTTTCGTTACTAAACTTTTTGATTGAAGGGACAAATCATATGTGTTCTTGACAGTTGGATAAAAGATTTTTTGCTTATCAGTAATATCTGTTATATATTTTTTAATTACTAATGAGTCACCATTCACCAAGGCCAAAGACAACTCAAGGATAAGGATTAATGAGATTGTCAGTTGAATGATGACCAATACTATGAGAAGATTGGAAACGATGGGTGGAATGGCCAGAATTTTATTACTTAAGGACACTTAAAAGTATTTTTTAATGCAGTTGAAGACGACCATGCTGTAGTCAGCTGGAAAGAAGCATTCTTTTCAACTTTGTCTAGGAAAGGTGTGTTTTAGAATGAGATGAATTCAACAAAAGTCTTAATCACTGGTATGAACTAGGAGGTATGTCTAAAAGTAATGAGATTGTACATATATAAAATGTTTCCAAGGTGATCAAGTTGGCTGCTGAAGATAAGCCCTTGTCAGCTGTTTTAATACAACAAACAATAAGCATATCAAATAACCTCTGACAACTAAATCATGCTCCTGATCTTCTTGCGGAAGAAATGTTTGGAACAGACAGGAGAAGGGAGTGAAAGGCGGGTTACTGGCATCTTAAAACGAGATTGCTTCAGCTAAGAGAGCTCATTAGTCTTAGATTACTGTCTAAGAGAAGGATCACTTTGATGTAAAAACCAGGATAGATGGGGCTCATAAGTCAAGTAAAACCCTGCGACTAAAGTGATTAGCAGTTATCTTGCCTTGGCATGTCACTGGGTTTTAATCATAGAGGCTAAGTTTATTTTCCATTAATGTACAAAACTTTGTAAGTAAAAATCTCCATTCTGCTGTTTGATGCATAGATTGAGTTGTACTCAAGGAAGGGCGGAACCAGCAATCTTTGCAAAAACTGGATTATTTTTTCAGCCAACCAGTCACCTCTGCTCGTCCCGACTCTCCTTTCCAGCCACAATTAATTTGTCCGAATTTACCAAATCTTAGCATAATGCTTCATGAACATGAAAGCAATACTTAGTCACCATATTTCACAGCATTCTTTAGTCTTGGAGGGAGGTAAAGAATGTACATTTCTGTGATAATGGAATACGATAGAAAGATCAGATTTCTTTTACCCAACAGGAGACACTCCTTGATAAATGGAACAAATTATCCAGAACAGAAATTATTTTTTGCAGTCTTTTCTGGTTTCAGTTGGCTGTTTTACAACATATCAACCCTTTGATTAAGAAAGGTATTTTACCATCAGCTCCAATAAGAGTTGGTAAATAAATAATAAATAAATGGATCGACCACAGTCGAGGTTGACCTGAAGACTCTTTCCCTTTACATTGGCTACTACACCAAGACGTAGGGAAGAGCAGCACTTTTTTCTCTGGATTGCACCACTTACACTTGTTCCTCAACTTATAATGCTGAGTGTTTAGCAAGGAGGCATCAAGTACCATATTTTGAGTCTTTTTGGTATGACTCTATCGAGGATTGAACCCCGATCTCCCAGTTCATTAAGAAGCACTAACTATTATGCCAAATAAGAATTGGTGTTCTACATTAATTACTCAGAAAAGCTGAACATTTCAAACAATCTGTTTAGAAACCTAATTATTATGAATCGACAGAACTGTAGTTAATTAGTTTCTTAAACTGTAATTAAAGAAGTAATTTTTTCATACACACATTATCAGCACACACACACACACACACATTATATATATATATATATATATATATATATATATATATATATATTACTAGCATGTTTACCTGGTGTGGCCGGGAGCATGGAAAACAAAGTAGAAGTGTTAAAAAGTGTGTAGCATCTTTCTTTTAAAACCTCTCTATCTCTCTTCCACATTTTTCCCTTCCCTCTCTCTTCCATATAACCTTCTCTTTATCCCCCCCCCTCTCTTGCTTTTTCTTGTTGACTGATTTAATAAGACTTAAAAAAAAAAATTGTTCTAAATGTCGACCTCCTCCTAACTAATTCCGTTACTAGTGAACCCCAAAACAATGAATATAAAAAAAAAATGTGCCTATATTTTATTGGAGGCAATGTCAAAAATGAACATATCAGCTTTATGTGGGTGTCTTGTGTAGTTTTTGAACTTTAGCTGGATACAAACACTCACACACAATTCCTTTATATAATAGACTAGCAGGAAGACCAGACACTGCCCGCGATTGAATGATGAACCTTTTCTCAGCTCATATAACCTTATTAGCTTTTTAATTCTTATTATTTACATTTTCTAATTTTCAATATTAGAGGTGGAGGCCAAGGATGTACTCGGCACTGATACAGTGACATGCATTGAAATAAATTTCAGTAAATGTATTGTCTTTAATACCCTTGCAGCACATCCAGCATTGCCCGAGAATCAATGTGGACCTCTGTGTACTCCTGCTCCAAGCCCTGAACCCCTTATTAACATTTATATTATTTTGTTAATTTCTATAATTTTCAAGTTTTAAATAAAGTAAAATGTCTAGTTTTTTTAATGGATGTCAAGCACCAACGGAGACCTCAAGATAATGCTGTACCTCCTTTGATCAAAACGAATTACTTATCCAAGTATCTTGGCTAATGTAGTCTCAAAATATATATGGTTAGAGAGTTTAACATCTAAAACAGAAACTACAACTTTATACATTCCGTTTAACATGCTGGAATGTGTTGGACGGTTTTAAGAAATTGATTTTCAAACTAACAAGGTCTTTATTTATCTGTCTTTTCCTCAGATACATTTTTATCACTTCCTTTCATGTTTTTCTGGGCCTTCACCTGTGAACTGAACCTGCTATCTCAACTGTTCTATATCTACTAACCCAAGAACTCTCATCCATTCTTTCAACGTGGCCATACTATCAAAGTCTCCTATTCTGTACACATCTCCCTATGTTATCTGAGGTCATCAGAACTAAGCCTGTCTTTAAGACTACCACTACACATTCATCGTGTCATTCTCACATACTTTCTCTCCATGTAATGCATATCCTCAACACTTACTGGCCAGGTTTTACTTCCGTACATCATCACACTGTGTACACATGCCTGATAGACTCTTCCCTTGGTTGACAGTGGTAACGCTCTGCTGATTAGTAATGGCAGAAGTTCCCTGAACTCTAACTATTGCAATCATACTAGCACCTACTTCACCCTCTGCTCCAATGGTATCACCATGGTAACAAAACTTCTTGTCTTAAACTCCTTGCACACAAATTGGTTATACTTTCTCAACCTACCAGTAATTCTACTGCACTTCTTGTGTACCTAATGTTACAAGTATTGAATTGCGCCCGACTCCCTCTCTAAAAACTTAAAAGGAGAACTTTCCTTTTTTGGAAGCTAAGTATATTTAAAAACTATGCATTGTCAAGAATTCTTAGGGTGTGAAATTGTATTTAACTTGTCTTGTATGTTAAATTTCCATTGCAAGAAAATAGTAATAATACATAAAAAACGAACAAAAAAATTCGTTTTATTAAAATAAAAACATAAATTAATAATGAAAAAAAAATGTTTAGAAAATAATTTTTTTTTATCTCGCATGCACAAAACTTCAACTACAGCCATTGGTTCTAATAAAGCCATGTTATTGAGACTAAAAAGATTTTTGAATACAATACCTCAACAGGAGTAATGGCGAGACCACAAGCAGCACATTTGGGAGCAAAAACTCTGAAAATACAAGAGAAAGTCAATAACTTAGAGTAAATAGTTAACATGAAAAGGCAGACATACTTTTTTTTTTGTTTTTTAAATGTATTCACGGAATAGGATTTATTGATGGTTCGTTTTATATGTTCGTTTATAAACACACTTTATCCAATTTGTTGGAATTAATAAAAAGTCCCAGGTACTGATTAAGAGAGATAGAGAGTGAGGGTAAAAGAGAAAGGATAAGAGAACAAGAGAGATGGTGTGGGGTAAGAGAAAAAGAGAGATGGTGGGGGGTAGGAGAACAAAAAAGATGGTGGGGGGTAGGAGAACAAGAGAGATGGTGGGAGGTAGGAGAACAAGAGAGATTGTGGGAGGTAGGAGAACAAGAGAGATGGTGGGAGGTAGGAGAACGAGAGATGGTGGGAGGTAGGAGAACGAGAGAGATAGTGGGGGGTAGGAGAACGAGAGAGATGGTGGGGGGTAGGAGAACGAGAGAGATGGTGGGGGGTAGGAGAACGAAGAGAGATGGTGGGAGGTAGGAGAACGAAGAGAGATGGTGGGGGTAGGAGTACGAAGAGAGATGGTGGGGGTAGGAGTACGAAGAGAGAGAGAGAGAAAGAGGTAGGAGAACGAACAGAGAAAGAGGTAGGAGAACTGAGAGTTAGAGGTAGGAGAACAAAGAAAGAGAGGTAAGAGAGAGAGAGAGAGAGGGGTAGGAGAGTTAGAGAGAGAGAGGGGTAGGAGAACGGAGAGAGAGAGAGAGGGGTAGGAGAACGGAGAGAGAGAGAGAGGGGTAGGAGAACGGAGAGAGAGAGAGAGGGGTAGGAGAACGGAGAGAGAGAGAGAGGGGTAGGAGAACGGAGAGAGAGAGAGAGGGGTAGGAGAACGGAGAGAGAGAGAGAGGGGTAGGAGAACGGAGAGAGAGAGATAGGGGTAGGAGAACGGAGAGAGAGAGATAGGGGTAGGAGAACAAGAGAGAGAGAGAGGGGTAGGAGAACAAGAGAGAGAGAGAGAGTGAGAGAGAGAGGGGTAGGAGAACAAGAGAGGGGTAGGAGAACAAGAGAGAGGGGTAGGAGAACAAGAGAGAGAGAGAGAGGGGTAGGAGAACGAAGAGAGAGAGAGAGGGGTAGGAGAACGAAGAGAGAGAGAGAGAGAAAGGTAGAAGAACGTAGAGAGAGACAGAGAGAGGTAGAAGAACGAAGAGAGAGAGAGAGAGAGAGGTAGAAGAACGAAGAGAGAGAGAGAGAGAGAGGTAGAAGAACGAAGAGAGAGAGAGAGAGAGAGGTAGAAGAACGAAGAGAGAGAGAGAGAGAGAGAGGTAGAAGAACGAAGAGAGAGAGAGAGAGAGGTAGAAGAACGAAGAGAGAGAGAGAGAGAGGTAGAAGAACGAAGAGAGAGAGAGAGAGAGGTAGAAGAACGAAGAGAGAGAGAGAGAGAGGTAGAAGAACGAAGAGAGAGAGAGAGAGAGGTAGAAGAACGAAGAGAGAGAGAGAGAGAGGTAGAAGAACGAAGAGAGAGAGAGAGAGAGGTAGAAGAACGAAGAGAGAGAGAGAGAGGTAGAAGAACGAAGAGAGAGAGAGAGAGAGGTAGAAGAACGAAGAGAGAGAGAGAGAGAGGTAGAAGAACGAAGAGAGAGAGAGAGAGAGGTAGGAGAACGAAGAGAGAGAGAGAGAGGTAGGAGAACGAAGAGAGAGAGAGAGAGGTAGGAGAACGAAGAGAGAGAGAGAGAGGTAGGAGAACGAAGAGAGAGAGAGAGAGAGAGAGGTAGGAGAACGAAGAGAGAGAGAGAGAGAGAGAGGTAGGAGAACGAAGAGAGAGAGAGAGAGAGAGGTAGGAGAACGAAGAGAGAGAGAGAGAGGTAGGAGAACCAAGAGAGAGAGAGAGGTAGGAGAACCAAGAGATAGAGGGAGGTAGGAGAACGAAGAGAGGGAGAGAGGTAGGAGAACGAAGAGAGGGAGAGAGGTAGGAGAACGAAGAGAGGGAGAGAGGTAGGAGAACGAAGAGAGGGAGAGAGGTAGGAGAACGAAGAGAGGGAGAGAGGTAGGAGAACGAAGAGAGGGAGAGAGGTAGGAGAACGAAGAGAGGGAGAGAGGTAGGAGAACGAAGAGAGGGAGAGAGGTAGGAGAACGAAGAGAGGGAGAGAGGTAGGAGAACGAAGAGAGGGAGAGAGGTAGGAGAACGAAGAGAGAGAGGTAGGAGAACGAAGAGAGGGAGAGAGGTAGGAGAACGAAGAGAGGGAGAGAGGTAGGAGAACGAAGAGAGGGAGAGAGGTAGGAGAACGAAGAGAGGGAGAGAGGTAGGAGAACGAAGAGAGGGAGAGAGGTAGGAGAACGAAGAGAGGGAGAGAGGTAGGAGAACGAATAGAGAAGGAGAGGAGTAGGAGAAGGAAGAGAGAGGGAGAGAGGGTAGGAGAAGGAAGAGAGAGGGAGAGAGGGTAGGAGAAGGAAGAGAGAGGGAGAGAGGGTAGGACAAGGAAGAGAGAGGGAGAGGGGGTAGGAGAATGGAGAGAGAGACAAAGAGTAGGTGGCAAGAAACCTTTTTGGGAGGAGGTCATAATTTTATAAACTTTGTTAATAAGGATTGGTTTCGAACACCCACCCCCCCTCCTACAACATAGTACATTTGATCAGTCAAAATACGTCCTGTATTTTTTCGATAAGTTATGTCATGATTTACATAGGCTTTTCTTTATTGGACTCAGCAACATTCATAGTTTTTTTTAGTTTTTTTACTATGTTTCGCCCAATCTTCCGTATTGCCTTTTTCCGGTGTACATTTCCCTTATGTTGACGTTTTAACCCCCCCCCCCCCCTTCCGTCACTCCTTTATTTAAATAATATCGTCATTGATTATTTGTGTGCTAATGTTTCTTACATAAATGCAATGTGTCTTTCTTTTTCAAAATAGAATCATTATTACAGCAAAAAATAATGCTTTCACAGATTAGGACCCACTGTAACTTTGACCTCGTCGTTAGGGTGAGAGTGGGAGTAAGGGTTAGCATTAGGGTTACGGTCAAAGTTAGTGTGGGTCCTAATCTGTGAAAGTACAAAAAAAAATATTTAAGAAAGGGTCCGTTATACTGACCTGTGATAATCGGCCACGCAATATATTTTATTGTCAACATCAATCGTGAATGGTACACCATCGAGGCATTCATTACATTCACAACAACGAAAGCAGCCAGGGTGATAGGCCTTTCCCATCGCCTGTAAGATCTGGAAATTCAAAAACGAAAAAAAAAAAAGATGTTATATAAAGAAGGAAGGATGAGAGACGTCGAAGGTTCTGAGGGGGTCATGTTTGAAATAGAATTAAGTAACAGTTGATTTTTGACAGTGGTGACAGAGAGGCCACAGGCAGGTCTCCGTCCACATGACCAACGTAAAGAAGTATCTAGTATTCAAAGTGATCATTTTTGTTGTTGCAACAGTGTTCTTCACCCTGATCAAATTGAGCTGGCCTCTTCCCTGACCTGCACTACACCCCGAACCATAGTGGCCCATACATGACGGCCTTGAGCAAGGTCGACCACCTGAGAGCTCAGCCAAGCCCCCTTTGATTGTTTTTGTCCAGGTCCTCAGCTGTCCAATACACTTGTGCCAGCCCAGCAGAGAAATAGGGAGGATTACATTGCAAATTAATTCTCCTTCTTGATGACAAGCTGCATGCCCACAAACCAGTGAAGATGTCACTGCAACAGTACAGACAGCAGAGTTGTTGGCGGAGAATAGCAGTTGAGACGTGTTCTGCCCACTAGTAACTCAAAATGCTCTGGAGACAGTCAACCATTATATAGTCATCCCAAGTCAAACCCTTTTTTGTTTTTGTTTTTTCCCCAGAATCAGTCACTTTTTACAATGTTTCTTTTTTTGTGAAAGTGTTTTTAGAGTGTGGAATTTATACAATTCATAACATGTCAGTGATTTTGTTTGATTTTTAGATTTTGGTATGATTTTTGCTTCTTTTAGGTTGTTTAATATATTATTTTGGATATTCTTTTGAAGAGATTTCCAAATTGTTTGCTTGGTAACAAGATAATTAACATATCTATGCAGGTTAATTGACATTTGTTTCTTGTCAGATGTTATTTTGTTAATAATGTTTTGTTATGTTTTTTTAATTAAATATATTTGTACAAATTAATTTCCTTAAGAAACCTTTTATTTGGGAAAAAGCTATATTTTCAAATAACGTTTTTATATTTGTTACTTTGTAATATTTGCTGTATATATGTGCATATTTTTTTTGTATTTTATTAATATATGTTTTACTGTTTGTTCTTGATTATAATGATTACACCGAGGTTCATCTTCTCCAAGCAGATTGGTAGATGGGCTCCTTAGTTAATATTGAGATCTCTTGACATTCCAATAAGGATCGTTGGGGGCACACAAAGGCTCCAACTTGACAGTTGACCTCTGTTGCACCCTCCACAAACGAAACAGTGTATCAAAGTTGAGTCAGACAGGTGGAGATGTGATTCTGCTTGGCTACCATGAAAAAAGGAATAGGCAGTGTAAAGTCCTAAGAAATTGAGAAGCCATACACAACCCAGCCGGTGATGGTTGGTAGAGTTAATAAATTAATAGTACAACTATTCTATGTTGTTATTTTATTACATATTTATTGTAAAAAGTTTTTGCTTACAGGATACATATCTGAAAGAATGTATAGCTATAAAAAGGGATAAGGGAAATAAGCAAAGAACAAAATATGGAAATCTCTATATATAAAACTCGATGTTTGTGTTCCATATAGAAAGAAAGGTTAGAGAATCTACATAAAATCTAAAAGTGTATTCTTATGTAAAATTTACCAGGGTAGACAATGGAAGTGTTCCCAAATCTCTAAGTGCACCTCTAAGGGCATAACCCCCTTAAAACTTAAAATATATTTTTTATAAAATTTAAATCATATACATAATATTTTCTAGGGAAGACAATGGAAGTTATCCTGAATCTCTACGTTACCTCCTAACCTAAGGGAGCGAAACGTCAAATATATTCTATTTTGATGAAATTTACATCATATGGATAAAATTTTCCGGGGAAGACAATGGAAGTAGTCCCAATTTTCTACATTACCGTCTATGTATCGAATACCTACATGGCCCCACCTCTAAGTGACCCATGGGGACAGAACCCTCTTAAAACTTCAAATACGTATATCCGATTTCAATGAAATTTCAACCATATGTACACGACACTAATTCAGAGTTTTCCAGCATTCCAGCTTCTTCCAACTATATTAGGAGGCGAAACAAGAGGAGAGTAATAAAAACAAAGATAGTAATATGGTGTTATGAGTATAATGAAAAAATACGTAGTAGTGATCCTCATTCAATCCCGAGTAACGTCGGGTCTTCCTGCTAGTGTATGTATTATATATACGAGGCCTCTCTAAAAAGTATCCGACCTTAGGCCAGAAAGATATATCAAATACGGTGTTTGGACCCTAATCCCCTTCAAAGTAGGCCCCTTGTGCTTGGAGAATCACCCCTTACATACAATCATTGGAGGGGGAGGGGGGGCAGTCACCCAAAACAGATATCTATTTTGCTTGATTCAAAACATGGATAAATTCTATTTTAATCACCTAAATTACTTAGAGTTCTCTTAAATTTTTTTTTACAAATTTATACTCTAAGACTTATATATCTCTTCCGCGCAACGCCGGGGCACAGGTCCTGTTAGTATATATATATATATAGAAATCTAAATATCTAACAAAAGGTATAAACAAGTGTAATAAGCGAAAAACAAACCATGGAAATCAATAATAAATTGCCACAGAATAATGCCTATTTCATTTCGATATTTCATTTTATTTACAAAACTTGTCTTCCCCTCCCCCACCAGCTAGTATGCATCCATACTCTTATTCCTGTTTATATCTATAAATACATATTTATTGTAAACAACTTTTTCCTAATATTGTGAGGATGAAGAATTTCCATTTATTATTTACAATTTTTCAGATTGGCCTCCTCATCCTGATTGTTGTTATCACAACGTTTCGGCTGTTTTACCCTCTGGTTCTACTAAGGGGTTGAGTTCAAAATTCTATGATGGTTTCTGTATTCAACACAAGGTATCTGAAAAAATGGCCGAAATGTGATAACAACTAAGATAATAAAACTAGTCTGTGAATAATTTTATCAAAAATATTCACCAATTTTACAACTACATTCAAGTATTACATTGTCCATCTTGACTGTATTCTGACCGCCGTTTTATGCTAACACCTCAATCTGAAGTTACAGCAACGTTTTCGATGGGTTTGGACATGCAGCAAGGGAATTAATTTGTGATGTAATTCTCCCTGCCTGGATGGAACAAACATATGTGGGTAGCTGAAGATATGTTCTCAGGTCTATAAATGGTCAGTCTTTGACAGTGGAATGGCAATTGGTTAACCACCTCTTGCGACCTGCACCACATGCCACCATGATTCTGGACGTTGTGCAGATCAGGGAAGAAGCCGGCTCAACCAGACGAGGGTGAACACCATTGAAAGTAAAAGTAAATAAGTTCATCTTGAGATCCAGGAGTGATGACGTTCTCTTGAACTTTCTTAGGAAGCTGATATATTCTTGAAGAAGGAAACGATGACGATTTTAACTTTAGATGTCATTAACTTAAGTGAATAGAGTTCAAATTGTTTAGCTAAGAATTTCTTCTTGGCTATTTCAGTGCCCCTTATTTTCAAAGACTTCACATGGCAGGTGTGGCTGGACTGAAATTCTGGCGGTTATTGAATTTAATTTAAATTTTCAAATCTCTGCTATGTAACATAAGCTAACAAATAAACTGTTTACTTTTCATGTGGAGTTCTAGCTTACCCTAGAGTCACACCCAGTCAATCATCCAGAAGAAACAATTGCCATTATAGCCAAGGAATATGCAACATTAGAATGAAAGAAACAATTTTTTTCCCTGTTTTTGTTTTGTTCACCTCTGAACGTTGTTCAAATTTTTGCTACTATTGAAAGGAAGTACGAGTTCATGCCTTTCCTAAGTGTCAACAGATGTGACTGCATGCTGAATCCATAATCAGCATTGGTAAGCAAAATGCCACTTACAATGCCCTGTGCCCATCCATAATATTATTAGTATTATGGATCGCTTTGCCAGTGCCTCATTTAAAATGGCTGATTCGCCAGCTCTTTTTTTTTATCAACCAAGGTTTGTCTTCGCATCATTCAAGCAACCCAGGAACTGTCGTGCTGGTAATCAGACCCTTCTTTGGTGGAGTGAGGTATGGTTCAGCTCGGTCCTACCCTACCCAGAAGTATCTTCTACTTCATGAGAAAAGGGGGGGGGGGGCGGTCGCCTGAGATATCCCTACTGGGGAATGTCAACAGGACCATTCTCAGCCATTTTTGTATGTTACCAATGTGGCCCTCTCAGGGAAGCTGGTTTTCCCCACCTCCAGCCTTGTGCCACATTTTGCTGCAGTGGGAAGCAATTAAATCTATACACTGTACCTTCATGGAGGTGCGGTTGGGGATGGGAGAAGACTGTTTGTGAAGGCAAGAGGACACACATCAATTTGGCCAGACCATTTTCTCATGAAGGGGTGGAGGTGAAGTGCCAAAACAATGACTCAGTCCCACATTTACAAAATGGGACCTGCTGGAAAAAAAGCAAAAGCTTGAGCCTCTCTCTTTCTCTCTCATTTCACATACTGTTATTAGGTGGATAGAATTCAACGATTGAACACAGGTCAGAGAGTGAACTAACATAGCTGATTGCGTGTTATTCTACCTTTTTATCTATGTCGAATAAGGGAAGAGGTACGTAGGGAAATACCTATTAGTTCATACAATTCTGGAAATAGACTGATCAACTCAAATAATGAAGAAAACAAGGCTACATACAGAGACAGGTAAATGTTTATGATAAAGTTCAATTTGATTCTTTATTATATAGCTGGAGGGGAAGAAAATCAAACAATAGAGTAATGGTCTATTTTATTCTTTTTTTTTCATTTATTTATTATACTTTAAAAACAGGTACATTTTTGAATATACAATAACTAAATTTTAATTTATATACTTTAACATTTTTTTCAATATTTTTTCTAAATTTAAAAAAATTATTTTTTTATTTTAATTCATATTTTAATTCATATATATATATATATATATATATATATATATATATATATATTACTTATATAAATGAATAAAATATAAAAAAATTATATTTTTATTAGTAAAAAATATCTTTTAATGGTTTCTGTAATGAATTGTATAAAATGGTGGTTAAGAGTCACATAACCATTCCTTTTAAATCATTAAATAACCACTGAGATCCAAAAAGTACCCATAACTTGGCTTCCAGTAGCTGAATCGATTCACAATAGTTTAATTTCAGGTAAATCTAGAAGAAAAAGACACACGCACACATATATATATATATATAAAATGTGGTGGTAAGGTCTGATATTGTTTATTTCATGGCAAACGAACATGCACTACAATACCCTCTCTAAAGGAGGTAATGCCTAGAAGAATGGTCTCATAACGACAGAACAGATACTATGCTACCCCCTCCAAATTGAGCATTGAAAGAGTATATGGGTCTGGAATAGTTGAATAGTATAGTTCGGCTTCAGACAGACAGATACCTAATCTCCATTCATGATAAAGAAAAAATGCTGTCTGTATGTCCCCACCTTCTTTTACTTTTATCTGAACTGACCCTCATTTTTAACTCATTTTGAATAATTTTTCAAATGATAGAATTCTTATAACTTTTTCATATATACACTGATATTAGCGTTTACAACAGAAGTGACAATATTTAATTTGCATAAAGATTTTAAACGTTAGGTTTGATAAATATTTATGCTGTGTTATATTTCATTTAAAATATTCAATTTTAAATTCAGTATCATGAGTTGCCATTTATTTATATCTGGATCGTAGCCTTATTCTATTTTTTTTTTTTTTTTACTTCAAATGATTTGTAAAACATAAATGGAAACGATCGATGAAATTCAATTAAAATATATTAAATTTTGTTAAATTATTTGAGTTAATAAAAAATAATCTATTGAATCATTTAAATTTAGGAATCTAATTAAACGTCATTGAATTATCATTCCATATTTTTTTAATTAATAACCTAAGTTTTAAGATGGTGTACTGCTGCCAGATCGACTTTGCAATCTAGTGGAGGATGACCTCTTTTCCCCCTACGACCTCTTTCTCACACAAGAGATTATTGCTAGTCTTTCTCTACTCTATCATTATTTAACTGAGCTGCAATCTCTGGTTCCTGCTTGCAAAACATCCACAGCAAGAACTCATCTTTCTACCCGCACTGCAAAAAAACTTTCCTTTCTTCATGTCTGCCTAACTTCAAAACGGAATTTCCATGAATTATTTCTTTTCAAGAACTTCCCATCTGTGGAACATATTGCCACATGATTACTTCCCTGCAGGATACAACATGGCCCTCTTCAAATCCAATGTCAATAAACGCTCGTCATAAACCGTCCTCATAAATCATCAAATTTTATTCACTCCATTCTTATTTTCAATCCTCTCATAATATTCATCATCATTCAACTGACTATCAATCTCCTTAACTCTTATCCTCAAGTGGCTTTTGGCCTAGATAAGTTACCCGTTAGTAAATAATTTAAAAAAAAAAAAACATCATAGGATGCGTGTTTAAAAAGTTGATGATGACCTGATCCTAGCGGGCTGCACAAGCAAAATGGTAACAGACAGGAGAAGTAGGAAACGTCTAACCTCAACATGTGAGAAGACTATGAAAAATGAAAATGGATGGATGATAATTTAGTTCTGAAGGAATTGTTTGAAATAGTGATTTGCAAATCATTATGAGAAAACATTTACTTTTCGCATAACTTCAACGTTTAAGTCTAAACATCAAAACAAATTAAAAATTTATTCCCCCCCCCACCACCACCACCCAAAAATTATTTTTCAAAATAGAAAATGACTGGGATTTTACTTGCTTGCTATCAAACCCTAATTACAAATGCGTTTCTTTTTTTTTTTTTTTTTTTTTTGTAAAGGATTTAATTTAATTATAGTTTCAAGTGACATAAGAGAAAAGAAAGTCAGACATGTAACAGCCAGTTGAAGTTGACGAGCTGTTTATGATTACTATTATCTAATAGATTTTGTCTGTGTTTTATGAATCACAATGATTTGAACGAGGAAAGGTGAAAATGCGAACAAAATAATAATAGTTGGATTCATGTCATGGATTTGTGGAAAAAACACATTTGATGAATAGATCAGACTCAAGGTCGCTCACAACAGATCATTAGCTTAGAAAAAAATTTTTTTTAATAAAATCTAAAGTTTTATGGTATTATATTTAAACATTTTGTGAAGACCTAAGATTTCATTTTTTTTTAATGTAGATAAAAAAAAAACACACACACACACTCCCCTATAAAACATTCACAGCAGGAACTTGTCTAGCTACAACCACAGCAAAGAACTTTCCTTTCTCTCTCTCTTTACCAAAACCAAACAATACTTCTATGAACAAAGTTTCTTTCCTAAAACATCCCATCTGTGGAACACGGTACCACGAGTCTGCTTCCTAACCGACTACAATATGGTCATCTTCAAGTCTAATGTGAACAAATACTTGTTGTGCTGCCCCCTCGTATAATCAATTTTTCTTAAGTAGTCTTCTGCCCATCCAACATATTGTTTTTGATCTTCGAGTAGAGGTGATTCTAGTTCAACTGACGATCTCTTTAACCCTTATCCTCGAGTGGCCCCTGTGCCTTGATAAGTAGTAACACATCAGTAAATATATATATATATATATATATATTTAAAATTTTACAAAGATTTTCCGAGTATAGTAAATTTTCTTTATAAAATTAGATGTGGCACAAGGCCGAAATTAAATGGGGTGGGAAATGGGTCAGCTGTCGTCCCCATGGTTTATTCTCTAAACTAGAGACTGAAAAGTCACCAAAATACCACATTCACTTTATGGGTAAAACCTACTTAATATTCTTTTCATGTTAAAATCGCACCACATTTTTTAATGCAAACGACTGTGTCGTTTGAAAGAAAAAACAAAAATATTCCAAAACAAAATTCTAACGGTCATGTTGCGTTAAAAATAAAAAAATTTTTAAATTCTTTTCACATCACATACGCACCAAATATTTTTCAAATATTGTACTTGTATTTCATTTCTTTAAATCAATTATCCAGAGGAAGTCTTGAAATGAAGATGAAACGTTGATGAAAACATACATAATTTTCCTTTTTTGTTTTCTATCGGGTCAGAATATTATTTGCATATTTTCATTACACACACACACACACAAAGGGATGTGAGTGGCCCATGGGTAAAGAGATGGATTTCCACCCCTGCCTACCCCACCAATTTCCAAAGGCGATCACCCCTTTACCACTAGAAATAGAAACCTTCTTTAACCAATCTCATCTAAATTTGTTATTTACAACTGAATCTATTTGCCTCAATTTAGCTTCATGTGGCATTTTCCTAAACAACTGCAATCAGATGAAACTGAGATAGTCAAAACTCATAAAGACCACAAGTGCACATGTGGAGGTAAGGAGACAGGAAGTCATTCTTTGATGAACCAAAAGTCTTCTACAAATTATCTTCGAAAATCTTAGCTGCAGCTCAGTGCTCCTTGAATATTTTGAAGGCCATGAGATGTGAGCCGCATAATTGCGACGGAGATGTGGGAAGCAATGGCATAACAAGAAAGATTATAGCAAGCGTTCTGTGTCCACATAACAAAATTCATCAAGAAGCTGCAAAAAATAAAGTAAAAAATTGCGACAGGTCCATTCTTGGTTATTTTTGTACCTATCCAGAGTGACCTCTCAGGGGACCTGAATTTTCTCCCCATGTTAAACTGAGTTCATGTCTCACCTTGCTGCAGTGGGAAGTGGGTAATTTTTTTTTTTTTTTTTTTTTTTTTTGAACATTTAATAGGATTTGAAACCGGCATAGCTGACTCCATAACCTACAAAAGTATTTTTTTTGGTACTTCTGCAGTTTACGGACCATCCTATTTTTTTAGACAGTATTTTCAAGTTAAATTCAATTTTTACAGTATCTTTTGTTAATTAAATTTTTAGGTGAAAGTAGAGAATAGTTAACAAAGCCTTCCTCTCCCTATGTTAAGAATGGGTTTCTAAATAATAACATTATTTGAGCGCAGTCTGTAAACTGCAGAAATATCTTTTTTAAAATGTCTCTAAGACTAGTAATTTTATAAAAAAAGGTTTTGTTTTATATTTATATTTCTCCCGGGGGAGGTAGGTGGTTTTTTTTTCTTTTTTGAGAAATCAGTGGAATCGTGATTGGTAAACTATTTTGTGCGACCTTGTTTAGGATCGTCGTACATGGGCTGCCATAATTAGGAATGTTGTACAGGCCAGGGAAGAAATCAGCTCAACCTGACCAGAGTGAACGCCATTGCAACAATAATAACAAATCAGTGGGTCGTGTTCATGTGCTTTTTCATTTGAATAAATTACACAGAAGAAAATACAATAACCATGTCCCGTTGGAGTAGGAATGGCGTGTAAACCTGTTGGAGGCTGACCAATTAAAAGCTTGTATATATTTGCTTATAGAAAACAGAGTTTTGGCCTTTAATGAATTGTCCATAAAGAAAAGAAACAAATAAAAATAAATCCCCTCCCTCAGCACAGACACAAAAAAGAACTGTTGAATATTTACTTTCACACCAAAAAACAAGTTAACCAAATTCTAAGAACATTCTTTTGAAAGTAAATCCGTAATAAAGTGTATTCTTAGATAAAGTCAAAGTTCTGCCACATACGTGTGCGCTCTTAAGAATTCCTAGAATTCAAGACATGCCAGAGAGAATCAAATTACGCAAAACAGAAGAATATCAAATCTGGAGATTAAACTTCCTTGTTTTCTTGCTCTACTTGAGTCGAGTAATATTAGATAAATCTGCAAAGTGTGAGTAAAGAGAGTCGTAGAAATAGGATTTATCAGGGAAACATTATGGTTATCAACATCAAGCCTCTTGAAATACTAAAACTAGCTGTCCCGAACCGAGTGTTGCCCGGTAATATTCTTTTCTTTATTTTAAGTAAACCGTTTTTTGTTTTTTTTCCCAGAATCCAGTCTACCCTACTATTTCACCAAACGGTTCAAGGGTAATAATTGTGGATAAACATTAATAATTGTTTTGGAATATTTTCAGATTTGAACGAATCCTGTTAATTTAAAAAAACAACATCGTCTTAGATCTGTCTTTATAACAGAACCAATAACAGGAGAAGCGAGTGGCAAACATTTTTTTCTTAAGAGAATAACGTTGATCTTACTTACCATATCCATAATTAAGTGACCACAGACACAGCATTTATCAGCAGTTTGTTGGAAACCAGAATACTGAAGAAGAAGAAAGAAAAAAAGGATTATTAGATTACAGTATTCATATAGAGTCAAAATCAGAAAAATAAAACAATCTTAATACAAAGAAAGTTAGATGGCGATAAAACAAAGCCTGTTGAACATTCATAATTGAAACTTGGTGGGCAAGTCAAGCATAACCAAAGGTTTATCTGTACCAAATATGGTTGGATTGCAGAAAGGATTATGAATTTTATGAATTGAGTGGCATTTTTTGGAGAAGGGGGGGGGGGGATCACCCTATATATGTAATTGTGCGTATCCTGAAAGAACCCAATAGCTTTTCATATTAAAATGGCTTGATATTGTCTTGAATGAACATTAAAAAAGTAACTAAAATGTACTAAAGAGTTGAAAAACCACTTGATTTATTATACGTAAAACTCAGGAAAATACTGATCTGTGGCAGTTAGTAATCACTCTCGCCCTTCCCGCCCCACAGACTTTAACTCCAAAATGCAATGCACCTCTCTACAAGATTCCATTAAGATTACTTTAGTAACACGATACGCTTACTGTGTTTGCAATAGTTCAAGCTGTCGATGTGATGAGTCATTCATACACAACTTCTTTCCCTAAAGATAGACCCATATGAAATAAACGACTGTTAAATAAACAAGAGTTGTCTTTTCTTTTCTTCTGTTTAGTTTTTCCATGCTACTATTTTACCATTTTTTAATCTACCATATTTTTCAGGTTGAAAGAGATGAAGACCTTGTGTGGAAAGATCAACTAAAAAAAATGGGTGAATCTTATAGTCTGCCCTAAGGTACGTAAACTGATAAGTTGGGGACATATGATAAGGGTTTATTAGAAGAAGCCGTGTGTGGGATTGGGAAAGCCAGTCCGTAATGTGAGAGGGGGAAGGATACAGACGATCTATAATAAGGTGACAGCCGGTCCATATTAAGCGTGTGTATGGGTGGGGTGGGGGATGTCCATAATAATCAGAGAACATGTGGTTCCTAATAAATCAGAAGGAGGTGGGGGATAAAGGATCCATAATAAGATCATCACAAAACTATATACAACACCCTCTGAATTCTGAGGTTCAAAATCGATTTCGAAATCTAGTGGGGGAGTGATCTCTTCTGTTCTCTATATCCCCTTCCTCACAGTTCAGAAGTTGCTAGTCTTTCTCTACGCAATCGTTATTTACATGGAAAGTGCTGGACTGAACTCCAATCTGGTTTCTTCTTGTAAAACTTTCACAGAATGAATTATCCTTTCTTGCTTCAAGTACCTTGTGGAGCATGTTGCCACAAGATTGCTTCTCTAAGGACTAGAACATGATCATTTTCAAATCCAATGTCAATAAACACTTGCCATATGCAAATTTTATTCATTCATCATTTTTAATACTTTCATAATATTCTTCATCTTTCAACTGACAATCTATCCATCTCATTAACCCTTATCCTTGAGTGGATTTTAGCCTTCATAAGCAACGACTCATTAGCAAATAGATAAAATAAAAAGATTTTCTTTTTTTAATTATTGGTTATGTAATGACGAATAGTTTAATTTTTAGGAATTGTTCAAATGTTATTCATCATTTTTAATCAAGGTTTTATGGGGAATCCAATAAAACAAAAGTCAGAAAAAAGTACTTTAAAAACAAATCAGTAAAATACCCAACTATTTTTTCACATTATTCTTCCATTTTTTATGACATTAGTGGTCTTATATGAACACTAGCAGGAAGACCTAACGTTGTCCGGGATTGTATAAGGAACACTATATACTTCAGCTCTCCTACTCTATAACACAACATTACCTTTTTTATTCTTTTTATTTTTATACATTTTAATCATAATCATCATCATATTCGGTTTAAAGTTCGTTTTACATACTGCCATGTGTTGTACGGCTTTTAGAAATGGACTTCCAAACTAACCTATTTCTGGCCAGATCTTTATTTGTCCCTCTTTCTCTCAAATCCATTCTTATTTTCCCCCAGGTTTTCCTTGACCTTCACCTGTCACCTTAACTGTTCTACATCTAATAACCCAAGAACTCATCTATTCTTTCAACATGTCCATGAAGTCTCCTGTTCTGCACACATCTCCCTATATTGTCCAGATTCAATCTTCTTCTGAAGTCATCAGATCTAAGCTTGTCTTTAAGACTCACATTACACATCCATCATATCATTTCTCTCCATGCAATGCATGTCCTCAACCCTCACTGGCCAGTTTTCACTTTCATACATCACACTGCACACACATGCTTGATAGACTTCCCTTGGTTGACAGTAGGAATGCTCTGTTGGTTAGTAATGGCAGAATTTCTTTGAACTTATTTCATCCACTCATGAAATCATTTTTTAATCTTGTGGCTTGAGTGACAAATTTTATGAATACACAAGTCTCCATCTTTTATTTTTGTTTTTTATTCTTTTAATAAATTTACTGTTTTCCTATCTTTTTTTTTTCCTATTTTATGGCATATCAACCCTTTTTGTTATTTAATGCTGAATAGGAACATCTACTGTAAACTATTCATTGAATACAAATTGCTATTTTACTTATAGCTGGGGGGATGTCTGGAAGGTATTAGTACATGAAGGCACTTAATCTAATACGATTTGAATCCTCTCATAGTCTGTGATGGCATCCATTACGCTAATCAGGAAACGTCTTTTCTTTTTAATTCGATAAGATTTTAATCCTCCCATAGTCCGTGATGGCATCCATTATGCTAAACAGGCAGATTTAATGTTTTATTCTCCTCACAAAAAAAAAAATGCTTGATTGCAATCTTTCAGAATAAATGCTAAATAAAAACTTGCACGTCAAAGTATTGAGTTTGTGAATAAAAGAATCCTACAAAAGCAAGTCGTAACATTAAGATGCAATGAAAAATCTGTGATTTTAAAAAATATAATAAAAATATTTAATTACGTCCAAAGTAATTTAACAATATTTGGATATGGGTGTGAAGGTAAATTACATAGAAAGTAGAAATTTCCACAAAAAAATATACGATTAGAATTTAAGCCGACGTGTTGCGGAAATGAAGTCATCTACAGGAAGTCCCAAGTGACACATAGTAGATAAGCTGGTAAAATTTTTCTCGTTTTTAAACTGCAAAGGAGAGTGGATGTGTTCGGGACGTCTGGTCTCTTTCCATGGGCGATGGTTGCAGAAGACTTATGGGGTGTTATGTAACACCAATGTATACTGTACACTATAAAAGCAAAAGGAAAAAACCCCAAATGATTGTGTGTTTATTAATGAATTTCACAACTGCTGCTATTAAAAAAGACGACTTATCTCAGCGCTATACCGAGGTCTCCATGGTCATACGCACAAGATGTACTGTCGAACGTTTCGGCTCAACAGGTAAAAGGCTGCTTACTCTGTCTGCATCATTGGTGCATGGAACAGACTTCCCCAGGATGTAGTTCAACAGCCTGCCGCAAATACAAGACAGCCTTGGAGAACTTTTTTGATGATTTATATACTAGATTCTTGTACATAATTTTTCTACAAATCCATCTTTTTTTTTTACGTGCCATTACACATTTTTCTGCTTTCGTTGCTAATAAGTTTTTAATTTGATTTTGAAAATCAACAAGCATAACGGCAGCTACAAAGACCGAAGAAAAAGAAAGCGATCTCGACGCCGTCACTACAATTACTATGAAGATGAAATTGGTCAACAAGGCGTCAACTATTTACTACAAGACACGGTTAGAGACATTTTGTTACAGTCAAATGACAAAGAATTCTCAATCCGAATAAGTTACTGTCATGAGGCATTGACAGAAATTTTTTCTGGTCAAAAGACAAAGAATTGCTCGACCGTAGTAATTTATTTTCATTATAAAAATTAATTTCATTCATTAAAGCGACAACAAAGTAGATAGTGTCTGTCTGTCCTACAGAAAAACAAAAATGTTTTTAAAAGTTTTCAAGAATAATAAAATATTTTATTTCAATCATCCAATTATTTTAAATTATTTTAGGTGTGTAAAACAGGAGACTCTGTTGGTTTGGTCATTGAAAGAATGGATGAGAGTGCTTGGCTTATTAAATGTAAAACAGTTGAAGTAGCAGGGGAGCAAAGGAAAACATGGGAGGAAGTGACAAGATAGACTTGAAAGAAAGAGGGATAAATAAAGTCCTGGCCAGAGATAGATTTGTTTGGAAGTCAATTTTTAAAAACTGTTCAATACATGGTAGCATGTAAAACGGATGTTAATCCAAATATTATTATTATTATGATGATGATGATGATGATTTTTCATATGGTGATAAAAAATTTAAATATATGAGAAATGATATGATGTGTAATGTAAGTGTCAAAGACAGGCTTAGATCTGATGACCTCAGAAGATTAAATCTGGACAGTATCGGGAGATGTGTGCACAAAAACTGTCCAACACGTGCCAGCATGTAAAACAGACGTTAAAGCAAATATGATGGTAATGATAATGATGATTTTTGAAATATTTAAATATAACATTGATGAAAACAAAAATCTTCATCCAAAACTAAAAAACAAAACAACGCAATCTTTTCTAAATTCAATTGTACTCATTTGTAACTTCAAGAAAACAAAAACAAAGCAGCAGCCCCCTAAACCCTTCCTCATCGTCCTAGGAGTAATGGCAATATGGTAGTGTCAGAGCTATCCAGCTAACAGGGCTCTGGTGAAAATTCAGGAGGCGTCAACATCAAGATATGTCGTCCTCTAGTCGTATCTAGCTCTGCGTGTGGAAAGCAAGGACGTTTCAGACGTGGAACCACAAATCTGTGGAGTGAAGATAACAATATTACTACTGCGCATTGGACAACTGTCATTTCTTTGTGTTCTTGGCCAAACCTTCCGCTAAGCCTTGCTGCTCTGAGTGTTTGCAGTAAAAACTTGCACTCTCGCAGATTTCATGAATAGCTACACAACGAAGAGGAATCCATGTAAACCAAACAATCCTGAGGCATGATCTTTGATGGCTCTGTAAAGAAGTTTGATTAAAAAAAAAAAATTATAATACTAATTTAGACTTATCAAGGCTAAAAGCCACTAGAGGATAAGATGGATAGATTGTCCTTATTTACTAGTCTCCCCATGAGGGCAACGTTCAACACAAAGTTGTTTTCTTTTTGTGAGGGATATCCAGCTCACCAAAAAGAAGCACTTTGGATGGGATAAAAATTTAAATTGCCTCATTCTAAAAGGATTTTTCTTTCGCTCACGGAGGACAGAAAAGATGGAGTGTAGTACCAGAACAGATACTATACTTTGCTCCTAGCCACAAAAGCCAAGGAGTATTTATTGTCAGTTGAATGATGGAGAATATGATGAGATGATTGAAAATTATGAATTGAATGAATAAAATCTGATTGCTTATGAGGACGGTTCATGACAACAAAAACAGCAGCAGCATAACTGGACTTTCAAGGTCAAAGTTAAGGTCAAATCTAAGTGGATCTGACCGACATATCCAGTTTTAGAAAGGAGCTGGCCGAATCTAAAAATAAGATTCTACTCTGACAATACAAACTATAATTGGCATCGTCTACGCATTCTTTTTCTTTCTTTGTATGTTGCTTGTTATTTCCATTCACAAGATCAAAAATGGCGTTTCAGAAAGACAACCAAATGAAAGATGCGCTTATCAAGACCAAAAATAAATAAATTGTCCTTAAAGTCAAAAGCTCTAATCAAGTTATTTCAATACGACTTTTTCACAAATACAGCAAGCATGATTGATACCAAAATCATTTTTCTATTCTCATCTCGTCTGAAGAAAAATCCTAATAAATCAATAAACAAATAAATATCTCTGAGGATATTTGTAGTTTGGAGATGTGGAATTTTCATTGTTATGCACAATTTTTGGACTGGTTTTCTCATAACAACGTTTCGCCCATCTTACCTTCCAACATTTTTCAGGTGCGTTGTGTCAAACTCTGCCTCCTTCATAGAATCTTAAACCCAACTCTTTATTGGAGACCTGGGGGTACACAATTCACACACTATTCTAGTTTTTAATGAAATTCAAACTACATGCAAATAATATAAAATTGTACAGAACCCCAAAATGTTAGAAAATTCCAATCCTTGAAGGGGGGGGGGGGGGGGGGGAATTCCACAAAATGAAAAATGTTTTGGAGAATAGAAAGTAGTTTACTTTCGTCAGCCTTGTAACTCTCGCTCTTCACCTATTTTGTCCTTTAGTCCTCACATTCTATGAGTGATGTTTCTGACAAAGGGTGAAGAATTGCTGCTTTCTGGGTTGTCTGTTTTGAGTTGTGGTATCATTTAACTGTCCATCTTGTTAAATTGTCTTGCTGCCTTTGCTCATAATCTGTTAGCATGTGTGTAACATGTTAATCTCAGATAATTTTGGCAATAACAAAATATATTTACAAGTTTGATATTTATCAAGGAAGAAAATTGAATGCTTCATAATGAAAAACTTATCTCAAGAGTAATCTCCCTTAGACCATATCTAAGTTATCTTCCCTGAACATTACTAGCAACGACAGAACACACTGTACAAAATATATATGGGGAATATAGATGGAAAACAGATAGCTGTGTGTGTAATGTACCATCAATTTGTTTGTTTGCACTGCACCTGCCGGTGGTAGTCTCCATTTATTTTGAGATTATGGCTTCACAGATAAATTCAAGTGGCAGCCACGATGTTAAACATAAACATCCATCTATTTTCAAAGAAAAAGTTGTTTCTACCAATCCCTGGTCGTTAATAAACATAGTTGGTAAGAGGTGTGTTGCTGAATTATTATTAAGGTGAAATCAGATGCTCCTGCAAAACAGTTGATCCGGCAAGACTCTGGAACCAAAGGTGCTGGAAAATCAATGTTGCACCTTTACTAAATACATTTGAGATGAAGCTATGGAATGCAAACATTTAAGCTTTCCTTGATTGAGGTCAAATGTAGTGTAAATATGCACTAGGCGATTGCATGTTTAGTGGGTTGCATGTTTGCGATGCATGCAAATAGCGCACTTGCTGCAGATGAGAAATATTTAGCTAAGAGAAAAGAGGCCACGCAAGAAATTGGAAAATATCTCCGATTTGAGATCTGGTCACCCAGAATTTGATTTCTCCTTGAGAAAAATAAGTATCTCTTTAAACGGAGGTTCCCTGTTGTGATTATGACCCACTTGAGCTTTAGCCAAAAATTATAGTTAGGACGCCATAAGCATTGGGTTTTTTATATTCATAGATTGATAGCAGATCTGCCGTTTCAAATTGATGCTGGCTAGCTATTCTCTCAAGTGATCCTTCTGGTGTGGTCTCAGGAATGTTTATATATATTCCAGCAGATGGGCAGAGGAGGTTAGTCAGAGTTTGGTTTTCTGGGGTTTGACAGTTGGGTTTGTGTGCCTCTTGGAGAGAGACAGGCACTTGGGGCTCTTAGCTAATGGATCGTGTTCATTGGACTTTTGTTTTGATTTGGTTCGGCTAAGATTTCTCATTTGCAAGTCTGTTGTTCAGTAGAAGAAAACAAACATCAGTGTAATTCAAAAACGAATAAAACTTTGTTACTTATTTTTAACTGGAATTGTGATTTTATTTGGAGAGAGAATTCTATTGTCGCACTGACAGAGATCATACGGCTGACGACACTGCAATCGGTGTCTGAATCGAACAACGACTCTGGACGAGCACAACAAGCGAACGATCATGGCCTGTGCAGTGAATGCACACAGAACATGTTCATAGTAGCAGACAATATACATTTTATTTGGATTAATTTCTTTCAGTAGGCGGGGGGGAAAAAATTAAAGATTCAAGACGATATAAAAGAAGATATACATGTATATATTATGTATGTCATAAAACCTTTTTAATTTGTTTTGGAATTTTCTTTTGGCAATTAGCTAATGTAATAGAAATGTAATCAGATGACACAGATGAAGCTATGGAATGGGTTAATTTCTTCGTGGGAAAACGGAACTTCAGCAATTTGTTGTTTTCAAAGTAGGAAATAAAACACATCAGATCAAAAACGAGAGCTAGAGTAAAAAAAAATACCATTAATATGGAGACATTTGGTTGTATAAAAAGAAACGTGTGTGTTGACGGAGAGATTTTTCCAAGAAGAAATGTTATGATGCAATGTAAAGTATTGCATTTGGCTAAAGACTTGAGACCAAAATTGAAGAAGTTAAGGAGGTTTGCAAAAGGCTTTACATCTCTGCTTTTTAATGTTGTGTCTTGCTTCCTTACCCCCCAAAAAATGTATGTGAGTAGCAGTCTATTTTATGGAAGGTGGTAGTGGTGAAGTGGACATCGATGTGGACTCACAACCTGGGCGTGTCAAGTTCAAATCCAGTTGGTTCCATAGCATCACTTTCACTATGGATGTTGGCAACCTTGACATGGTCCCTCCTTTAAGTACCTGACTCTAGAAAGAATTGGGCGAAGCAATGCCAACAAGAGAACTGAGCAGGTCAAAAAAGGTTTCATGGTGGAGTTGCACAATTATTTGTCGAGCAGAGAAAAATTATTTTGATCAGCCTCATTCGTTTGGGAAAACTACCATCTAATTTTCACTGCTGAGACAGCACAAAAGGTGACGGTGGTTCACCTGACGAAGATGACCGTCACGATCGGAAGCAGTGAGCAATTCATTTTATACATCAGAACGACTAAAATAATGCACCGTGTTTTAATGTCCAGTGTTCAAGTTTGGTCAACTTTAAGAGGTAGACAATGAAAAAGCTTTTCCTTGACATTAAAAATACAGATCAAAGATTTTCCGTTTTAGCATCATTTTTATGTTTTATTATATGGTAAGTACTCTGGTAGGAAAATATCACCCTGAGTGTCAACTGGAAAATAAATTTGAAACGTTTTTCAAGAGTAATTGGTATGATTTCACATATATTGTCTGCTACATCATCACATTGCACACACGTGCTTGACAGACTCTTTCTTTGGTTGACAGTAGTAATGCTCTGCTGAAGTTCCCTGAATTTACTCCCTCCACTGGTTTCTGAGCTTCGAATTTTACATAAATTTCAATTGGAGAAAGAATTTTTTTAATAACAAAACTATATTTTTGTGAAATCAGTACATATATAAAAAAACTAAAACTGAAGATCATTTGTAATATGATGACCTATGTTGAAACTAGAAAATAACTTCAAAAAGATTCAAAATAAAATATTAAAAAACATTTGTTTATTAAATTACATTTTTGGAAAAGACGTAACTTTAGTTCACATTACACACCTTTGACTTTTTCTTACACTTGTTCAGCTAGTATACTTCTGACAGTTTTCGTTTTTGATGCTTCCTCATTTTCTTTTTCATCTTTGGTGCCAGTTGGTTAATTGTTATTTTAGTTGACTTTGTGGAGGTTTCTTTGATCTTCAAGGATTCTGCTTTCTTCAGCTTCTTTTCTCTTTCAATTTGAAGCCTTTGATTATATATTCCATATGCTAAAATCTGAAATCTCGGAACTCTGGAGTTTCCCAGAACACTTTCATTACTGATTAATATTGTTGAGTCCCTCTAGGTTTTCGCTAAAGTTAATGCTAAATGTCACACACTCACCTTCAACAGTGAGATTTTAACAGTTATACAAATTTAAAAAATTGTGGTTAACTACAATTATACAACATTAACTCTTTTAGTTGGGTCCATCACGCAGTTTCTATAATTTCGACCAACTTGAGCAAAAACTTGAGAAAATAAATTACCAGTGGAACTACGAGTCCTTGAAAAGATGCCACAATTATTCTTGATGTTTGCAGCAATTTTGTTTTAATAGAAACAGTGACATTTTTTAAAGAGAAAAAAAACAAAAAAACTTTCACACTTAGTATTGAGGTTTTTGCAGAGTAAGTGTCCATTCGCGAGTTTTATCATCATCATATTTAGTTTAACGTCTGTTTTACATGGTTGTATGTGTTGAACAGTTTTTAGAAGTCGACTTCCAAACTAACCTATCTCTGCCAGGTCTTTATTTATCCCTCTTTCTCTCAAATTCATTCGTATCACTTCCACTTATGTTTCCTTTGGCCTTCCCGTGCCAACTGATCTTGCTACTTCAACTGTATTACATCTACTAACCCAAACACTCTCATCCAATGTTTCAATGTGATCAAACCAACAAAGTCTCCTGTTCTGCACACATCTCCCTATACTGTACAAATGTAATCTCCCTCTGAGGTCATCAGATCAAAGCCTCATATTACGCATCCATTGTATCATTCTCACATCACCTAAATTGTAGCTGTACCAATATTAACATGTTCTAGTTGATACAGCTTCTTTGTTTTTGCTCTATGTCTAGTTGGTAATCAACAATTACGGCGTTGGGACAATTCCATTTGCAAAACCAAATGAGGGAAAAAGGTTGGTGTATAATTAGTGTAAGTTTGTTGGGAGGTGAACCTTCTAACATTTAACAGATAATTAACTGTATTTTCCGGCACATTTGGCATAATGGTTAGAGTGTTTGCTAATGGGCTGAGAGGTTGGGTTTCAATCCTGAGTTGAGTCATATCAAAGACTCAAAAAAATTGGTCCTTGATTGATACTTGCTAAACACTCAGGTGACGATCAAGGGTAAGTGGAGTAATCCTGGGAAAGAATTGGCATTCTCTCCTAAAATCGCCAATGCAAAAGGAGCCTTCAGGTCGCCCTCGACTAGGGTCGATCACTTGACTTTTACATGTATTTACATCCCTATGTTTTAGTTTTGCACTATCAGATGCTGCAAAATAAGACGGAATAGTTTCACTCATCTTTCTGTTGCGAACACAATTCACATTGGCACACACAAAGAATTCCTTCATCTCTTTCTTGAACGGAATCAAATAAACAACAACTTTTGAACGAATGAAGAATGCAAAACAAACCAAAATGGTTGGCAGCAGCAAATCCTTTTTTAGTTACTCGCGGAAATGAAATGCCAACATGCTAACCTCATTATGCTTCTTTTTCTACATAACACTTAGTGAAACGAACTCAAGTAATTGATAACGCTTCCATTACAAATTGAAATAATTAGAAATTTGGTGCCCTTTTACTTAATTCAGTTTGCTGTTTCTAACATGTGAATACATTCTTGCATGTAGGTAATTTGTATAGGGCAGCCTCCCTAACATCAGTTTCCCGATTCTTCCTTTTATCAACTACAGTACATGTTCAGTCATCTAATGTCATTATTAAAAAAATTTCAAGTGTAAAATTATGTCAGATTCTTTAGGTTTAACTATTTTAATAGAAAGACGAATAATGGTAGATTTAATGGAGACTTTCAAAATTATAGGGTTTCTACCTTGGTGATACCATTGGAGCACAGGGAGGAGCTGATGCTAGTGTGATTCAAGAGTTAGGAGTAGATGGAGTAAGTTCAGGGAACTTCTGTCATTACTAACCAGCAGAGGGAAGAGTCTATCAGGCATGTGTACAAAGTGTGATGATGTATGGAAGTGTAAGCTGACCAGTGAAGGTTGAGGACATGCATCTCATGGAAAGAAATGATATGAGAATGATATGATGAATGTGTAATGCGAGTCTTAAACACAGGCTTAGTTCTTAGCAAGATTAAATCTGCACAGCATAGGGAGATGTATGCAGAACAGGAGATTTCATTGGTATGGTCACATTGAAAGAATGGATGAGAGTTCTTGTAGAACAGTTGAGGTAGCAGGTGGGCTAAGGGAAATATAGGAGGAAGTAATAATGACCGAATTGAAGGAAAGAGATAAATAAAGACCTGGCCAGAGATAGGTTAGTTATGAAGTCAATTCCAAACAGCTGTCCAATACATGCCAGCATGTAAAACAGACATTAAACCGAATATGATGATGGGAGAAATAAAGACATGACCAGAGATAGGTTAGTTTGGAAGTCAATTTCTAAAAGCCGTTAAACACATACCAGCATGTAAAATGGATGTTAAACCAAATATGATCATGATGATCATGATCATCATCATGATAGAGGGGGGGGGGGGGGGAGAAGTCTTGCGCTTTACTCATCCAATGGGGCTCAGGCAAGCTCATTGTACGTAAAGAAACGAGAGTGAGAGTAAGGTAATGTCAACATAGTAAGCCTCCGTCAGTCAGGGTCGACCATAAGTGATGCATCCTTAGCCTATTTGTCCTGTCTGTCTAAAGAGACCAATGTGGAAGTGTCAGTCTCTGTCGCAAAGGTCACTAGAGAAGCTGAAGTGTACTCTCCAGGTTGTAGGCTGTAGGGTTGTTGATTGAATGTTGTTGGATGCTAACCAGGAGCGGTGTGATATCGAGTACAGGCTGTTGCCCACGTAGTATCCCCCCCCCTCCTCTTCAAGTCGCTGATAGATCCAAAGGAACAGCAAGGCTGTTACAGTTTGGCACGAACGCCGTTGCAGGAGCTGGTAGAACGGAGTTGTAAGCAATGCCAAACTACTTCAGGGACTCCACTCTGGAATTTTCCTTGAGGTTTTCTCCTGAAGCCTTACCCCATAGGTGGGTATTCTGCAAGACACCGGAGGTTTGGAATCAGGGTTTTACCTTCTCCTAGATGAACTGCGTTCCAAGGCTGACGAGCTCCATCTACGTAAAAATATCGACATACATTCGCAATAAAAGTTAACAAAATCTTTCTTGTTTGAGTCTTCGTTTGTGATCAGTTGTGTGGCAGAAAACTACTTCACATAATGCGAGATGAATCCACCGGCTGAAATAACCAAGTAAATGCAGATTTTCAGTTTTATGTAACGTGATAGATTGACATGTTACAAGTGAATTCCCTTCTTCACTGCCGACTGCTGAACACATTCTGAGGCGGAAGTGGCAAATCTCGATCATTATGCCCTTACACCAAACATTAAAATCTAAAATTTCATTTTTATTCCTGTATAACTAAAAAATGTGCAACCAACACAATTTTACACAAGCATGACAATCCCGGGTAACAGCGAGTAGCTACAGCCAGTATTAATATACATGCAATGTTTATGCTGATAAAGATTTTTTAAGTTTGTGTTTGTACAGAAAGAATGCCACTCCACATTCTTTACATTCAGTCGATTTTGTAATTTAACAAATGAAAAATTTTTTTCATTTATAGAAAATAATTACTAAGTTTGATAGATTATTTCTAAAAGTATTTTTTTATGTGCATTAATTACATAAAATTAATGAATTTGATTTTTCAAAGCAACTTTTTTAATCAAACTCTTTAAACCTGATTGTAGCCTTAGTCTTTCTTACTACAAATTATGTCAAGCGTAAATGAAAAACTACAGAATAAAAAGTAAAATATAGAATTTTGTTTAATTATTCAAGTAATTTTTTTTTTTTAATTAGTTAAAGTTTATTAAATATTGAATTATCAAGGTATGCATGTCACATTTTAAGTGTTTGTTAGCTGAGTCTCTTTCTTTCTCTTCTTCGATTTTGTAAGACGGAAGCTTTCGATGATAAAGACATTGACTTTACTTTATATATTAGATAAACATACATTGTCTATTTGGCGAGTAAAATTACAGCACTTCCACCAGTCACGCTATAATTTTACAATGTAATTAGAAATACCACCAGTGTCAATGTATAACAAACTCAGTTAAAACCAGTCACGGGAAATCAGCTGAAAAAGAAAAAAAATTCTCCCTGCTGACGACGCCAGGTTATACTAGAGATGAGAGAGAGAGAGAGAGAGAAGGGAAGAGAGAGGAGAAGAGAGAGAGAGAGAGGAGAAGAGAGAGAGAGAGAGGAGAAGAGAGAGAGAGAGAGGAGAAGAGAGAGAGAGAGAGGAGAAGAGAGAGAGAGAGAGGAGAAGAGAGAGAGAGAGAGGAGAAGAGAGAGAGAGAGGAGAAGAGAGAGAGAGAGGAGAAGAGAGAGAGAGGAGAAGAGAGAGAGAGGAGAAGAGAGAGAGAGGAGAAGAGAGAGAGAGGAGAAGAGAGAGAGAGGAGAAGAGAGAGAGGAGAAGAGAGAGAGGAGAAGAGAGAGAGAGGAGAAGAGAGAGAGGAGAAGAGAGAGAGGAGAAGAGAGAGAGAGGAGAAGAGAGAAAGAGAGGAGAAGAGAGAGAGAGGAGAAGAGAGAGAGGAGAAGAGAGAGAGGAGAAGAGAGAGAGGAGAAGAGAGAGAGGAGAAGAGAGAGAGAGAGGAGAAGAGAGAGAGGAGAAGAGAGAGAGGAGAAGAGAGAGAGAGAGGAGAAGAGAGAGAGAGAGGAGAAGAGAGAGAGAGAGGAGAAGAGAGAGAGAGAGGAGAAGAGAGAGAGAGAGGAGAAGAGAGAGAGAGGAGAAGAGAGAGAGAGAGGAGAAGAGAGAGAGAGAGAGAGGAGAAGAGAGAGAGAGAGGAGAAGAGAGAGAGAGAGGAGAAGAGAGAGAGAGGAGAGAAGAGAGAGAGAGAGGAGAAGAGAGAGAGAGAGGAGAAGAGAGAGAGAGAGAGGAGAAGAGAGAGAGAGAGAGGAGAAGAGAGAGAGGAGAAGAGAGAGAGAGAGAGGAGAAGAGAGAGAGAGAGGAGAAGAGAGAGAGAGAGGAGAAGAGAGAGAGAGGAGAAGAGAGAGAGAGGAGAAGAGAGAGAGAGGAGAAGAGAGAGAGAGGAGAAGAGAGAGAGAGGAGAAGAGAGAGAGGAGAAGAGAGAGAGGAGAAGAGAGAGAGGAGAAGAGAGAGAGGAGAATAGAGAGAGGAGAAGAGAGAGAGGAGAAGAGAGAAAGAGAAGAGAGAGAGGAGAAGAGAGAGAGAGGAGAAGAGAGAGAGAGAGGAGAAGAGAGAGAGAGAAAGGAGAAGAGAGAGAGAGAAAGGAGAAGAGAGAGAGAAAGGGAGAGAGAGAGAAAGGGAGAGAGAGAGAAAGGGAGAGAGAGAGAAAGGGAGAGAGAGAGAAAGGGAGAGAGAGAGAAAGGGAGAGAGAGAGAAAGGGAGAGAGAGAGAAAGGGAGAGAGAGAGAAAGGGAGAGAGAGAGAAAGGGAGAGAGAGAGAAAGGGAGAGAGAGAGAAAGGGAGAGAGAGAGAAAGGGAGAGAGAGAGAAAGGGAGAGAGAGAGAAAGGGAGAGAGAGAGAAAGGGAGAGAGAGAGAAAGGGAGAGAGAGAGAAAGGGAGAGAGAGAGAAAGGGAGAGAGAGAGAAAGGGAGAGAGAGAGAAAGGGAGAGAGAGAGAAAGGGAGAGAGAGAGAAAGGGAGAGAGAGAGAAAGGGAGAGAGAGAGAAAGGGAGAGAGAGAAAGGGAGAGAGAGAAAGGGAGAGAAAGAAAGGGAGAGAGAGAAAGGGAGAGAGAGAGAAAGGGAGAGAGAGAGAAAGGGAGAGAGAGAGAAAGGGAGAGAGAGAGAAAGGGAGAGAGAGATAAAGGGAGAGAGAGAGAGAAAGGGAGAGAGAGAGAGAAAGGGAGAGAGAGAGAAAGGGAGAGAGAGAGAAAGGGAGAGAGAGAGAAAGGGAGAGAGAGATAAAGGGAGAGAGAGAGAGAAAGGGAGAGAGAGAGAGAAAGGGAGAGAGAGCTACTGGCTGGCTGCAAAAAATGCCAACTCAATCAATTCTTTTTCTTATCCTTTTTTCTCTCTTTGTAACTCAAGTGCACCAATACACATGACCGATTATTAGTGGAATGATGGATTTTATGTTTATAACAAAGTTCTTCCCCCATCCCATCCGTATTCTACCCTGGGTGGCTGAGTCAGCTGTTGCTAGATGAAAACATTTCAACCAATTTAACACATACAAAACCAAACAATGAGAATCGATCACATTCAATTTGATTAATTCAGATTAGATTAGATTGCAACAAAATAGCTTACCCACATAAATTATTTGAAAATAATCTTGTCTAGAAACGAAGGAAAAAAAAAATTGTTTTTTATTTTAAGTTTTGTGATTAGAATAATTATCATCACTTGTTGTATTAACAAACCTAAGTAGATGTTGTTCATACCAGTCTACCCTTCCAGGATTTACCTTCTTTTTGGCTCTGGCACTTTGTGTAGGCTGAAGTGCACTTTGCCTAGTGTGCTGGCTTTTCAAAACCTTACCGAACCTTGTTTCTAACTTCCTGGAGAAAAGGTAAATAAACATACCTAAGACATAGGTTTGATTTGGTTTATACTTGTCTGTTTTATGGAATATCAACCCTTTTGCATTATTTAATGGCACAACACAATCTAATATATAAAGTTATCTTGTCAGATTTTTAAAGTCAGACCCAAATAGCATTTACACTGACAAATAAAATGTGTCTGACTCGCCAATTTTTATTTGTTATTCTTGTACCCTTATTGACAATATAACGTACTTCCCTAAAATTTATTAAAAAAATTACTTTGTGCACCCCAAACGACTGGCAATACAAAACATTTTTATATAATCACCTAAAAAGAAAATCAACAAGGGAGGAAAGCTTATTTTTAATTAACAAATATAATAGGAATTATCTATCTTACAGCTAAAATGTAATTTCTTTTTCTATATAAGTTAAAAATGTGCAAACAAATTAAAAACTAAAATGACTTCATTGCATCCCGGGCAACACCGGTTATTAATGATTATTTGGTTGTTTTTTCAGTTTTACAGCATACTGACCTTTTTTTGTTTTTTTGCTGAAACAACATCTATTAGAAACAACTGTAAACGATACATTAACGACAAGTTGCTAATTAACTTATAGTAGGTATCCCAACCCAAAATTTTATTTTCATTATATCTAAGAACTGTTAATGTTGGCACATTCATCTTTACCATAAATAAAAAATGGTACCAAATTTATTTTGGTAGCTCAATTAGCCACCAAATTATGACCGTTCATAGTTTGTTGGAAATTAGAAAAGTTGTCGTCTTGTGTGATATTGGTTCAGAGGCTAAATTTCAGTGTATACTCTAACTAAAAATGCAGGCTTCAAACAAGTGAAAAATCGTTACGAATGTAATGTCATTTTGTGGTAAATGAAAAATTTTCATTATTAGATCAAACTAACCTAAAACGTGGGTAAAATTCCATTCCTACCCAATAAAGCATCCAAAATGACATAGAAGCACAACTTGTACTGTTCATAAGATTCATTTCAACAGCTAATGCATTGAATCTTCTTAATAGGATTCATAGTGCATCAGAGATCAAGATAGTCAATAACAAACAGATTAGGACAATGTAAAAACAAACAGAAACACAATTTGATAATACAATAAAAATTTCTTTAGTTTATCATTCACTAAAGTTTTCAACTAGGATTTTTTTCGTGAAACAACTTAAAAGCCTGTTTTTATATTGATGAGTGACCCTTTTTTCTTTAAGATGGAACTATCTTTATATGCATAGTGATACACAATATTATGCACACTAAATTTGAAAACACTGTTTTTTATGTAAAACTTTTGTTAAGTATCGTCCTTCACCAAAAATAGACACCTAACTTGGAAAACAAACTTATACAAAGAATTGTACATTTATAAAAAGAAAAAATTAAATTTTGTTTACATTTAAATTTTATCAAAATAACCCCAAAAATAAACAAGATATTGCATGTTGAAATTGGAGAGAATTTAACTATATTGGGACAATTAATCGGAATCGGGAAAATCATAACATTTTTGGGTATCGGAATTGGAAAAATTTGTGTATTTTTTAATGCTAAAAACGATTCTTTTAATTGTTTTTTTTGTTTGTTTGTTAAAACTTATTTTTCCATTGCTGGTACTAATTAATAAAATTATAACTATTTATTAATTTTTAAACTACCAATAAAACTAAAACCTATAGATCACCTCCCACAAGTGTATTTTTACGTTTGCTAAAATATATGCACTTATTACATGGGTTTTTATGGTAATCCGAAAATTAAAAATAAAAAAACAGCACCTCTATAGGTAAATATTTAAAGATTTTAAAAGAACCGGAATCAGTAATTGTATCGGAATAAGGAATTTAGAACAGAACCGGTAAGAATATTGGAATCGTCTCATCACTAATATTTACTCCTTTTCACACATTAAACTTGGCTGGTTTGTGATATCTATTTCGAGAGTTCACTAAGATCGACATCTTAGATGTAGATGTTGTGCATTGGCCAATCATCCATTTGCAAATGATAAGCAGTAATGGTTGCTGCATATATAAATTTATTAGCAGGGTTACCCAGCATTGCCCAGGTTCTAATGGTGGATAACAACATATTCAACAGTATGGAAAGGAGTAAGGAATAACTTTTATGGGTAAGTTTATTTTTAAAGGGTGTGTTCTGCTCCCTTAAAAAATAAATCAAACCTAGCTCATTACACTCCCTACTATATTCTAAATTTCATAAAAATCTGTCCAATAAATTTTGAATACATGGGTACATTTATATTCAAGGAAGATGGGTGGAAAGGGTATGTCCCATTTGATCCCGCCAAAAATATATCTATGGAAAGATGGATCTATTTCCTGTCGCCTGAGGCTCTCACTCAGGAAGGAGGTGCCGACAGGACTGTACATGTATATGTGTTCCCATCCAAGGGTCTCCTTTTTAAGGAGCTGCATTTTCTGCACATTAGAATCTTAGCCTATGCAAGGAAATACAGAATTTCTCTCTCTCTCATTCATGCCCACTTTTGCTATGCTTTAATATCATAGAAAAGAAAACAAAGGAGAATAGAAAAAAGAAAATAATAAGCAACAAAATTTGACCTAAATAAAAAAAAATCTTTTTAGAATAAAATATTTCATTAAAAAGTGTTGTTACTACAGATTTTTATGTGGTAATTTCATGCAAATCAGAAATATTTTAATTTTCTAGTGTATTAAAATTTGACGTTTAATTTGTGTTTAATATTCTATTAAAATTTCATGTAAATTGAAGATATTTGAAATGAGGATTTTTATATACCTTCACACCCCTTCAAAATACTCGATTATCTTGAATGCTGGGGAATTTTTCTTAACTTTTCTCTAATACCTATGGATCACATTTCATGCAAATGTGAATTTCGGGGAGAAGGGGCACTTTTACAACCCCTATCAACCCATCTGCAAACTATGACTAAAACATCCCAAGTAACCTGCCAATTACAAATCTGTCATTGGTTTGACACACACACACACATTATATATAATATATATATGAGAGAGAGAGAAATAAATAAAAATTATGATATATTCATATTTGAGCATATCAGTTCAAGAAATTCATCATCAAAAGTTCTGTGTACGATCGTTTCTGAGCTAAAGATTTACTGATTAATAAGTTTCATCAGCACAAATACAAAGTCCACTACAGTTATAAACTAACAAAATTAATCAACACTTTTGCATTATTTAAAAAAAAAACATGGTTAGCAGGAAAAAGGGGGATGTTAGTATTTGTATTTTTTAAAAAGAAAAAATTATATATATATATATATATATATATATATATATAAATATACAAAAAAGGGATATATTAAAGAGCCTTAGAACATTACACGTAATCAATTGAAAATTTTTTTTAAAGGACTCCCAGGTGTTATTAAAATATAGGGCTTATAACAATATCCAGTTTGTGCTACAAAAAAATCAATAGTTTGAATAAAAGGTAATCATATGACACGAGCCTCAAGCAAACACAAGCTCCACAGGTAAAACTCTCTAAAATTTCAAAGAACAACAAACAATTTTCGTGTTAGTTCCTAGAAAATAGACAGTCAAAAATGTAAAAGCATCCCAAACGGTGTAAATGCATTTTCCTGCAAAGACAAGGAGAGAGTTTATATATTGTCAGAAATATAGTTAAAGGCCAGATCAAAAATAGAAGGCAAAAAGACAATTAAAGGGTCAGTGTTAAAATAAAAAAGGGATCTATTAATCTAAAGAAATAGCTAAAATGTCAATTTATTCAATAAATGAAAGGATATATATATATATATATATATATATATAAAAGGAGATTGTAGTTTGCTTGAAGCATTGCTGGTAAATGTAAGTGTAAATTAGTCGTCCAAGGCTATAGCAATGCGATGTGGTTGCCGTGAGATGGAAAAGTGAAAAGAAATAAACGCAGGGAGAGAGTGAAACTCAAAACGATTTATTAATAATTTCACGAAAACTGATTAAATACCAAATAGTATTTTTTTTTTTTTTTGGTAAGTAACAGATCGGCAAAGGGTAATCTTAAATTTTCGAAAGAACAACTTTCATTATCAGAAGACAACAATAGAAGACCGAGAGGGTCGGAAAAACGTGAAAAAAACGGTGTCAGATCATCGTAATACAGGGGAAAAACAATTGGCAGTAGGAACGCAGAAAACGTCAAAATTCCATTAAGCAATCATATAACTAAGGTTAAAACATTATAAACATTAGTTTAGTAATATACCAATTTTTTAAATTTTATTATGTTTCATTTTACATGACTCATCAATCTTTATTTATTTATTTATTTATTTTATTTATTTTTTTTTTTTTTTTCATTTATTCTCTTCAGATCTAAATTTAATTTACTGTCAAAGGGAGATAACTTATTCTAAATAATATATTCAGACTTTAGAAATGAGATTGGAAACTTGAGAAGGAATTTGAGTTGTGAAGTGGATAA
This sequence comes from Sepiola atlantica, assembly GCA_963556195.1. Taxonomy (NCBI): domain Eukaryota; kingdom Metazoa; phylum Mollusca; class Cephalopoda; order Sepiida; family Sepiolidae; genus Sepiola; species Sepiola atlantica. The sequence continues at coordinate 145,220,402 of OY744517.1, read as the reverse complement.
AAGCCAAGGATGGGACCCTTTTTTTTTTTTTTTTTTTTTTTATTAGCAGGGGAAGGGGGGGGGAATAAGAAGAGAGAGGATTATAAAAAAAAAAAAGAAAAAAAAAAAAAGTAAGTAAGTTGTGGGTGGGAGTGTGAGGAGGTGGGAGTGTGAGGATGTAAGAATCAGAGGATGAAGGGAGATGACAACTCGAATCTGTTATTCAAGGCAGGGCGAAATTTAGAGATTAGGATAGCTTCCGAAATTCGAAGCTGGCCTATATTGCGGACAGAGTTGAGGATGCGGACACTAATGGAGCGATGTGTGTTGCCACATGAAATTAAGTGTTTATGGAAGGAGGAAATGTGGGTGTTTAGATGCTCTTTAATACGTTTAATACGTTGGTGTAGAAAATTATTAATAAATCGTTTTGAGTTTCACTCTCTCTCTGCGTTTATTTCTTTTCACTTTTCCATCTCACGGCAACCACATCGCATTGCTATAGCCTTGGACGACTAATTTATATATATATACTAGACCACCCGTGACCCGTTGGGTCAGTTTGTTATATTAGCTATGGAATTCATGTATGTGCGTGACACTTGTGGAGAAAACAAAAAAACTATTTGATGAAATTAAATGTAATTGTTGAAAAAAGAATATAGATAGATTTCTATGCGTCGTTCTGTTTATTATAATTGTTTTTTTTTTAAATTACAGTTACTGAATTATAAGTGGTTGGCCATACTTATAGGTAAATATGCACTGAACAGGTACCATAATACTTATTATAGTTAAATTCAAATTTTTATATATAATCTTTTAAATGAAATTGTTAGTTTCAACTAACAATTTCATTTAAAAGATTAAAAAAAATGTATTATTTCTTCCCCTTCCGCTCGAAATGTAGAAGAAAAAATATTAGCGGCTGGTTGGGATCGAACTATAAACCAGTCGGGCCAAAGACAAAAATACTACGTCGCTTACCGTTGCGCTAAAGGGAAATAATTAAAATACTATGCAGAAATTAGGCTAATTAAATGTTATTAATAATCTAGGTGCGGCACGCATGCGCAGAGCGTTTGCCGGAAGCGTTACACACGTACGTACACCTTAGCGTATTAATATATAGATTGTTGTTGTTTTGTTTGTTTGTTTTTGTTTTTTAAAAGGGTTTGAAACTGCGACAGACTTTACGAAGTGCTCCCGTTGAATGTTTTTAGTCGTCAAGTAAACAAAAAAACTATTTGATGAAATTAAATGAAATTGTTTATATTAAAAGCGATATAAAAATTTCCAGAATGAAAAATTGCATGCGTTCGTTAATCGTAAGAGATTAACGGAATCGGATTAACAGATTTAAGACGATGCTATTTACGCATGCGCAACCGGATGTTGAAAACCGGAAAGCTGAAAGCTGATTGCAAACATACAAGACCCATAGACTTTTAGTAGTATATAGATATATATATATGTTTGTGAGAGAGAGAGAGAGAGAGAGAGAGACATATAGAGAGAGGACAGATCTGAGTAAACTCTCTATATAGACTTTGTGTTCTGGCCATTCATCTCTAGTGTTTGTAAATAATAAGCAGTAATTCTTTCTGCTACTCACAAATATAAATTCATGACAGAAAACCTAAAATGAACATTTGTTTTTGTCAGTCGTCAAATTGACTTGTAACCTATTTCATTCATATCCTTATGTAAATCACACGATACTTTTTATCATGGAAAAGTTTATACTAAAATGTTGTTTTCCCGATATCTTCACTAATCACAGATTCGAAGATTGTATAGGTTATAGATAGTAATGTCTTCCAATTCCTCCTTCAGCAAATTTAATTAATGAAAATCTGACTTTTGCTCAAACTGAACAATCACAAGTGGAGACAGAAATGTGGCGATGTATTGATTGGAGGCAAAATATTCTTATCTATATTGACATGATATATAAACTGCTGCATCCCATATATATATATATATATATATGAGAGAGAGAGAGAGAGAAGGGGGTGAACTTATATAGAAAATTTTAATTTTAATCAGATCAAAAGTAGAATAAAATTGATTTCCTTGGAGATTTGAAGTAACTTCGAACTTGATAGATTTTGAATTTTTATTTCCCCCTAAATGTGAACAATAGAAATCGATACAATGGACTACAAAAAAGTCAATATACACAAAACAAAGGAAAACAGTAAATGTAGACTATGGACAAAGAGACGAAATGGTAAAACATATAAGTGAATATAGTAAACTAGCCCAAAAAGGAATACAAAAACAGGCATGACTGGGTTGGGAAGACGGTTCACTGGCAACTATGCAAACGAATGCAGTTTGAACATCCAGACAGTCAACCAGAAAGAAAAAAAACCTGCCAAACAGTAGATTTTGCCGTCCCAGCAGATTACAATGTGAAGACCAAGAGAGCAGAAAAACTAAGTAAATACAAAGAGCTGACCAGACAGCTGAAGGGAATATGGAACATGAAAAAGACCACTGTAATATCAATAATAGTAGGATCACTAGGAACAGTTCTGAAAAATCTGGATAAAAGACTAAGAAGAAATTAGAATTGAGGGGAGGATAAATATCATACAAAGCAGAGCACTGATGAAAACCTGAAATATGAAGAAAAATCCTCGAGTGTGGAAACCAACTCATATAATCATTAAACACCAACCAATCCCAGATAAACTAAAACAGAATAACACTGCATAAACTAGAAACGTAGAATCTTACACAAAAATAAAGAAACTGAAACTACTAGAGTATTAGAAAAATCACATAAGTTGCCCCCTCCCCCGGCCAAAAAAATAATGTGGTACTACCAGCATCTGATACCACAGAAAATGATCATGAAGGGACAGAGAGGATAGAAAGAAGGAGGAGAGAGAGGACCATCCAGGTCTCTATTGGAAAGGCATGAAGAGTACTGAGATCCTGAAGAGGCTTATTGCCACTCAGGTTCAAAAAAAAAAACCAACAGCCAGTATCAGTGAGAAATTAATCGTAAACGGCTGTTGCGAGAACGCAAAGAGATATGCAATAGTTGCTGAAAAAAGAAGAGAGTTATCGAAATTTGAGACTTGTCACTGAGACTCCAGGGAATACCATTTGTTGTTGCCAGTGAACGATCACTGGTAATTATTTGTATTGAAATTCCTAGTGAGTAAAATAGTAAATGCATGTCTATAAAAGCCTGTCAGTCTTTGCAGAGAAATATTTATTTTCTAGTATTTGGTGTTTTAATCTAGCAATGATAACAATACTGAAATACCAGCATTGGCTTTAAACTAAAAATGGTTTCACATAAATGACACCAGACTATCAAAGTCGCATGCTAAAGTAAGTTGGCTCTCAAACATGTAAATGTATACGAAACAAGTGCTTGTCTGCAGATATTAATATTTAACTCTTATAATTAATAGCTCCCTTAAAGCACTCTTGAGAAGAATTAACTGTTATGCAAAGTTCTCTCCTTTACCTTGAGATTGCACAGTCTTGGGTTCAATCTATCGTACTAATAAAATGCAGTATTTTTCCTTTTCATTCAGTCAGCTATGAATATAGTCACACTGATGAGTCTTATAAAGAGGGGGAAAAAAACGCTTGTTTGTGAATATAGATATTTAATTATATATAAATATATATTCAAAAGGAGCTTTTAGTTTTTTTATACACAAAGAAAAAAAATGCAATTTAAATCCTAGGGATATTAACTAAATACGCGTATTGCAGACTTAGGATTTGTAATCATTACAAGCCGACTACCGCTGGAAATTCACAAATAAAAAAAGTGAAACAAACAAGGAACTTTAGCAGTGGTAAAGCCATTTTTGGATGTGATAAGAGACGGGAACTGGACAAGTATAGGTGCATTGGTTTGTGTAATTTTTCTTTGGGGTGTAAAACAATGGAACAACACATTGCACAGACTGATAATAGTTTTATATAGGAGAAACATGGGAACAATACAAAAGATAATACATAGGGTTGAGTGAATGCAGACAAGATGAAATAATCTATTCCTGGAGTTCATAGATTCTCTGTTGGGCTGACAGCAGAGAATCGTAAGATCACATCTTGCCTTGTTGGGAAACAATATCGAACTCAGGGTTTTGCCAATCACGTGATTCGGTGTTAGTGATCACACGTGAATCTCGTTACACGCAGACGCGCACCTGTTGAAGAGGCAATGATTACAATGATCGTCAAGCCGAATCACAACTTACACAGATCGACAGAAAATAGTTCATTCATGTAAGCTGCTACAGAACCTTACCATAAATATGTGTGTGTGTGTGTTTTTCAGCTAAAAACAATGAATTTCTTCACGTTTGACAAATAATCTTATGGAAAACATAAAAGCATGAAAATCAATTTTGATATTTTTAATCGTCTTCTGTCCTTTGATAAAAATTGATTGAATTTGCAACTTTTATGAAAAACATTCTATTATTGGAGTGGTTGACACAGACTCATCATCATAATCATCATTTTTGGTTTAATGTCTGTTTTATATGCTGACATGTGTTGGATGGCTTTTAGAAATTGACTTCCAAGCTAATCTATCTCTGCCCAGGTCTTTATTTATCCCTCTTTTTCTTAAGTGCATCCTTATCACTTCCTCATGTTTTACTTGACCTTTCCCTACCAAATGACTCTGCTACTTAAACTCTTCTACGTTTACTAATCCAAGAACTCTCATCCATTCCTTCAATGTGACCATACCAATGAAGTCTCCTGTTCTGCACACATCTCTCTATATTGTCCAGATTTAATCTTCCACTAAGGTCATCAGATCTAAGCTCCTTTTTTAGACTCACATTAAACATCCATTATATCATTCTCACATCATTTCTCTCCATGCAACACATATCCTCAACCCTCAGTAGCCAGTTTTCACTTCCATACTCGCACTGTGCACACGTGCCTGAGGCTGATATTACAGTTGTTACCATAGAAATAGGTTTCTGATCAATTTGAAGCGTTTTGATATCCAATCACTTTGCACCCATTGAAGGGTTCCAGATTCTCTTTGTAATATGAACAGCCCCATGACTATCTAAAACATTTTTTCTACGATCAGAATGATGAGTGATGAGCTCTACCATTAGGATGAGATTGGCATGGGGTAAGTTTCACGAACTGTTGCCAGTCCTGACATAAGTTATCCCTTTGACTACCAGTGGGAGGGTATATAGGAACTGTGTTAGGTGCGTGATGCTGTATGGGGGTGAGTGCTTGGCCACCATCCAGTCGTCACTCGCCAGTCTTCAGTGTAATGACAGAGCAATGATTAGATGGATATGCAATGGCGGGTCACATCGGACATGGCATATCAGCTCTTATACATTGTTGGCAAGGCTGAATATACCAAAGCTTGATGAACTTCTGACAATCAGTCAGCTAGGCCCCATGTAGAGGGGCAACTCGTGGATAAGAATATACAGAGACCTTGAGGTAGAAAGCCAGAGGAAAGTTAGATGACCCAAGAAAACTTGGATGCAAACCATCAACGAGGACATAGACAGTGGAATTTGAACAGAATCAATCCTCAAGACTGCCAAGCTTGGAGACTGAGATTGCAGGCTCAGTAAAAACATCAAACGACTAACCAAGAGAAAAAAGACGATAAAATTGGAGGACGATGATTTCTTGAGCCTAGAAAAAACTGCCTGCATCAGTTATTTGCAGAGATATTACATTTTTTTAAATTCCTGAAATTCACCAAAACTACACGTGATATCTCCTCTCCATACACATGCACACGTGTACATGTACTTTTGATGAGTTTTGGTGTACCTGAACACTGTACATAATGATGATATTCTTATGAACATGTCATATAGACTGAAACATAAATACTAATTTCCTACCGACTGATTTGGTGTGAGCTGTTTCTGAATGGTAGACGTAAATGTCATCAAGAGAAGCAGACAAATTCAATTAGACAAACAGCAAGTAATTACCATGTAAAAGATGTAATCGCATTCGCTGGCCGGTTTCTTCCAAATGTTGTTACATTACTTGCAATGTTTCGTAAGGCAATTATCCAAGCAATAAACTTATTAAAGTATGAACGTGAAAGGTTAATCATAAGTTTTCTTAAAGTGGCGTTGATTATGATCATTTGTTTATAAGAAGTGATGCAAAGTGGATGTAATAACTGACTGATCAGTGTTAAGTAATTTACGAGTTGAATATGATGATGAAGTAGAAAAGAATAATAATACAAAGGATGAGGCAACAAAGTAAAATCTTGATATGTATGATAATGATGTCGGATACGCACAATGAAATGATGCTAAAGAGTAAAAGTAGAAAGGAAGGAGAAGAAAAGTAGGGATAATAAGAAATAAAGAAGAAAGGAGAATAAGAGGGGATAAAGGAGAAGAGAAGTGAGAAGAGGAGAATGGAGGGGAGAGAGGAGAAAGGGAAGGAGGATAATGGATGAGAGGAGGATAATGGATGAGAGGAGGATAATGGATGAGAGGAGGCGAAAGGAGGAGAGGAGGCGAAAGGAGGAGAGGAGGCGAAAGGAGGAGAGGAGGCGAAAGGAGGAGAAAAGATGAAAGGAGGAGAAAAGATGAAAGGAGGAGAAAAGATGAAAGGAGGGTGGGAGAAGGAGAAATGATGAGGGAGAGAAAAAGGAGAAAGAATGGGAGGAGGAGAAAAGATGAGGAGTAAGGGGAAGGAGAAAGGAGGAGAAAAGGGGTGGGAGGAGGGGTGAGGGGAGGAGTCGGTTGATAAAAATCTGACTCCAAACTCAGTGTTAAAAACACCCATTCCATCACAGACTTCTGCAAAAAAAAATGCAGTCTTTTGAAACCTCTGGCTGTGATGCGTTTCTTTAACTCCGCTCTAAAACATAGTTACAAATTCTTCATTTTAAGTTACAGCATCAACAAACTGGAACGAAGTTTTAGTAAAGACGAATAAAACTTACCAAATAATCCTCTTCACAGTAAACTTTTCCATGGACATTGTAAAATGCTTTCCCCCGTAGAGTTCGCCCTGTAATAATAAAATAGAAATAGATCAACATGTATACAAATAAAAACACTTGTATATGGAGATCGAAATGAGTCATATAGGACGTCTCAGTATAAACGTGACCCATTTACACGACAAGAAAACTTTGGATTTCCTAAAAGCTGAAATGATAATCAAAATGTATTCAATTCTCTTGTCATAAAATTAAAATTTTACAAGACATTTTCTAACTGTATGCCTCAGCGCTAATGGTATACTTAATTGACAGCCACTGTCTCCCCAACATCATTTTCAAACAAAAACGGTTCGATTATGCTATGTTTCGAGATGGTGAGCCATGCGGTATGCTTCAGAGTTTAGTAGCCTCTGAACAATTTCATCTGGTGCTTGAGTTCTCAGAACACACAGTTCCTGTTGTTGACTTGGCCGGATAAAAACAAGTGATCATCATCACTGAATCACATCCATTTGGAGGTTAATATCTGACGATATTAATGATAGTTCCATCTCCTTGAGTGATTTTGAAATGTTATTCTATTTTCTATCAACTCTGAAAAGTAGAGAATTAAATCATTAATATTGGTGAAGTTATTAAATGGGTCACGTCTATACTGAGACACCTTGTAATACAATCTATATAAATTACAGTAAATGCAACCTTTGCTATAAGTATCCCAAACCAAATTTTATTTTCATTATATCTAAAATCTTTTAATGTGGGAACACATAGATCTTTACAAAACAAAAATTGGTACCATATTTATTTTGGGAGCTCAATTAGTCACCGAATTATGACTGTTCAAAGTTTGAAAATTAGAAAATTTGCCATATTGTGTGCTATTGATCTAGAAGCAAATTTTCACTTTTTTAAACTAAAATTGCAGGTTTCGAACAAATGAAAAATCTTTACAAATGTAATGGCATCTTGTGGTAAATGAAAATTAATTGTAATGGAAGCATTGATTTATTGGATCAAACCAGCCTAATCATTGGGAAAAATCCAACTCCCTCCCCCTAACAAAAACGTGAAAAAATGATATGGAACTTTGTTCATCTAAGTTTCATTTCAACAGCTAACACACTGAATCTTCTTAGTATTATTCATAGCACATCAGAGATCAGGCTACATTTTTCTTTTAATAGTAAGTAAATGTTCAATACTGAGATTTGGACAATGTAAATACAGATGGAAATGCAATTAAGTAAGACAAACATTTCTTTAGTATTTCATTCATTAAAGTTTTTAACTTTCATTATTTTTTGGACGAAGACAACTTAAAATCCTATTAAGCCCACCATATTAACGAGTAGGCCTTTTCTGTAAGATGGGACTATCTTTACATACATAGACACACAATATCGCGCACACCAAATTTGAAAAACACCAGCATTTTTTTTCACGTAACTTGAAATAATCTAAAAACAGAAAACTATTAATGACATATTAACTCTTCCAAGTAAGTTCGTCATTCTGAATTTCTTCCTGATGTAACCCTTAAAGCTAAACCTTGTAACCCCAACTGTCTCCAACCAGCTAAGCCTTTCTCTTTCACAGCTTCACTGCTAAATATGCCCACTTCTTTTTGTAGCGCTTTTACTTCACTATTTTGTGTGTGTGTGTGTGTGTGTGTGTGTGTGTGTGTTGGTGTGTGGTTAAATTCCCATTGTGATCCGTAATCCTTAATAGTTATTTCTAATTAAGGAATTTCTATGGCTTCTTTTAAATCTATAAAGCTAAAAGTAAATTCTATTTTGCTGATCAATATTTTGGAGTATACATGTATTATTAATAATAATGTTAGGAGTAGTATTATAACTGTTAAACTAGATACTCCCAGCATCCCAAGGGTTCTTCATGCTTATGTTAGGTATCAAAAACTAGCCTAGTTTAGAAAAACAAGGGTTGTGCAGTTCTCAACCACATTTCTGGGAGAGCAGAGAAAGACTGATGTTATTTCAGAGATTTCCTTCTCCTAGACTTGAGAGTCTAGTCCACCCTACTGTTTCTGGAGAGCTAGGATATATGTATTCATACCTTACCTAAGGGTATTAATGAATGTGATGCAGTTTTCCTTCTCCTAGACTAGTTGCACAGCCACGACTTGGGAGTCTAGTCTACCCAATTATTTACTTCATAGCTGGAGGGGTGTATATGGGTTCATACCTTTACAAAGGGTGTTATGAAAGTGATGCAGTATCTACGATAGAACTGGAATTCGACATAGTGAGCTCACAGTCTGTGGTTAAAATCATTACGCCATGCTATTTCTTGTATAAATAGCTCGAAAGTCAATAGATTGACATTTTGAATTCAGTTCTGTGGCTTATCGTCTAATGTCAATAAAAATTATGCCAGACAAATTATTATTGCATAGTAGATCTTCTGGATCTAGACGGTTCATCTAATATGTATACATAGTCACTGTCCACTACCCGTAACTCTGTGTCACGAGTCGTCTATGTACTGTTTTTGTTTGGATACTTCTTCATTTATGATGGCATAAAAGATTCCCTTCCCAATGTCTTCCATCACCCCTCTTTAATTGATGACATCACAAAACGATGCCATCATACATTTATGGCATTTTAAAGGACCTTCCTTATGTTTACAACTTTTTTTTAGTGGATGAAGTTATCTTTCTGTGACGTCATCCTGTGTGCATGGAGACAAACAAGATCAACAGTTTTAATAGTATATAGAGAACTGTGTATTACTTATTGGGACAATTAATTTTCATGAACAAATAAAAGAAACATTTTTTCATGATTAATATTAACTTGTTTCATATATTTACCTACACCCTACACCTGTAATCTCTAACAGAGAATGTTGCCTCTGTCTTTCCGATGATTCTATCGAAAACAATTCTCATCTTGGTTGTTATATTCACAACGGTGCATCTGGCTGATAGAATGAGAACAATCAACCTCTGTGTATTAAGTAAAGGGTTCAATTCGAAAACCCGTCCAGGTTCCCAATAATGACTAGAAAGATTCCAGAGTTAAAAAATATGCACTTGAAATGGTGGGTACATTTGCTAGTATAAATATTAGTTAAAATATATTTGTGCAGATAAATCTGGTGTTATGTTGTAAACAGGAAACATTCACGACAAAGAATCACAAAGAGTTCAAACGTTTTACCTTTCTTTTATGAGTTAAAATTCATAATATCTGATCTGATGTGACGTCAAATATACAACATAGACTGTGGTGAGCGCAGTTTTTCACCAGTCTTGGTTGAAGCTTGAAGGAGACAAGATGCGTTTTAACGATGGGCTAACACGTTAAATTATTCAGCGGTGAGCATAAAACCTCTCTCGACCTTGCAGCTTATGGGACTATCATGGCGAGTAACTCATTCATCTTCTAAAATCCTATTGTATAATTAATTAATTAATTGAATAATGAGAAACATGTCCGATAACTTTTATTACAGCCAACAAAATCGTCATTAGTTGGTAGGATCACTACAATACATGCACACATGACATCCCAGAAGAGATGGTATTATTTTTGAATTGATTGAAGTATTAATTGTTAAAAAAACCTTTTGAGAGTGAATAACTAGATAGGTGTCAACTCAGACTATGCATTTGAAAATTGAATGTTACATTGGCTTAAAAATTGTGTAAATAACAACCAAGATGAGAATTATAGATCAAATAATTTAAATAATACAGAGAATATTTAAGTTTATAATCATTGCCTGTTTTTACCTAATGTAGACAACTACTAGAGTTAATAATAAACAAATAAAACTGTCTTTTCATCGTCTGATGAGAAGAGAGGGCGGGAGGAAGAGAGAGGGGGCGAGAGCAAGAGAGAGGCGGCGGGAGGAAGAGAGAGAGGGCGGGAGGAAGAGAGAGAGGGCGGGAGGAAGAGAGAGAGGGTGGGAGGAAGAGAGAGAGGGTGGGAGGAAGAGAGAGAGGGTGGGAGGAAGAGAGAAAGCGGGAAGAAGAGAAAACAAGAGAAAGAGAGAGCAAGAGAAAGAGAGCATAAGAAAGAGAGAGCAAGAGAAAGAGAGCATAAGAAAGAGAGAGCAAGAGAAAGAGAGAGAGATGCTTCCTTGTTTGTAATGTGCACAGAAACAATTAGTTTTCAAAATGTATAAAAAGATAACTTCAAGCTGAAATGATTCAGAAAAGACAAAAAAAAGCATTTGTTTGAAGTTGGTGTCGAAGTTTTTCCAAAACATTAAGTCATCAAGAGATTTTAAGCAGAAGAACGTCAGTAATTGATTTTGTACTTCACACCACCGACAGCCATGTTGGAATTTAATTATTACTTATTAATCAACGGCAATTCTTCAGAAGTCGGAAGGAAAAAAAATGTTAAAATTAGCCAATGGCGCAAGAGACGCAGAAACATTTACAAGCAACACAAAAATTAGAATAAATATAAGTAAAAAGAGTAAAAGATGTTCTAAATGCTAATAGTTTTCTCAATTTTTCTTTTCATGTCTACCAGTGTAGAAATAAATATATCCCCGTGGCACAAAGTCATTCTCTTTTGTTTTCACTGTCGATTTCCTGCAAGAATTATATTTCCAAGTTAAACTGAATAAAAAGAACATTTTGAATAGAAATAAACAAAAAATGGCTTCTGTATAGATTGTCTGCTTTATGCTTTAAACATAGCCTACTTAAAAGCCGCACTTTATGGCGATGTGCAAGTTTGTTATGGCTGAGTGCTACTTGTGCTTTTGGCCCATATACCGAAGGGTCTAGAACATAGATTCCCAAAGTAGGCGGTACCGCCCCCTGGTGGGCGCTGAAGCGATCCAGAGGGTGGTGATGGCCACAGATGCATTTGGGGGAATTAAATAACTGTAAGTGTCAATGAAAGCATAAAAAAAAGAGAAGATTTGGAAAATTAATTTATGTATTCCGTTCATAACGCTTAATTTTTCTTTGAACAACCTACCAGTTGCTGGCTCGATTATTGTGGTGGGAGGTTGCAGTCAAAGGGAAATGGTATGAGATATAAGGGGGAGATAACCCATTATCTAACAAATACAAACATTGCTAAAACCAACTGTCACTTGTGCGATTGGTCGATTGCAAGTCAAAAGCCCGAAATGCAACAGCTGTACTGGCAGTACTACCAGTAGATTTTGGAGCACGCTGTGAATTAGGAGGGTTTTCCGTAATTTTTACTGGAAAATTACAGCGTAATATAACCCTAAGTCAGATTGTTTTGATATTGTGAAAAGTTAAAGTTAACTAACAGATAGTGTGATTATAATTGGTGAATATTATTTTATTTGTAATAATTACATTCACTTTATAATGAAAATATCATTTTTTTTTTATTTCATTAGTTTTATTTTGGTTTTTTTACAAAAATATCTTTTTTAAATAATAAAATAAAATATGAATTAAAAATACCTTCAGAAATTTTTTTTTTTTTTTCTACAGATAATAATGTCCTAACCAAAGAAAAAAATGTAGACAATATAATATCGAATATTTGAACTATGCCTTTATTGAGTCACCTGTAAACAATGCGTTACCAATGTGTATGATTTGCCAGCAAGTTATACCAAACGAAGCTATGAAGCCTCCCAGACTACTAGAACATCTGACTTAAGTTCATGGGGATAAAAAAAAATAAGAACTTATCTTATTTTCGAACATTAAAAGAAAAATTTATTGAACAACTGACATTGACAAAACTCTTTTCAACTGCAACTATACAAGATAGCAATGACTTGCTTGCTTCTTACAATATTTCTTTAATGATTGCCAAATCGGGAAAACCTCATACTATTGGTGAAAAACAAATTATACCTTCTATAAGTGAAGTAATACGTACTGTGCTACATAAGACAGCATCAGATATTATCAAGAAAATTTCATTGAGCAATAATACAGTACAAAGAAGAATTGATGAAATGGCTCAAGATGTTGAAGATTCATTATGTGGCTATTTCAAAAAACATCTTGCTTTTAAATTCAACTTGGTGAGTCAACTTTGCCGGGAAATAAAGCTTTACTTTTAGCATACGTACGGTTCACAAAGGAAGAACAAATTTGCCAAGAATTCTTATTTGCTAAATATTTGCAAACTGATACTTAAAGAGAATCAATATTCCATGCATTTTTTTGCAGAAAAAGAAATACTTCTGATTAATATTTTATCAGTAGCTACAGATAGTGCTCAAGCGATGGTAGGGCGCTACAAGGGTTTTCTTGAACATACTAAAAAGGAGGTGCTTAATGTATTTACAGTACATTGTATCATCCATCGTCAACATCTAGTTGCCAAAAATTTAAGTGCCCATCTACATAATTCATTACAATATGTAATTAAAGTTATCAACACAATAAGGAGCAAATCATTGAATGACAGATCATTTAAACAGCTTTGTATTGAAAACGATGAAGAATTTAATTGTTTGCTGCTTCACACAGAAGTTCGTTGGTTGTCAAAGAGTGCCTGTTTAGATAGGTTTTATAAGTTGTTTAACACGGTCTTGGAGTTCTTGAAAGATAAAAATGATCTTTTACGATCCAATTTAATTCAATCCAAAAGTGACATCGCTTACTTGACAGACTTGTTAAAAAAATTTAATGAATGTAATCCTCAGATTAAAGGTGATAAACTGAATTTAATCAAAACAAAATTTGTTATTTCTGCATTTATGACAAAGCTTTTTCTGTATAAACAAAATTTTAGACAAGGGGAATTCATCCACCTCCCAAATTTACTAGGAGCCGAAAAAAAAAAAATTAAGACATACTTATTGTGAGCATCTGGTAAACATCCAGAGCGTCTCCCGTTAGTCGAAAGGGAATGATCAACTCGATCTGCTTTACTCCAAACAAATGACTGCACTCTCTCAATCCAGTCCACCACAAACGTAGATCCGTCAAACTCAGGGATGAATTTTAGGTCAAACTTTGCGTCCACCATTATGTCACAAATAAACAGCAAAAAAAGGCAGAATAGCTTGTGAAAATTGAATTCCTTTTTTCTCTTTCTATCTCTCTCAGCACTCCACATGATCCCAACGTCAACTATTCTCTTCTCTTACCCGGAGCAAAGTCTTAACTCTTTTTATGACAACGAGAATTCGCCCCTGCAAAACAATGCTCATTTGCATACGTGAACTCTCGTCGTGTCACAAAAGTTGCAAGGTTCCATTTTGCAACCGGAACACTCTGGGTTCAATCCCCGATGGACAATACACGGCGCAACTCTCACTTGTTTTCCCTGTGAATATGCATGATGGCTGCTACACATACCTAATTGGATTTTGGATCCTTTTTCAAATGCAAACACAGAAGAATCTCTACAGTTCCAAGAACTGGTGGAAGTAACTATAAATTATGAATTTAAATTTAAATTCAAAAGCGGCTACCAACAATTCTGGCTGCAAAATGAGATCCCTACGGCTTATCCTGAAATATGGGCTATAATTCAAAAGTTCTTAATTGTATTTCCTTCATCATATTTAGTGGAACGTGGATTCAATGCAGTAACTAATTTATTAACAGAAAAAAGAAATTGGTTACAAATAGTCAATCGCTGTGATTTAATATTACTACTGACGAAAATGGTGCAGAGGATTACTAAATTAGTAGCAGCACACCAAGCTGATTCTTCTCATTAAAATGATTTTGAATGTTTTAAATATTTTATTACCTTTCTATTCTGAGTTCAATAAATAGTTTTATAATTTCAAACTTCAATGTTTTCAATTTACAACTTCCTTTAAAATATTTTACGAACAAGGTAGAAACACTAATACATATATCTTTCTAGAATGAAAAGTCACACTTGGAAGTGTTGATGAAATGGCAATAATAAGGAGAATATTTTGAAAAAAATATTTAGAAAAACCTGGACAACGCATTTCTTTGTTTTTTAAAATAAATTATTTATTTATCTTAAAAACTTGAGCACTTTCGGTGATATACACCCTTGTCAAAAGTATAAGCATTTTTTTTTTGACTGCGATAAATGTCTCAATCAAGAAGGATTTAATGAAAAAAGAGGAGGAAAAAAAATATGCTTATACTTTTGACAAGCGTGTATATCACTGAAAGTGCTCAAGTTTTTAAGATAAATAAATAATTTATTTTAAAAAGAAATGCGTCGTCCAGGTTTTTCTAAATATTTTTTTCAAAATATTCTCCTTATCTTTCTGTTTAATTGCTGTTAAAATTTTAAAAAATAATTTCCAGGGTGCGCTGATTAATATTTTTTCCAGAAAGGGAGCGGCAATCCAAATAAGTTTGGGAAACACTGGTCTAAAAAAATAAAAATAAAACAGATTTTTTTATGAGTAAATAATTTACTGAAGTAAATGTAAAAAGCCATTTAATATAACCATTACATAACAATAATAACCCTCTACTCTATAATAAAGATCAATGTGTGGGTGTTTATAATTATATATATATATATATATATATATATATATATATATATATATATATATATATCCTGTCACACAGAAGTCAAGTAAAAAAAAAAATGCTGGACGAAACCATTTCAAGTGTTTTGGGGAACTGGGAAAGCAAATGGCAAGTCAGACAAGCCCCACTCCCTTTTCATTCTATTTTTATAATGAGCCCTTTTGTTTTTTTCTTCTTTCTATACTAATTCATACGTTTTTTTCTTCTTTTTATTAAACTTTCCAGTTTGAAACGTTTTCTTTCTTCTTTCTTTTAACTTCACCGATTAAGAGGTTATTTTGTATGAATATGAATATTAGTGTGAACACTAGTAAAGTATATTTTTAGCATCATTTTTGACGGACGATATATATATATATATATATATATATTTATATTAAATTAAATGTTTTTGAAAGTAGGTGTATTGTATTTATATATCTATTATTATACTAAAACTGAGTTAATCAACGTTTGTTTACAGAAGGCTTTTTTTTTCCTATATATTTTAATCACACAAAATACATTCTATTATTTCTTTAGTTTTGGGTTTGAGTTATGCTTGATGAACTTTCATTTTAATTGGTCTAATTAGCTGCAATTTGCAATTAACTAACCAAATGACATATTTCTTACTAAGTTTCTATCTATCACTCTCACTCTCTTTCATTGTATTTTGTTTGAACCCACTCTTGCTTCCATCATTCTCTTTCTCTCTGTTTATTAACAGTCAAAATTAATAAAGAAAGGGAAGGATAACATAATTGGAATAGTTCATTATAAACAAAAGAGAATATTACCATAAGTAGTTATACTATTTAATCTGTAGCTGAAGAGAGAGAGAGAGAGAAATGGGAAATACAGCTAGCGGAAAGACTAATTTTGGATTTTGTCTTTATTTTATCTTTAATTTAACTGTCTTTGCAAACTTTGTTTTTCCTAATTTATATAATTTAACCCAAGCTCAATGGGTGAGCCAACCGGTCACATTTTTCTAATAACACACACACACACACACATATATTCAACAATCTTCATCATCAAAATTCACACTAAATAAAAATTCAGATGTCTAAACAGGATACAAACCTGCATCCACAAACGAGTCGTTCTAATAACCAGATTGCACTCTTTAACCGACTGAGCTGCAGGAATAATGGTTAAAGCAATGTCTGAATAATTCTTCCCAAAATATAATGCATCAAAGAGAGAACTCACATTTGGCAGCATTGTATCAGATGGGAGCAGACGCAAACAAAAAACAAAAAGAAGAAAATGTCTGATTGACTTTCAGACTGGGTGCAAGCATGAAGTCATAGAGTGCATGAGGGAAGACGAATGATGAAGTTCAATTCAAATGACAACATATTGTTACATTATCTCTCCTCTGACAAGTCACAACCAAATTAAATACATAGGTTGTTATCAATGCAATCACAAATCATAATTAAATCCTACATCGTATTGACCACTCCTCCCATGATCAGGGCACCTGAAATTAATGTCTAACAACAGCATGAAGAAATGAAGAAATCATCAAATTTGAAGAAAGGACCCTTTATTGAGATGTTGGCGTTGCCTTCTTATCTGCCAGCAGCGGAGGGAGCGGCATTCTGAGCTACGGATATTTGGTGCGCCTTAGTTTATTGTCGATCTTAAGACATCTCTACTCGTGGAGTTCAACTCGTAAACTTCCAATAACTGCCTACTTCTCTCACCCCCCTCTTTGAGCCATGTGACGTTATGTCCGCTTCTGGCTACCAAGTTAGGGAAACTCAAATTATACTAGCAACGTAGCCATTACTATTTAAAATTGTGTAGAGGAAAAAGAAAAGAGAAGAAATTAGGATAAATCTTTTTTCTTATCCACCCACAAGGTAAATCAGATAAATGAGGCGATATTGGAGGGGGGAACGGTATTTTCCACATACGGTTAGATTAAGCAGAAAAGTGCAAAATTCCATTAGAAGTTAAAAGATTAGAAATTAGTGCTACTGTGCAGGATATGACGTCACATACAGGAAGTCGAATGACACGTAGCGGATAAGCTGATAAAATCTTTCTTTATTCTAAACCGTTAAGTTAAAAGATTAGAATTAGGAAGTCCAAAGGGCAATGAAGATAAAAACACTAAATTCATGTTCACAATAGAACACCTTTGTAATATACTGATCATGTTTATGCAATTAACGTTGTATGGTTAACTAATTTGCATATTGTTTTTCAAAAGGACATTTCATTAAAATTAACTATTCGTTTTTTATTGTTTTCTTATTCGTGGATTGTTTTCATTTTAATATAAATAGTTCTATTTACAAATATTCTTTATATTGTGGGTAAAGTCCTAGCATTTTAGGTGAAAAGACTCTTTTCGGTCAAGAGTTGTGATTCTTGGTTTCCTCAATTTTCCCAGGCAACGTCTGGACACGGGTCCCACTAGTATTATATAAGTATATACTTTGTTGGATCATGGTGAGACATGATTATCCAGGACAAAAAAAAAAATGAACTTAATTTCTCCCCCCCCCCCTCGAAAATCTAGATGAACAAATTATCAGTAATGCAAAGCATTTATAATTTAATTATCAAGAGAGTAATTGATATCAATGAGTAGCTTTTTACTTATGAAATATATATTCACAAGTCATTATGGATATTTTCTTTTGCATTCTTGGGGGAGAGACAGGTCAAACATTTATAACATTCCACCATCTTGAAGTACAGAAATGAACATGTACACGTGAGAGAACATTAACCATTGTCCGAGTAAGAGGCTGAAACTATTCCATTTAGAAAACACTAGACAAACAAAAATCAGAGAGTTTGGGTTTTTCTTTTCACTACTAATAAAAGGACCCAATGACCTATAATCTTGTACGTTTCTCCATCACTCCTGAGCACTAACTAACCCAGTCTTATAATACTAAGCCAATAGTGACAATGGAATCCGCCACTCTATAATGAAGACCAATATGTATTTATTTATATATTGATGAAAAAACTCTATATCAATAAAAACGCATATCGTCTCAGAAACGATCGTACATAAACTGTTGTTTATGTTGAATTCTTGGAACATAAATAAATGATTATGGTGTTATTAAGTTTACCTAAGATCTATATTATAATAGCTCTTGTTGATCTGATAGTTCTACCATTGAGCTGATTGCCGTATATCTGAAAAGGACAATATACGTTTGCTTTCCCCTATGAGATAAGTGTTGGTTGGCTATTTATCTGTCCATTATGCTCCATGACTTGCATAAGACTTCTTTAATATTTCTATAAGCTCCTCCCAGTTGAGCTTAATTAAATACTGTCAGTTATGTTCCATAAAGAATAAATTCCTACTGACGACACCTACAGATGAAGCTTTATAGGTAGCATCAATACTTTTGTGAGGAACTTGGGAGTGAACAACTCTTTGGTCTTGATGCTACATGTTAGCTTCTAAGTTGGTGTCTATACCCTGTGATGATGAAGAGACTCGATATCAATAAAAACTCATATTGTCTCAGAAACGATTGTACACAAACTGTTATGTTGAATTCTTGGAATGTAAATAAATGATTGTGGTGTAATTAAGTTTACCTAAAATCTATATTATATATATATATATATATTGTCATACAGTTTTTGTCGGGACCATGGCGGTGAGCGCGTGGCAATGATAAATATAAAAAAAGGTAAATGCGTCTGGAAGTGGGATGCTCGAATTCAAGACATCACATAGAAAACAAGGAAGAATAACGAGTAGGTAAAAGACGACTCAAACACCAAATTAAGATTCAAACCCTATTTACAAAGTACTATTTTAAGCGAAGAGGGGTAATGTTTAACGTTAACTAATGGTAAGCAAAATAGTGTCTCAAACAAATTATGGAAGAAAAAGGACTACTCACTCACAGAATGTGGAGGGGTGTTGCAAGGCTCCCCACAGGAGTTGAAAAGTTCAATGATCCAGGAACGTAACAAGTCACACTTATCCAAGATCCACACTGATCTTTGGATGGAAAAGTCATTAGCAGAATTCAAATAGCAAGTGCTTAGAAATCATATATGTGGGTGTAATCGTGGAAGTCTCACTTGGCGCTATGCAATCTTCTTGCAGGGAATGTATTCGTTTCTTTACGACGATGTAATATGTTTATAGTCAACGGCAGATTTGGTGAAATAACCTCGAAAGCCTTTGTTTTCATCAAATTAGCTTTCAGCCTAGAGGAAAAATCTCAGGGCAATCAGCTCGGTTATAGAGTCAGGATCTTTCTAAGCTTTGTGCTTTAATTCCTTTTCTTCGTCTTTTTCTTCCTTTTCATAACTCACAGCACATATGCTGGGGGTGACGGGTGACTCGACAGTTTACTCTTCAGCTGGCAGGAACTCTCTGCGGTCGATTCGCCAACTCACTTTTATATATTCTGCCAATATAAGTGGGCGGGTTAGGTGGGGGTGTGAAGGGTTTCTTTGAGTTGCCAGGCGATAACACTTTGCACTGATTTGGGGAAACGGCACTCATGGGCGTTAATAGATGACACCAGGTGTTTAGCTGTCGTTTAATTTATCTTGTCTAAGGGGTTAGGATGAGGGAGAGTGTGTCACTAAACAGAAATAAGAGTTAAAAGGTGCCGGTACTTGGCCCCTTTGATGTGAGGTCAATTACGTTCCTAAATTTTTTGAGAGACAACAGTGATCAGCTGTGTCGTCTGATTTCCTCTCGGTTAGGTTCGGGACGGGGGGGGGGGGGGGGGGGTCGTTGATTAGACACACAATTCGCTTCTTGTGAGTGCAAGGGTTAGGGGATAGGTTGGCAGCAGCGTTTCAACTGGATACAAGATTTCTTCCGCCATAACTTGCTTGGGTTCAAAGGACAAATATAAAGATACAGGATAAAATAGATTTTGCTCGCTTTGATTCAATTTTTAAGAAATACATTTTCTTTCTCTAATATAGACCCCCCCCCCATTTGCAACAAATATATATATATATATATATATATATATATATATATATATATATATATATATATACTTCCATTCCACTACACAAAATTTAGCGAGTAAAATATGTGCCTTTTTCTAGCCCGGGACGAAACCATTTTCAAATGGTCAGGAGCAGCAAGAAAGCAAATAGCAAGTCACACACCATCTTAGACTTACCCTGCTGCCTGAAATGAATTCAGAAAGAAATCATCTGCTATATTCTAAAAAGTCAACGGTGGGTATTTTTTTTTTCTTTAGGTCATCGAAATGATAATTTATATACCAAAAATTAAATTACTGACATAAATTTATGATTTTATATGAATGTTTTAGTAATATATCTAGATAAATAGCAAGTGCAAACACTGGCGAAGCCTATTTTTTCGTTTCATTTTTGATGGAGGGTACACACACACACACACACACATATTCAAAGGAAGCTTTTAGTCATTTGTGCATGAAAAAAAAATAATAAAATAAAAATAAATGCAGTTTAAAATCCTAGGGATACGAACAATATCCACATAGTGCACGTACTTAGCATTTGTACAAGCCGACTTACTGCTGCAAAATTCACAAATACAAAAGGGAACTCAACTATATCAGTGAAACATAAACAGGGGAGCTTACCTTAAATTATGAAATAGAAAAGGGGGATAATTAGCTGTTTACCATGTAAATGTTTCAGTGATTTAAAAACAGAAGTCATTAAATGCATGGCTCGTCCGCAGTACTGATCAAAATACTACCTCTCATAACCAAATGTAGACATAATTCAGTTATTTGACTAAAGAAAAACAAAAATCACACACACACACATATATATATATATATATATATATATATACAGTTACAATGTCCTATAAGTCTTTTTCAGTTATTTTTGTTTTGTTCCTTCTATTGGCTGCTTCTTCAAACCCATAGTTCTGTTATCTAACGCATTCGTCGATCTATGTCTTATTTTTATTAAACGTTTTCTCTACTAGCTGCAGAATGCGCACTAACATGGCTGTGTGTCTTCCAAGCTTTACTATCTTCGGCCAAGGTGTTCGCTTGGTTTATGTTCATGTTCGTCCATTCACAAACGTTGTCTGTCCATCTTTTATTTTGTCTATCTTTCGACCGGCTTCCTTGTATTATACCTTCAATGCATATTTTGCATAGCCATACACTGGAATGCTTAACGTGACCAAACAATCTCAAGACTTTACATTTGATGGCAGAGGATATTGATGAGATGTCAGTGAGTTTTCACAACTCTGCAATACTGATGTGATCAGATAGTTTATGATCAATAATGAAACACATGATGCGACTTTGGAAAGTTTCTACTTTCTGATGTAATTTTACAGTCTAGTTGGCAGATTCAAGTCTGTATAAGACTACAGGAAGGAGATATGCGTTATAGATTTTCGCTTTGATTTTGTATGGTATGTGTTTATAAGTTAGGGCGGTTTTCTTTCTTGTGAAGGCGGCCTAACCTAAGCCATTTCTGTGATTTACAGCTGTTCGCCTGTTGTTAGATGAAGACAGCTTGTGCCTAAGGTAAACAAACTCTGTAACTTGTTCGATTTGTTGGCCGTTGATGTTGATGTTAAGAGGAGTTTGCTTTTCATCAGTGGTCATGCATTTAGTTTTGGGCGTGTTAATAGAAAACCCAACTTCTTTCGAGTACTTCACAAGATTATCCAGAAATAACTGCAAATCAGAGCTACAGTTACTGATTGTAACTATGTGATTCGCATAGCTCAGATTAGACAAAAGATGGCCACCAATTGAAAAACCAGAGCTACAATGTTGTTCTGTTTTACAAATAACTGATGCCATAATAATGATGCAGAATAGAAGCACTGAAAAAACATTACTATATCAGTTTTAATTGCAGCAGTCAAATTAGCATAGGTTATTTTTAAGAGGTGTATATACTGTTATTTCAAATTTGTTTCTTCCAAAAGTTTTCAAAGAGATAGAAGCTTGATGCTATCATACGCTTTAGTAAAATCAATAATGACAATGAACACAGGATGATTGAATTCTATGGACTTCTCTATTATCTGCTCTAAGGCGATAATTTGCTTTATAGTACCTCTCCCTGGTTGGTATGCAGCTTGAGAAGTTAGGAATGATGCAGAAAGATCTTTTTTGATACGTTCTGCCACTACTGTGACAAAAAATTTGTAAAAATTACTTAAAAGGCTGATTGGGCGATAATTTCCGCAATCCAGACGACTGTTCTTATGTAGTAGAACGATCAGTGTATTTTTGAAAGCTTGCGATACATTACCAGTTGAAAGTATTATGTTGAACAATTTCAAAAGAATATTTAGGAGTGGTTCTCCACCAGCTTTGATGAACTCAGTGTGAATATTATCAAGCACGGGACTTTTGCCCTCCTTCAAAGATAGAATAGCATGTTCTATTTCACATTTCAAAATAGGTGCTATTGTGTCTTCCGCATCTTCAGCAACTTGAGGGGTGTCAGTTGAGTTATCCATATATAGCTTTTCATAAAGTTGCGCCCACCGTTCCAAAATTTAATCTTTGTGATATCGGATTTTGCTGTATTTATCCTTAATTCCCCAGCTTATGTTTCTTGACTTTGCTTTTAGTCTTTTTAAAGCAGCATATTACTGTTTGTGATGAGGTAGTGTACTGATTAAGTCTGCCTCTTTATCTATTTCAAATATTTTGTCTTTTCTTATTAGCTTCTTCGACTCAGCTTTTGCTATCTTGTATTCTTTGGAAAGAAGATTCTTTCTCTCTTCTCATCTTATGCTTGTTTTCAATAGCTCGTTTGATATTGTTTGACATCCAGTCAGGAGATAAAGGCTTAGTTGCAGGAACAACTTGAATCTTTGATACTTTTGGTTGTACTTTCAAACAACAAATCTGGATCTGAGATTTTAGAAAAAGGAACAAAACGGTTTTGAAGCTTGAGTTGAAAGGCATCTTTGACATGTTGTTCTTTTAAGGTACTAATGTTGCACCTTTGGGCCCAGATTGTTTTTGTGGCCATGAAAAGGAGAGCCTTATTCTTATTCGAACAAGTTCGTGGTCAGATAGGTTCAGTTTGCTGATGGTTCCACTAGCAAGAACCTTTTGCCAGACTTTGAACTTGCGGGTTAAGATCAAGTCAATCTGATTTTTAGTCTTTCCTCTTCTTTTGAAATAAGGTATTGGTCACAATGAATTCATTTCTGATGCAGAATTTTACAAGAATGAAATGATGGAAAAAATCAGATTACTTTATATATAAGATAAACTCTGTGAAAAAAGAACTAAACAAGCTTAGCAGTAGGTCAGTTTAAAAATTAACAGATTACAATTATTATTCAATTGTAAATCTTTCACATGCAAATTCAAAAGTTGGCCGACTTTCTTGTAGACAAGAAAACAAAAGGATGTTCACTTAACAGATAGATGAGATTTTACCCCGCTGACCAGCAGGATAAAAACATTTGTTCTGTTCATATTCATTACCTTCTCTGAAAAAAGAAGGGGGGGGGGGGTAGTTTATGCTTGATCACCTTAAGCCCTCTTACCAGCAAATACCGACAGACCCAATCAGGTAATTTTTATAGGTAATTGTTATGGGCCATGAATGCTCTTGTCCTTTTCAGAAACAGTCAGAACTCACTTTAAGTTTACAAATTTTATCCAGCCTTCATACTAGGATCAGAGTGTAGTATCTGTTCGGTCTAAGGAGGCAATCCTCCCAGGGATTTGATTTTCTCCTCGTTCAAAATTGATTTTTTTTAACTTTGCCCTTATGCTCCCTCCTCATGAGGGCAAAGTTAGAACGTTGATTTTTAAATAGGAAAAATGACATGTTCATAAAAGATATAAATGGTCACTTGTTTAATATTTACTTAACCTTTAACCTCTTTACAGGAAACACTCATTTTGCCATAGGCTCGTTTCCCCAAAGTTTCAGTCTACCAAATTCAAAGAAAAAAAAGAAAAAAACACATTGCATACTCTCTCCATGGAGCTTCACCGCATGATTGCAAACAAAACTTCCGTCCAAACGGGTGGTTGTTCCGTTGTGTCAAAATGTGTGGATTAGAAAGGTATTCTTAGGTACTTGCTAAAGGCATCGTCAGGGCTGCATATTTTTTACAGGGAGGTTTCGCCATTCTCCCACATACAGCGTCTGGTATTTCCAAATGGTTACCATTTAGTACTGGCCAGTCTCAACGTGGCTTAACTTTGGGGATCTAAGATGAACCGGTGTGTCAATGTGATTATGCCAGACATGAAATATTACTCTTATATGTTGTTGCAATGGCATTCGCCCTCCATAATCACGTTGACACACCGGTTCCCGTTAGATCACCAAAGTTAAGCGATGTCGAGTCTGGTCAGTACTAAAATGGGTGACCATTTCGGAATACCAGACGCTGTATGTGCTCTCTGCTTATCTTGGCAGTGTTTCCAATTGTCCTGGATTTCTCCCTGCCACAGGAATCAAGCAGTGTGCCGACCCGGGAGAGGTGTTGTTGGCAATTATGCAACCCTTGCTTCACAATTAAATGCACAGCCATCCATACAGGGGGTATCCATTGTCTCTCAAGACTGAACAGAGGCAATGCATTCGCCTTGGACAGGTTGCGCCAGCTTTTTTCCTGACTTGCATCATATCTCGAACCATGACGGCCCATACACTGCGATTCTGAGCATGGTCGCACGAGATGGCTAAACGATCGCGATCCTACTGTGGACAGGAGAGCTCAGTCAAGTAATGGGATCATTGTGTACAATGCTCAGTCGCACTAAAACTGATCAGAAGTGCATGTGTCATACATCAGATAATGTAAAAGTGTCAAGGAAACGAACAGTGTACGAGTCATCATATACATGTGTGCATGTGTAAGGGGGGAGGGGAGGGGAGGGGGTCATCAGGTGTAGGTTTGGAAAATTTTGGGAAGCATAAGAGTTTTGAAGGATTGAAGAATGTGGTGTCATGGAAGCCAACAATTGATACAGGCAGTTTGTCTTCTGCTTCAGCAATTCTGAGTGTGAAAACAAATGTTTCCGACAGTCATTGGGAGCTGTGCCGTTTTCTGACTTTGTAGACATGTCCACGTAAGTTAGAAACATGGAGATTGAAAAGGTGCTCAGGGTTTTTGCTGTTGGTGAAATGGTTAATAATTTTATAGGTGTTTACAAAATCAGTCGATAAATGTTGGCGCTTCAATGAATCCAACTCCAGGGACACAAGGCGTTCAGAGTATAGCAGGAATGAATCAGATTTTTTTTTTTTTTTTTTTTTTTTTTTTTTTTAGTTCAGTATAATTTTAAAATTTCACCGGTTAATTTAATTGTTCACCAGTAATAAATGACTGAAGATCTTTACATTTGTAACTGGTTAACACCAGAGTTAGGTTTTCCTTTGTGCAAGTAGTGAAAAGCTGATTGGTTGACGTAGTCAGGTAACGAGACACATAATTATATATAGAAATATAGTCACTTTCAGCCTAAAAATTAAGGGAATGAATCAATGTTAAATAAGGTTAAATGATAGATGACAAGTGTTAAATGAGGATACATCTCCTCGTATCTAGTAGTAGCAATACATATGAAAAAATTTAAATTGCTTAAAATATCTCAATAATGGCATATATAGAAAGAGCTTGATGATCTAAGAAAGAATCTTTTGAAATTTTTTAAATCTGACTAAAAATAAGGAAGTTATGACTATTTTTGTGCCTCACACGATTGGATATTTTCCCCTCTTTAAGACCATATGCGTTTCGTCATACTTTTTACACTAATTTTTCAGTAAAAATGTTATATCTTTGTTAAAATACAAGATTAAGCAATGAAATTTACCATATAAATGTATTTTTATACAAGGAATCAGAATGTGCCACTGAAAATCTCCAGAAATTAATGGTTTCCAAGTAATCTGCACTAAGTGCACATAAATATGCTGCAATACCTTAAAAATACCATGTATCCATTAAAAGAAAGAAGTTAGAAAACTTAAAGTTGAATTGTAATACATTTTATGTACAAGAAACTAAAATCTAATACTAGGACTGTTTAAAAATGAATATATTGCAAGATTTCTTTGGCATTACTGTAGATTAACACCTGCTACCTCCCCAAAATATGAGATTCTACTTTTTTTTATTTAGGCAATTACATGTTAACACCCTGAAATACTTGGCAGAAAGAAACAAAAACAATTATTTTAGAATTTAGAGTGGGGATCAGTTTCACATAAAATAATCCCCCATTTCAAGGCCATTCTAGCGTTTTAGGACAGTTAATTATTTTTTCTATGGGAGATAAATCCTGTGCGTTTTTCTTGTTTTTTTTTCTTTTTTTTAGACGATTATGAGGGTCTTTGTGGGAGAAGGGGGGGGGGCTTACCACTTGAACTTCAGGTTAGTGGTAGGGCTAGGGGCAATTAAGTGTGAACACCCTGAAAACTTAGCAGAAAGAAAAAAAACAATTCATTTAGAATTTCGAGTGGGGGATTAGTTTCACATATATTTAATGTAGAATAATTCACCATTTCCGGGCCATTCTAGCGTTTTAGGGAATTAATCAATTTTTTTCTATGGCAAATAAATCCTGTGCGTTTTTTTTTTTGGTTTTTTTTTTTTTAGACGATTATGTTTGGTTTTAATGGGCTTTTTTGTAGGATTAGGGCTTCCTACTCGGACTTAGGGTTAGTGATAAGGTTAAGGAAGGGGTTTTGTTTTGGATGGAGGTTGCCATTCGGACTTAGTGTTAGGGTTAAGGGAGTTTTTTAGGGGGTGGCTTGCCACTCATATTTAAGGTTAATGGTACGATACGTTCAAGAAGGCATTTTTAGGAGGTGGGCTTGTTAGTCGTACCTAGAGTTAATGGTAGAGTAATTATTTATTTTATAAATTTCACTAAAAGGCAAGAATGGCTGGGAAATCGGAGATCATTTTACATTAAATTTATATGCGAAACTGATCCCCCACTCTAAATTCTAAATTATTTTTTGTTTTGTTTTTTGCCAAGACTTTAAGGGTGTTCACACATAATCGCCTAAAAAAGTAGAATCTTAATTTTTTTTTTTAAATTGGCGACTAGAAAGTCATTACTACTAGAAGTCCGAAAGTTGAGTGAAAACCAGTATTTTTAAAAATATTTTTTATAAAAGAACCAAATAGGATTAACTTTTTTAAGCACAAGTATTTTTGTCTTATTTTTACAAAGCTTTACAAGACGCTTCTGCTGATTGATTGTTATATCAGCAATACTAGCAGCCATTGTTGACTCGCTCAAAAAAAGGACAATATTTTTATGGATAAGGTAATTTTAAATTACTACTACGGAAAGACAAAACAACATACAATTATAATTTTAATGCATAAAAAAAGATAAAAGATTAATTTATTTACTAGTTGGGTACAAAAAATGTAACACCATTTTTTATATTCATATTTTAAAATTTTTAAAATTCGTTCTAGAATGAAAATAAACAAAAATCGTCTCGTGTTTATAGCTGCTATTATTGCTGCTACTACAATGTTTTTCAAACTATAAATAGAAAACGCTTTTTTTTTTCCGGATAGGGTCATGAAATATCATGACTACCAAAAGAGAACACATATATACAATTATAATTTTAATGCATAAAAAAGTAAAATGATTGATTTACTTACTAATTGGGCGACGGAAATGTATTTTTCAAAAATGTTCAACCGACGGCGAGTTGAAGTCTTATTTTTAAAAATTTTTTAAAATGAACGAGCCGAATTACTTTGTACACCGACAAACATTAAAAGTGATACTTTCCCTGATTAGTTTCCAAATTTCAGGATGAAATTCCACATACAGCAATGGTACGAGACTTTTAAACGAAGGGGGGGGGGGTAAAAAAAAAGTGACGTAAATTGCTGAAAATAGCGTTAACATTTTTTTTGCCTTTATTTGCTCAAAACTCTTAAAAATATATAATGTATATTATTATTCATGAATGCACCTGAAAGGATATTCATTTCCTAACAAAATGATGGTATTTTGAGCACTTAAAGTGCTTTAGTTTTTAAGATATGACTATTTTAATAGAACTACCCTTAAATCTGTGATTATCCAAACAGTTTTCTGGTCGATGTGTATTGCTACTAGTAGATAGTATCTATTGTTGAGATATGTGTTGGTAAACAGGAAACGTTTCAGACAAGGGTCACGAAGAAGTCAAAAGAATGACCCTGCTGAATTATGAGAATCGGAAGCCGACGAAGTGTCCAGACCTGACATCATCTGTCGGAAATTGAAAGGATAATTCTGGAGAAGATAGTGCGTCTTGGTGGGAGCCTAAACGTACTAAAACTGGTTTGACAAACCAATAATAATTAAGCAATGTGATTAAAACATAGAATGATCTCGATCTCTCTCTGCTATGAGATGATCATCTGGCAGAATAAATCCTTTATTCTACTAAGAACGTGTTGTTGAATTAATTGAATAATTATAATAAGAAAGCCTGTCAGGACGCCCGATACCCATGTAACA
Source organism: Sepiola atlantica (assembly GCA_963556195.1). Taxonomy (NCBI): domain Eukaryota; kingdom Metazoa; phylum Mollusca; class Cephalopoda; order Sepiida; family Sepiolidae; genus Sepiola; species Sepiola atlantica. Next base: position 145,191,535 of record OY744517.1, on the reverse strand, counting down.
ATTAGACTCATCTGATGATATTAGCCAGAGGAAAATCTTAGACAAGGAAGATAGATCCATACATTGATAAATAAATAATTAAGATTAAGTTGTTGCTATCCCCACTTCTGTGTGTGTAATCTCGGTTTAAACTATCGGTCAAAAGAGAGTTGGCATCAGACAACAAAGTAAGCCAGAAAAAATACCAAAGAATGTAACTTGTTAGGTTACACTCATAGCTGGGTAGAGGTAGTGAGGTTCAAAAATATAAGTACCTAGATTGCTGGGTGACAACATTTTGGGGATTGTATGCAACATTTGCCAGAATTCTTTTTTTTAGCCTATACTGAAATCTTTTTATTAATACATTAACTTGTGTTATTTTGATGGTAGTTGTACAAATTTAATAGCAATAAAAAAAATATTAATTAATTTAAAAACTATGAGCAAAGTAGTGTTTCTATAGTTGTGATCAATTTACTTTATCGACTCCACTGAAGCACATATTTCAATTAACAAAATGGAGTATTTCTAATTTAATCAGTGATATTCAATAGATTTTTTGATGCCCTGTAGATATTCTGTAGAAGAATCGATAGAATTGGAGTTTTTAGGTTAAAGATCAATATTCCAATAGTTTGGAATCTGACAAACTGTGATTTCAATTTCTCCCACCACCACTCCTTACTCAAACTCTAAAATTTCTGCCGGGCTAAAAATCCGAAGACAATAGAGAAATTCACATTTTTATAATATTGCGCTTTTTTTATTTTATAATTTTATTTTCTGTACAAAAATAAAAATATTTTTGAAGATATTTGAAAAGGTCAAGTCAGATCTGCTTTCTTATTTGCTACTTATACAGTGTAAACTATGTCAGTTTCATGGTCAGGCTGGCGCTGACTAAAGTGGCACCTCATCAGGCAGGCCTTGGCTTATTCAGTGAGGTGGGTGTGTGGATACCCCACAACACTAATAATAAGAGTGTGTCAAATGACAGATGAGCTCAATAGAAATTAACGGCCATCCATACTGATAGAAAGTAAGTGGTCCATACTTTCGGCAGCCTCATAACTCTCGCTTACCCCCTACTTTATTCTCTAGTCCTCACATTCCATGAGCGATATTTCTTACAAAGAGGGAAGAATTGCTGCTTCCCAGATGTGCTGTTGAGTTAAGTGAGTGATATGTGGAGATGCTTCTGGTATATTTTTTTGTGTTTACATATTACTACTGGAAGTACTGGAAGTAAACGTTTTAGTTGGGCTGACTTGATCCGCCTAATAGTCCAAGGACCTGAACCTTGGAGTAACTCCCAAGGAAGCCGTCCTATCAGCCGGTGTATAATACAGGGCTGCTGATTACCTTCGTGAATGGAATCTGGACCATGCAGCAGTTTCTGGTGGGGCCCCTCGATGCCATATTAGTGGGAATTGCTACAGCTTTTCTTTCTTCAATGGTTTACAAAAACTTTAATAATACAAGAGTCAAATACATCCTAAGATGGAGTACTGTTACCACATCTGGAGAGGCAGCCACTCAAAGAACTCGTTTTTTGTCTTGAGAAAGTTGAACATCAACTTTGCAAACTAGTGGGTGATGATCTCTTTTCTATAATCTTCTTGCTAGTCTTTCTCTACTCTATCTTTATTTCCATAAAAAGTGCTTAACTGAGCTTCAATCTCTGGTTCTTTATTGTAAGATATTCACAGCAAGATCTCCTCTTTCTACCACAACAGAAAAGAACTTGCTTTTCTTCCTCAGTATGCCTAACATCAAAATTCCATCTGTGGAACATGTTACCACGAGACTGCTTTCCTACAGGCTAAAACACGGCCAACTTCAAATCCAATATCAACAAATACTTATCATAAACGTCTTCATAAATAATCAAATTTTGTTCATTTCATTCATCATTTTCGATCATCTCATAATAGTCTTCATCATTAAACTGACAATCTATCTTATTAACCCTTATCCTCGAGTGGCTTTTAGCTTTGATAAGTAGTGACTCATTATTTAAAATAAAGCGAGAAGGAATCCTTGAGAAATGCAACATTGTCAGTTAGAGACACAAATCGGCATTATAGTAAATATTTCTTATAACTGGCAAACACGTGCTAGAAGAGGTGCAAATATGATATCTTAAAAAGTGTTTATGCATTATTCATTCAGTGGTGAGACAAAAAGATTTGAAAATTAAGAGAAACTAATATTTTTTAGTTTCAGAAACATCAAAGATTACTAAATGTGATTAAATCCAATTATTTATCAAAGTAGGAAACAAAATCGTAAATTTTATTTTTTTTAATAATGTTTAACTAAGATGAAAGAACTGTATTTAATGTAATAAAATGTTAGCATTTAAATACATAAAGAACAATTTAAAAAAATAAATATTGAATTAGGTTTTGAATTAAAAAAATAGTAAGCTTTCATATTCGATTAAATTTATGACAAAGTTTTAAAGATAAATATACAAAATATCTGTCTGCAAATATACAGAAACAATAATAGTTTATATATTTCTGCTGAACCTATGCTTCTTAATATTCTAAATTTTCATTACAGACAGACACTAAACATCCATTATAATGTGATACTAGCTGAACCACCTATGTCGAATAATCTTCTTATATATAAAATAAAATCAGCCAAAGTGCTAATATGTAAATACTTAATAGTTTTTCTAATAGAAAATAAATATTTAATTCTGTTTTGCGAGTTATTTATGGCAAACATCGGGCCATGTTTTAAAAAATCATGCATTTTGAACCGATTTTATCTATTACATATTTAATCTTATTTTATTTTTGATTAGTGATATTATAGAAAGGAAGGAGAAGCCTTTTCTCTTATAGTTGGACATTTTCTGCCTGTCACCCATTAATTTCTGCAACTAATTTAGTAACAGACTCTTCTGCCAATTCACCAGCATTAATTCATATTTCAAGTGTTTTGATTGGTCAGATCTATGTTGATTAGCCAATCGCTGAGTTTCTTCCAAATTACAGAATTTCAACGTTTTTTTTTTTTTCCTAATTACACATTTAATTCTTTATAAATTGTGTTAAGTAAACAAAATTTTATTTAAAGAAACATGAATTACCTTAAAAGGAATTTGAATTATCAATTAGAAAATCATTTCTAACGTGGTGACACAATGCATAAAAGATGAGCAGCAAATTTGATTCCCGTGGGAGTAATAACTAAATATTTCTTTCATTTTTATAATTTCTTAAAGTCATCCAATGCATGCCAGCATCTAAAAACGGACGTTAAACCGATGATGATGACGATGATGACTTCTTGAAAAAAAATGCTGTTTACCTTTGATAATTATTTTTTATTATTTACAACATTACCTCAACATTGGGAGGTGATGGTGGCTAAATTGTTAACATGAACTGACAACCCGGGTGTGCCAAGTTCAGACTCAGTTCGTTTCATAGAAACACTTTCACTTGGGATGTTGGCAACCTTCATGTGGTACCTCCTGTAAGTACCCGATATCTTTCTAGAAAGAATTCAAACTAGAAAGATATCAGGGAAACCAATGCCAACAATAGAATCATCTGATTCATACAAAATGAATGAATGAATGACCTTAACATCATTAGTTATAATTTTATAACAATTAATAATTTCAGAACCAAACGTGTTCTAAAGTGATTTTGAATCCTTTAAATTGTCAATAACAAATTTCTGGCTAGAATTAAAGTTTATAGGGAAAAGTCAGTTCATGTTTTCCTAAACCAAAGAACATCCGCATTTCTGGATTTTGTCATAATTCTAGAAAAGAACCTAATTTTATATTTATAAACATAAAAGGATTAAATCTGGTCAGTATAGAAACTCAATTTCTAAAAGCTGTCAAATACATACCAATATGTAAAACGAACGTTAAACCAATGATGATGAGAATGACAACAACTTAAGGCCCCTCATTTAAGTTTCAGAATGTAAAAATGGTTACTCGTTTATGTCACAAATGGTCATTTCCCAGTCTTGTTCTTCTGCCGCAAACGATCGTTTTAAACAAGTCTTGAAGAGCTTCCTTGGTCCCTATATACTAGATCTTGCCTTTATTGTGTAGATCAAGATGGTTGTTTTTTTAAAGAGTAACAAGAAACAGTCATAAACTTTGTATATTAAGGGTTTTACTCTCTTCCTCTCTCTCTGTACTAATACCAAATTACAAATGAGATTAAAACTGAAAGGTATTTATAGAAGACTTTGAGATAAATTTCTAAAAACAGATAAAAGAGCCGAAAAGAATGTTTACGTTGAAAGATTTCTGATAATTTTGTTGTTTTACTAATCAGTAACAGCTGTAAACAAGCACATTTATACGGGAGCAGTGAGGGGTAGGCTGAGATTTTTTTCCCCAGTAAATCGGTGTTAATTTTAAAAAAGAAAGGTAGACAACAAATTACCTAGAATTTGTGAGTTGTAAGTTAAGGCAAGAGAAAGCACTTCAATAGACGTTTTTATATATTTATACTTCTCTGTCTATTGAAGTAATAAATTTCAGTTCAATGCGGTGATCCCGAAATAGAAATATCTTTATATATTTATATTTGGATACCATCATATTGAACTAAGGGAAGTAATCTGAAATATTAACAGAAATTTAAAAACATTACTGAAAATCAGGAAATTATATGAAAGGTTCTATTATGTATGGACTAATTAATATATTTTGTAATGTTGGGATAAGAGATTATTTTACCTCACAAGTCTGTATTTAGTGGAGATCCAAACATAATTATTATAAGAATGAATAAGAGAGAAAATTAAAACCAAGTACAAATACATATTTATTTAAAGTTTAGAACAGATTAAAAAAACGTATACGTAACATTATACAAAACATTAAGGGCATTAGTTTTGCTCATGAGTAGTGGCAGTTCTATCTTTTAAGATAGGATATAGATATTTGGACAACCTAGATATTCTTCATTTTGTAGGATGTTAGGCACTGGTGAATTCCATTTACTCGCTAACACTTTCATGGTCAATAAAGGGGAATCGATGTTGTGGCACCGATGTATTTTGAGGACTTCTTTACATACAGTAATGTTTTTTTTTATTATTATAAACGTTTTCATCACTAAACTCACAGACTGAATGAATGAATGCATTTTCAAAATAGCCATTCTTATTTTAATCATATAAAAACAAATATTTATAAGAATGATTTGTTTATTTTTAACGCTCACAGAGTGTGAACTTAGGATGTTATGTTCAAGTTCCATTGGGTACATGATGCAAGTTTCACAAATATCTTTGAGAAAGGCATGAATCAATCTCTACTCACCATAGCTATGTGGGAATTATTAGGGTAGGCTAGATTTTCAAAGAATGACTTTCAAAACGATATTGTTCTTATTTAAACAAACCGAATAATCGATTGTTTTTATTTAAAATAATTGAAAAAAACTGGTTATCTTTATTTAAAATGCTGAATGATTTTGCTGATGGAACTGATTTTTGTTCATGTTGAATTCTTGGAAGTGAATATGTCAATTTTGGTTCATTTCTAAATTGTCATATAATAGCTCTGATTGACCCATAGGTTCAACCATCGAGCTGATGTAATACTTGCAGTATTTTTGAGTATATAATGGTCTTAATTTGACTTCACCGTTTCCTTGTATCTCTAAGGTGTAGTTAATTATTTGCCCATTTGAATACTACCAAATTTTAAGCATTTGACTTTACTTATATATATATATATATATATATAAGTCCTAATATGCTTTTATTTATAGGAGTTAATTCTATGATTTACTGTGTTTATGTAATAGTGCTCGATAACAAGTAGAGCTATAGAGTTGATTTCTAACCGTTATTATGATCAGTTCGACTTGCTTTGCTTTGAAAAAGGGTTCAGCTGAAACATGTCTGCACATATGTAGTCAAAATGTTTTTATCTCCTTCTGGACTTTTGAATCGTTCCAGAATTTTATTGGAATCCATTACTCTTCACTATATAATACAATGTTCTAATCGGATTTTTTAAAACTACACTGATACATTCACTACTACAATGACTTTCTGCTCATTATTGAAGCATTTTTTTGACTATTTTTGCTTTAAGCATAACTTAAAATTGTGTTGCAAATTTTTCAAATTAATACTTACCAATAATTGGCAAATTATTGTTTTTACTTCTGAGAACAAGAGTAAATTCTTTGAACATCCATGGATTGAAGGTCATTCTCGTATTTTATTTTATTCCTTATTTAAACACCTGATGATTATAATAAACTTGTAAAGTATGTAACTTAACGGATCACGACTACAATAAGGACCCAAGTTCATTAACCCAAGAATCGGAACATGTTCCGGAAGTCACCGCCGTCTTCCGGTTGACCTCGCAATACACGTGGTCGCTATTTACAAAACACGTGTAAATAAACCTTTTATTTATTTTAATAAATGCAGTATATTTCGGAATTTTTTTTTTCTTTTAACATGTTAATATTTATTTTAAGGCAGAGGATCCATAAATAAAACAAATAAAATATTAACATGTTTTCTTTTAAAACATGTTTTTGTGTCACTATTTACTTGCCTCCCCACGAGGGCAGAAATGGGGGGAGGTATGAAATATTGATCGCCGTACTTAAGTAATCTTGCATTTTGTAGGGAAAAATCAAGCTTCTCAAAAAGGGGCACTCTGGATCTTACCTCAGTTTAGAAGGATTTTTCCATACTACACTTTGCTCCTAGTCCGAGGAGACAAAAACGGAAGATTACGCAAGTTATTTTAATAAATAAACGAAATATATACGCTTTTTTAAAAATCGGCTGACTTGTAATCTTTCGTTTTGCCTCCCCACGAGGGCGGAGTTAGACTTCAAAAATCAGTTTCTAAACGGAAGCAATTTAAAGTTTATGAAGTTTTTGTCCTTTTTTTTCTGTAAGCAACAAATAAAATAAGATTTAACAAATACATAATTTTATTTACAAATCTTTTTATAAATTATTTCTTATTAAAAAACAAAACTTCGCTATTTACTCGCCTCCCTACAAGGGCAAAGGTAGACATAAGGTAGGTTAAAATTACCTCAGAATGAAAATTAAAGTTACCTCAGTTTAGATGGATTTCTCTATCACTGACCGCAGATAGGAATGATGAAGTGTAGTATCAAAAAAAAAATAGATACTACACTTTTGCCTCCCCATGAGGGCAGAGTTAGACTTCAAAAATCTGTTTCCAAACGGAAGCAATTAAAAGTTTATGAAGATTTTTCCTTTTTTTTCTGTAAGCAACAATTATAAACAAATAAATAAAACTTTGTATTTGTTAAATCTTATTTCATTTGTTGCTTACAGAAAAAAAAAGTACAAAAACTTCATAAACTTTAAATTGCTTCCGTTTAGAAACTGATTTTTGAAGTCTAACTTCGCTCTCGTGGGGAGGCAAAACGTTAATGTGTTAATGAACTGGGATCCTTATTGTAGTCTTGATCCAACTTTACTTTAGTTTCATTATTTCATATCTCTTTTTTGTTTAATTTTGCTTCAGTTGAACTTCTCAGAAATCAAGGGGCCCCTTCTTGAGGCTAATACTTGATCTCTATATGAGATACATAAATATACGAGTGTTCCATTAAAGTTCTCTTTTACCTCTGAAGTGTTGATTTTGTAAAGAAGTTAAGAACATTAATTTTCCTCTCCCCAATTAACCAATTGATTATGTTATAGTATACATTTCTTTTGGTATCTTGGCCTTACCGGATTCCAGGACAAGAATCAATCTGGTCTGGTGGAGCATCCAGCTAAGTGGGGTTACTTGAGGTAACATCACTAGAAGGTGCACCATTCCCTGTATAGGAATGCAGCCAAACCGAGGAGATCTCATTTGGGCTTTGAATACTATGTTATTTTGAATATTTGGTCAGAGTTTACTTGTAGGGTGAAGTATCCTCATATCAGGTTTTCCTGACAAACCCTTTTACAGAGAGACCGAAGACATTCGAGGATGGTGTCTAGTAGGTAATTTAAACTATATATATATGTAGAAAGAGAAAAGAAGGTGAGATTGATCTGAACGTGAAACTGTAGTGTTGAATTGCAAAAATCTCATTAGAATTTTAATTGATTGCTCATTGACATTTTATGAAGCAACAAGACATTCAATTTAATTTGTCTTGATTTCTCGACCAACAGTCAGATTTATAAATAACTGATGGTGTGTGTGTGTGTGTGATGATAGATGCTATAATTTAGTCTATTTATTGGGTCAAAAGTGACAGATGTTTCATGCGTCTCTCCTCCTCATCTGCCACCCTTCCCCACCCCTGGTAGAGGATGTTTAAGAATGCAGGTGAGTTACGAGAGAAAAGATGATTACATTCCAAATTCAGCAAAGATAAAAAATACAATAGTATAAATTCAAGTGAAAAAAAAAAAACATGTGTATAGATAGATAGATAGATAAATTTACAAACTGACTGACTCTCTCTCTCTCTCTCTCTCATATGTATTTGCTTTAAGCTATATACAAAATTATTTTGTAGGGTTATTCAAATTAATACTTACCAATAATTAGTAAATTATTGGGTTTTCCTTCTGAAGATGAGAGTAAATTCTTTGAAAACCCATGGATTAAAGGACATTCACATTTTTTTTATTCCTTGTTTAAACACAGGATGATTATAATAAACTTGTAATGTATATAACTTTACTTATGTTTTATTATTTAACTATTTCCTATAAACATGCTCTATTTCCAATAATGAGCATACTCCTATCACGATAGTATCTAATATAAAGTAATTATTTTATATATATTTTAAATAAATAAATAAATATATATATATCAGAAAAAGTTTAAGTTAAAGAATTCAAACTATTACGATTTTTTCAAGATTACATAACACAAAATTTATTAATACGATATTATGAATCCCCAGAATATATTAAATACTGCAGATAAATTAAACTCAATGGTTAACACATTATGTCAAACAGAGCTTATATATTTTAATTCAGTAGACTACAAAATGTATGCCATAATACATGCGAGTATGTAAAACGACGGTGGTGGCAATAATGAAATAATTGGTCTCTAGAGTGGTACAACTATTTCTATATTCCCCTCCTTTCTTCTGAGTTTACCAAATAACATCAGTTTTAGAATTTGATGGCCAGCAGTAGAGGGGTAATATTAGAGGTGTAATAACAAGCATGCGATATAAAGTAGGGTTGAAAAGTCGGAAAGTATATTTTCCGACTCATAGAATCACAATAGTTCCGACTCATAGAATCACAATAGTTCCGACTCATAGAATCACAATAGTTCCGACTCATAGAATCACAATAGTTCCGACTCATAGAATCACAATAGTTCCGACTCATAGAATCACAATAGTTCCGACTCATAGAATCACAATAGTTCCGACTCATAGAATCACAATAGTTCCGACTCATAGAATCACAATAGTTCCGACTCATAGAATCACAATAGTTCCGACTCATAGAATCACAATAGTTCCGACTCATAGAATCACAATAGTTCCGACTCATAGAATCACAATAGTTCCGACTCATAGAATCACAATAGTTCCGACTCATAGAATCACAATAGTTCCGACTCATAGAATCACAATAGTTCCGACTCATAGAATCACAATAGTTCCGGCTCATAGAATCACAATAGTTCCGGCTCATAGAATCACAATAGTTCCGACTCATAGAATCACAATAGTTCCGACTCATAGAATCACAATAGTTCCGACTCATAGAATCACAATAGTTCCGACTCATAGAATCACAATAGTTCCGACTCATAGAATCACAATAGTTCCGACTCATAGAATCACAATAGTTCCGACTCATAGAATCACAATAGTTCCGACTCATAGAATCACAATAGTTCCGACTCATAGAATCACAATAGTTATTCAGGCAATTTTTAAATGGCCAGAGTGAATCACATCTTGTGTTCTGGCTTATTCTTCCCACCTTCCGGACTTGTGCCACATCTTCCACTGTTGGGAGTGAAATATATATATATATATATATAATGTTAGTGGGAGATAATATTCGAGCACTCTGCTGGGGTTAAGAAAAATAAAAAATTAGAGCATACTATATATTAATGTTTGTATTACAGAAGATCAGAACAACATCGGTACCGTCGGTTTAAAATCCTAACAAAGGACACCTATAAAGACCTCTTTAACGGACTCTTTTTAGCCTCTACATAAACAGAGGCTGAGGAGTATCTGGTAAAGAAGCCTTTATAAGTCTCCTTTGTTAGGATTTGAAACCAACGGTACCGATGGTGTTCTGATCTTCTGTAATACAAACATTAATATATAGTATGCTCTAATTTTTTATTTAGTAAAAAAATAAAACAACCTTATAAAGCATTAAACCCTGATTCTGCACCTGGCATCTCAAGGGTGGTTCATGCCAAATTCGGTGATAGTCGGTTGAGTAGTTTTGGAGCCTATGCGTTTATTATTGTTAGGATTAGCAGTTGTTATAATAGTAGAAATAGTATCATTAACATGTTCACCCTCAAAGACACCCATGGCACATTGAAGGTGCTTCATGGAAAATTTAGTGGAATTCTGTCAAGTGGTTTCTGAGTCTATAAGTGACCAAGAAACAGACAAAAACAGCTCAATTCTGTCCAATATCTTTGAAGGCTCAGTGTGTACTATTGGTATTATTATAAAAGTAGTAGGAGGAGGAGGATAATTTTAACCCCCTCCTACCATGACACATCTGTGCTTCATGCTAAATTTGTTGCAATTTTGTCTAGTTTTGGAGCCTCTGCGTTTATCATTGTTAGCATCAGCAGTTGTAGTAATAGTAGAAATAATAGCATTAACATGTTTACCCTCGAAGGCACACCTGACATCTCAAAGATTTTTATTCCAGACTTTGGTGGAATTCTGACCAGTAGTTTTTGACCATACCAAAAATTGTTTACATATAATATAGAAGATTATCTTTTACAGAAAACCTTAAAGTTATTTGCTCTTGTCAACTGACCCTTCAAGTCCGCTTTTGATTTTGTCTCAGTCGATACTTAGTTGGATAAGCAGAGTGACATTTCCTTCCGGTGTTCCCTGCAGGAATTTCCCTTGTTGATCAAAATTCTTGGATACATTTTTACAGCACTTGAGAAAGAATTCTCGAGCAGCAAAATGATGGTCGTTGGAGAGCAGCTTTGCAACTTAAGTGGTTCTTGCAAAGCGGAGTCGAGTTTTGTACAATCCCCTCCCGCCCTTATGTATGCATCCACACAAGCAAATAACAGCACAGAACTATTTGGCAATTGCAGACACTTTACAATGTGTTCATCATCGAAAGTTGGAAAGAATACAAGTCCATCATTTGAATTTCTCCAGTAGAAAAGTTACTTTGCTTTTCTATAAGCAAAAACTAATACAGCATGACCCAAATGTAGTATTTGTTTTATATATTTTATTTGAGCTATTTACCTATACATCATCATCATCATCATCATCGCATATTCACTAACCTAGTTAACATCGTGCTGTTAACAGACCTGTCATTTCTGTCGGAACATCTAATTTTGATGATACTGATGGTTCTTATTGGCTAAGAGCAAAGTGTAGTATCTGTTTTTATACTACACTTGATATTTTCTGTCCTCGGTCAGTGAAGGAGAAATCCTTCCAGACTGAAGCAATTTTTATATTTGTCCCAATCCAGAGTACCCCTTTTTGGGGAGGTGCATTTTACCCCTCATTAAAAACCGACCTTGTGTCCAACTCTTCTAGTAAGTAGGGACAGCCATACTGAAAGTGAAGCTGACCTTTTGAGTTTTACCCTTCTGCTAAATAATATATTAAGTAGACAAAGGTCAGCCAAACCTGTTATCACATCGCCTCAGTTAAATTGAGATTTTAAAAAAAGCAACAAAAAAGACAGCACTTTAATATATATATATATATATATATATATATATATATATATATATATATATATATGTTTGTATGCTTGTTTTATGGCATATCAACCCTTTTCAGGTTATTTAATGCTGAATCCGGTCATTTTGGTAAAAAGATTTATGCTTCAAGTTCTTTATATCTTCAAATATTTATTTATGGTGCTAGAAAAAATTGGAATCAAAGGGAGGATTGACACCATACAAACTATGGCACTGATGAAAACAGCTGAAATATGAAGAAAAAACCCTTGATTAAGGAAGCCAACCCACAAAGCCAGGTGATACCGAGTGACTACACAGGAGTTGGAATAGAATAATGTTGCATAGACACAGCTACAAATATCTGAAAAACATTGCACAAAACGAAAGGAACCGAAACTGTTAGAGTAGATATGTAAGAAAAATGGTATAAGCTTGAACCTGGATTGCAGATCTGTGTCTGCGGTGGAATCAATTAGACCATTCATTCTTTGCAAAATAACGACGATATATATATTATTTTTAAAAAATGCCTTGCTATACGTTTAGAGCAGAAAAAAAATATATATTTCTTAACATTTTTCTGGAAACAAAGAGGTCTTTTCTGAGGAATTTGTTAGTGAATTCTATCAGGCAAATTGTCTACATATTGGCAGACAGAAATCGGCAGCACAATGCAAAGCAGGAGGGGGGATCTTTATTTTCAGCAATAATTATTTGTGTAGAATATAATGAACACCAACAATGTGATTGCTGTAACTATTTATGCCCAAAACGTTTTTTGCTTCAATTTACGAAGTAAAAAAGAAAATAGTTGCTGCAAGTTTGAAGCAATAAAATGTGTCTCATCTTTTGAAGACTCATCAGTGTGGCTAGACACAGTGAACACATCAACTTATATATATGTGCGTGTGTGTGTTTTAGTTAAATAACTAAACTTTTACCAATTAGAATATAAAATTAAATGCTTTTATGAATAGCAATCATTTTTCTATTTCATATTTTAAAAAAAAACAGTTGAAAAACGAAATAGTTTTTTTGTAAGTTGAAACTATACAATTAACCATAGAGAAGTGGAGTCGGTAGCTTAAATGTTTGATTCAGACTCCTGAAATTTTAAAAGATCGCCCATAATTTTGGGTCACGTGACAGTTTGAAAATATGCGATGCGATTTACAAAACGGAAAATGATTATTTTTTTTTAGGAGAATAAATTAACCATAATACTTGGCTTCTGCATTTAAAACATTAATTCAAGCCATTAATTAAAAAATAAATTCAGTCTGACGTTCTACCAACTGAGCTAGTTGCACTTTCTTATAAATAGATCTTAAAACATTCCCTTAACAAAATAATGATACATTTGGCCGTGACGTCATAGATTTATAATTTACGTCATGTTTCAAAACATGAATTCAAACATAAGCGATGATAAAAAAATAATAATAAATGGGTAAACATTATCAATAGCCTCAAACAATTTATTTAACTTTAACTATGTATTGTATGTAGTTTTTTTATGCAATTATATGACTCTAGGCATGTAAATAGGAACACGCTCTTGCAAACAGCGAGAGAGAAGGGGGTGATATAGCAGTCTAGCAAAAATATACAACCGTAAAGAGGATATTTTGCTAGTCATTTATATAAACTGTATTATTTCAAACTTTTTGATTTTGAAAAGGATGGACATATTTTTCAAAGGTCTTGGAATTAAACAATTATTATTATTTTTTATTTTTTAATTAAATCCAAAGAATTACCAATTAATGACAAAGATTTTGATCATCTTTTTTTGTAAAGGGTATTTTTCATCACATATCACTTTTTTTAGCCAGTCAGCTAATTTTCAGACTCAGACTCCTAAAGCTGACCGACTCCCTTCCTTTGAAGTCGATAAAAATCTACAAAATTATGACTCTCATAATAGAGTATTGCAGTCAAACCTGGACTCCAATGTCTAGACATTGGAAATTTGAGTGTAATATTGATATTAGAAGACATACAAAGAGTGACAAAACTAAGGTTACATTTTAAAGGGAAATATCAAAAACTAAATCTAATAACCAATTGAATTGGTTTGTTAATAGGTTAATATATTTTTGGAATAAGTTTCCAGATTAGATTCAGAAACAATGGTTAAGAATAATTTAATGTTTGATATTCTATTTTTACGTTTGTGACACAAATGTTGGAGCCACTTCCCAACACGAGCACTATCATGTTGTGCTATTGCAGATAACATGAGGTTGGAATATAGAGGGGAGAAAAATAATGATGAATAAACAGTAATAAGTTGAATTTGCATGCATATACACTACATTTATTTCACGCGGAGAAAGTTTTGTCAAAGACAAAGTACGACGGACATAATAAAACATAATACAAAAACGGGTGAAGATAACAGTTACTAATGAAAAAGTCCACAGTAAAGGTCTTTAAATACGATCATAATAAACATGAATTACCAGGGCAAATCAATTACAGAGAAGGCATTAGGACGATGTAAAGTAAATATGACTTACTTTGATATTATCTGGGAATGATTCTGAGATAAAATCTGTGACCAGTAGAAAAGGACCGTGGTTGAATATCTGAACAATAATGTGACGATAATGGGACGTCTGATAGTAAACACGGCAGTCATAAAAAAATGTAGAGCTAGGTGGAAGACATCCATCCAGTTTGAGCCAGAAGTTTTGTTTTCAAATCTCGCACATGTATGGAGCGAGTCATTTTTTGTACTTCGTAACTGAAAAGTTCATTCTTTTTGTTATCCAGTAGAATTTAGGGGAGATAACTTGAATATGATTCAAAGGAAATTACTCTGAATATATATCTGACAAAGGGAATAAAGGGGTCATTTTTTAAGAATTATCAGCTAAAGTATTCCATAGAATTTAATCTGCATATTGATAATGTATTAATATTTGAAATATTTCTTTTTAAATTTTTACAGATTGAATTGAGAAAATACTTCAAAAGTGAGATCAGCTCGAAGACGCATAACAAAAAAAATAATGATTACAGTAATGTATGGATTGATTCTGATGACAGTCGAGCTACACAGTAAACTTATGGCTTTGATGTGGTAAAGTTCATTATGCAAAGGCACAAATAGAAAAAGGAAATGTTATGTAGATTGTGTTTATATGCATGTTCCTGCTGAGTCGACATCTTTCGGTATGTGATGCCAATGGCTAAGGAAAGTCAAATGGTAAAGTCTACTCAATTACCATTTACTTGCTAAACACGCACACTCACCCAATGCCTTTTACTTGATGTTATTGTGTAAAATTTAAGATAAGTTTTGTGTAACAATTCAAAAGTTCTCATTTCAAGAACAGCTGGTAAAAGAAAGGCAAAACTATTGACAGAAAATCAGATTGAATCGATACGTGTGATCAAATAAATCTTAGCTGACGGCCAAGATAAACAAGGATTACTGAAGGTGCATGCACACAGATTGCGATGCAGAAAAAGTGGTGAATTTAAGTGCATTCCGATACCTATGTACACATAGATGCACCCTGTAAACTCTCATCCTATAGTGTGAAAGTTGGTGCATTCTGATTTTGGGATTTTCACTTCATGGTACCCAAGTGAAATAGGTTTAGTTATCCAACAATCAAAAGCTGCACATCTCCAAAAGACACCATCTTGAATAAAACACCTGTTATCGCTAAATCTCTCACAACCCAATAACCTGGATGACAGAGACATTCTCAGTTGTTTCCATCAAACAGGCCAATCATCCACCTTATATAGAGCTACAAATGACAAATCATTTGTAACCCTTAAATCGACAGTTCAAATCAGCCTCACTGCATCTCAGTTTTTTGTTAGAGGCTTTTATGTAAGACACGGGTGATTCTTTGTCTTTCACTCGGGGGAGATCGACTTTGCCCATTCCATATTCATAATTCTAACAAGTGGTAGAGTCGGTTGAAAAATATCCATGTTTTAAAAACATGACTCTTTACTTCCTACAGGAAATCAAAAAACTTTTTTTTTATTGAACTTTTCTAAAAAGCTATGAAAGGATTTAATTAAATCAACAAAATTTTAATTAACTTTCGTTTTGTTCACTATTAGATTGCAATTTTTTAAAAAAGTTTTTCTTTCCAATAAATTTCTTTTAAAAATACATACAGGTAATCCTAAACTTAAATGAAATTAACCAGAGCTTAAAAACAAATAAACGGCAGGTAAACTATTATCGACAATGCACGAGGCAGTGGTTTTGTTTTTCTTTTCAAAGCTTTAGACTATTTTTTGAATTATCTTCCTGCCAACAAATCTGTGCCCTCCAACTCTGAACTTGACGGAATAAGCTATCCCCTCACACAAGAATTGACTAACTCAAATTAGACCTAAAGGGGGCTCCTGATTTAACTTCAAAATGGTTCTGGGCAAAGGTTTTGTTAGCAGAAACATTTGTCAGAAGTACACCAATTTTGTAACTTACTGCTTCTGGACGACTGAAGATAACAGATACTTAACATGAAACCAATGGTTCATTTATAATATCCAGTCTGCATCTATTTAAATATACACACACACACACTTGCTTGCTTTCCACTGATGGGTTCAGCTTTCTAGTAAGGTGGATAACTATTACCACTTTGTGTACAGCATTGCTCTTTGTAATACAATTGAGTTCTCTCGGCAGTCTGTAATCTAAAAAATACATAAAACATGCAAAGTTTTCTTACTTTCGTGATGAGGGAGATAGCGTAATGGTAAGATTTCTACTGCTGTCCAAGCTGTTGGGTTTCGCATTGAGATTCAAAATCTAACAGTTTGGTTAGCAGTTACAACTTCTGTAATTTAGGACCATTTTCAGGATGTAAAAGGGTTTTCATGAAACGGAGGATTTTGGCTAATTTGGGCTATTTTTCACTAGTTTTTGGCTATTTTACATTCATGAAAACCCTTTCACAGCCTGAAAATGGTCCAAAATTAAAGTACTATATCAGATTTAACCATCTATATACATTCATAGCTTTTGAGGATGTTTTAGGACCTGCAATGTCGCATGAAACCACTTTTTCACCGAAAAATGATGGATTTTTAGTCCCGTGGAGCCCTAACGGCTATTTTTGGCCTGCACCTTCTGAATTTTGCCAAATTTTCAAAATGTTTGATTGTTTAGTGTTATTTATGTATAAATGAACACAAAAAAAATACTACTCGCATGAATCTGAAATTTTCACCCATTACGTCCCACCCCTAGTAATAACAACGAATCTGATCAATTAGTTAGCTACAGTAAACACTACATAGATTGTAAACAATAAATCCACGCATTTAATCTGATAATTTCTTGCGGGAATGAAAGTAATTGTGTAATTTACTTGCTATAAATATATTTTCATATATCTAAATGAAAAAAATATATATGTTCATTCACCATGATATCTACCTCCCAGGCTAGCAAATAGATGTGACCGAAAGAGCATATTGTTGTTACATTTCTTTCGGTCACATCTATTTGCTAGTATATATATTCAACAGTGTTTGTCAGATGGTGCTACCTAGCATGCAGCAACCACATGGTTTGACAAATAGGAAGCAAGAAACACTCAGTCACTATGCGTTGTCTATGTCAACATTCTTCAAACTTATATTTACATAAGCTTTTTAACCGATATTGAGCACTGTTCTATTATAAATATAGTAATTTATACAACTATATTGATTACTATATTAGTATGGTGAAAGATTCTGTGACTCATCGATTAGAGTATAACTATCGCAGTCAAAGAAATTTGGATGGAATAATTCTGTGTGGACCTCACTTTAGTGGGATGAATGGAGGAAAAAAAAATTATATATATGAAAATTAATGTGAAAAATATATAAATGTTTATATATTTTTATTTGTGGACGTAGAGGAATACAAAATGTCTTTAAAAAGTATTTCTAAAAGAACAGAATTTTCGGTCACTACTTACAACCTTCAATGTAATGAGAGGTGTGTGTGTGGTGGGTGGTAGTGGCAGGGGAAAAGAGTATAGTCAATGAGCTGAAGAAATGCTTATATGTGGCTAGTCTGTGTGTCTATCCACATGTCTCTGACCTCCTTTGGACTCTTTACACCTCAACAAGTCAGCAGCGTGGGTGGTGTCGTGGACATTTTACAAAACTTAAGTGGATAGAGAATCATAAAGTGTTAAACCTTGTCCTGTTCAGGATGGGGGAGGAGTGACAGGATAGGAGAAAAAAAGGGGGAATTTGATTTTTGATGTAACATTTTTAGCCAGCATTGAATTGCTGTTTGTTTTTATTTTGTTTTTGTTTTTTTTCTTTTGTTTTTTTTCTTGGGGGGGGGGGGGGTGTCAGTGTTATTTGATTAGGACAGAGAAACCCCTTTAAACAAGTTATATGGAGGATTAAGTTAAAATAATTAGAATTAATTGCAGTAGAATGAAATGAATGATAAATGCCTATAATATTATAAAGCGATATAATATATTATGTATAGGTTTCCAATATTTACTTCACAGTGGTCGATATGTGAGTAAAAGCTAGGTAGTAAGGTATGAAAATATATTTATGGTAATTAAGCTACACACAGGCGTCTGTGTTTCCTCCCCATAGGGAATCGTCAGGCACTTAGCCTGACCATATCCTATGGAGATGAAACGCAGACGCCTCTGTGTAGCTTAATTGCCTGCCTAACGATTACCTATGGAGATGAAACATGGACGCCTCTGTGTAGCTTAATTGCCATAAATGTTTTCATAACTTACCATAAATATATATGTGTGTGTGTGTGTGTGTGTGAACCATACATACATTGTCACTAGCTGTGCAAATTAAAAATACTGAATAATTCAAAAAGTTAAGAATTTGTTTCAATTTTAAGTTGTTTATTATTTAGGTAAAGATGTGAGCTATATCACTGGAAAAATAGCATACAAGATTTTTTTTCTCTTTTGTGTGTCCCCCCCCGGTGAATTATATACAATTTTTTTTTTTTTTTTTTTTTTTTTTTTAGATTGTAGCTTGTTTTGTGACTTTTACAGTGTAAATGATTTTTTTTCTTTTAGTGAAATTCAAATCATCAGGTTAAGTAAGAGAATCAGAGTGAATGTTTTTTTTTTTTTAACAGAATCCTACTCCCTCTTAAATTGCCAACTTTTGATTCTAACGCTTTCGGCTACCATGACAGCTAAAAAACACTTAACAGCACATTAAAACAAAACAAGATGCTTTGTTTTTCTCTCTTTGCATTCAAGTTTTCTGACATTAACACAACTTTCTACAAAAACAATTTGAAAAGAAACCAAGAAAAACAAACCAGAATAAACAAGATTTCCACGGAAGTACGAAGGAAGAAATTGGATGCTAAAACTAACAAAATGGAAGATAAAAATCTTTCATACTTTTATCGATAAACAATTTAACACATGCAATCTGCAGGAGGTAAATATCAGTTGATTGATTGATTTGTTTTATGGCATATCAACCCTTTTCGGACATTTAATGCCGACTCCATTTATTTTGCTAAAAGGATTTTATGTTTGAGGTTCTTAATATTTTCAAACATTTAATAGATTCTATTTCGTATATAAATCATCTGTAGACTAATTTCTTTTGGCATATGTATATTTTGTAGATAAACAGTCCGCAGTCGATAAATTCTATTTAATCCATATTGATTTGGTTTATTGGGCTTATATATATTAAATTAATTTAATATATATAAGCCCAATAAACCAAACAGACAGTCTTCAAAATGGACACTATAAGTTCCACCCTGACATCATCAAACAATTCCTACATGGTGCCAACATTGTAATATCTTTGTCAGATAGTGGCAAAAATCCACACATTCTATCATAAAATGTCTCAAAAATATCTGTGCAGTATGAAATGCAACAAGAATACGTTTTCTTGTTGTTTGAATCTGTGATCAATCAAGAAGTTGTCAACCATCTTAGCAAAACAATCTACTCAGTGACAAGCAATATGGATTCTGTCCTGCAAGGCCTACTGCTAATGTGCTGACTGTAATATCACACAGGATCAGTGAATCTATTGACGGAGGCTTTATCTCTAAAGCAATAGCTCTTGACATATCAAACGCCTTTGATAGGGTTCTAACTGAAAGGTTTATAAAAGTAGTCATTGATAGGCAGAAGTCTGAAGCACATAGTATCAATGCCGGTGTACCTCATGGATCTATTCTGGGGCCAACCCTCTTTTTGATCTTTAACAATGATCTCCCAAATCACATTCTTAGTTCATTCGTTGACATTTATGCAGCTGACACAACCATCTATGGCAACCCTTCGAAGAGCATTAATGATCAAGATCTGTTTCTCTATCTTCCCACCTGGATCATGTAGTGCAATGGGGGGAAAGAGATGACTGTTTACTTTCAATACACCAAAAAGTCAGCTTCTCTCCTTTCACCACCGATGTTTGGATGATCACTTTGCCACAATTGAAATGAATGGCTCTCTCCTTGAAGAAATCCCCTGTTTTGATAAGCTTCTAGGACTGAACTTCACTCCAGACCTCAAATCGAAGACGTACATTAAATCTGTTGCTAAGGTCGCAGGAAAGATGGTTGGATCATTCTATTGCTCCAGAAGTATTTCACTCCTGGCGCAATCCTCTACCTGTATAATAATCAGATACGTCATAAGATGGAGTACTGTTGCCACATTTGGGAAGGTGCCGCTTTGAGCACTCTTTCCTGCCTTGACAGAGTTCCAAATCGACTTCGGAATCTTGTGTGTGTGTGTGGGGGGGGGGGGCATCTTCTGTTCCCTGCAGCCTGTTTCTCACTGAAGAGACGTTGCTAGCCTTTCTCTATTGTATCATTATTTTCATGGTAGGTGCTTGACTGAGCTCTAATTTAGGGTTTCCCCTGTAAAACATTTACAACAAAAACTTGTCTAGCTACAACCACTGTCAATAATTTTCCTTTCTCCCTCTGTGTACCTAAATGGAACTTCCATGAGCAAAATTTCTTTCCAACAACTACCAGTCTGTGAAACACAATACCATGGGGCTGCTTCCTAGCTGACTATTGCATGGTCGTTTTCAATTCTAATGTTAACAAATTCTTGTTGAGCCGTCCTCTTAAATAATCAAATTCAGACCAGTCTTTACTATTGTTACCAATCTTCACGTTGTTTCACTGTCTTCCTGACCAACTCATTAACCCTAACCTTTGAGTGACCTTTGGGCCTTGATAAGAGGTAACTCATTAGTACATAAAAAATTCTGCCGGGCAGCAGACACATCTATTTAACAGCAAGATCACATGAGTCAGCTCTGTAACAGTAAAGTTTCAGCGCCCATAATAGCCAATAATGGAAAAAAATTCCATATATCAGCTAAAAATTATCACCCGAGTGCTCACTGGAATCGTCATTTAATTCTCGACAATGAAAAAAGTTTCCCGAAAGCTTAATTTTTATGGCTCTGAGGCTGAATTTTCTTATTTGAGGATATTCAGCAAAATCATTGTTGTGACCATAACTCGGGCAAAAATTACATTTCCGTGTGTACTAGGTGAACGGAATGAAAAGAAGAATTCATAATCATTGATCTATATACACTTATATTTGATAAATATTTTGTTGAAAATTGGTATTTTTTCCATGAAATTTGGCTATTTTATAGACCCTATTGGTGGATTTCAGGAATTTTTAAACCTTTTGTTAAATTCTAGCAAATGTTGGTCTAATGTTCTAAAAATCACTAAATACCTAACTTTTCAGAATAATTGATCCCAATGTTACAACTCCTTGCAACAAAAAAAAACAAAGTATGGACCTTGTGTTTTTAAAGTTTGACTTATTTCTTTGGAAAATCTAAAAATTCTCTGGATTTTTACATAGTCAGCTAGAATATTTTCATTGTTTGGAAATGGAATTTTTATCCCTATGCTGGGAAACACTGTTTAAAATGTTTATATAGATTTAAGAAAAGGACAGTGCATACAGTGTCTTATACATTTATAGAAAGGGTCATCAATGTTTGAAAATCAATTTTACTGTATCCCCTTCCCGCCAAAAAAATAAAGAATTACCTCTTAAAATTCTAAGGTGTAATTTCAGGATCTATTATTCAACTTCAAACAGCAATAAAATCCTTAAAAATTAAGCTTTGAATCTTTTTCTTTTCATTTAATGATGATTCAGTTAGTCAAAATTAAGCTTTGAACCTTTTTCTTTTCATTTTATGATGATGATTCAGTTAGTCAAAATTTTGGAAAATAATAGCTTTAGACCCATCTGCTAACCTTCAAAAATCAAATTTTTCACCCCTAGGTACACTGTGCAATGATGGTACTTTAATAATGATGCAAACGAGGGGCAGTTTTAATTAGAAACATTGAAGTCATCTGACCTCCATATGAAAAAATAAGAAAAAAGAACTCAAAAGAATTATTTTGGGAGTGAGATTGGAAATCATAACAATTCTTTTAGACTTAACATCAATAAAACGAAAAGTGGGAAAAGGAGAAATACGGATTCATCAAAAGGTTCTATTTGAAATTCTGACAAAACTTTACGGACAATGGGACAATTAGAATCTGGGTAAAAACGTGTGAGAAAATTTGACAAGATATGATTTAAAGAATGATTCTATAAACAGGGGGTAACCAACAACAGGAGAGGCAGTAGGTCTGCAGGAGACGGAGTCTGACAAATGCAACATGGGTGCACGGGATCAGAGGTTACACAAAAGTCTGGGTATTCTTCAGTTGCCTAGTGTGTGAAATAAATAAAAATAAAGTCATCATTTTTTATGAATTGTTGCCTTTGTTTCAAGAGAAAAAAACTGAAACTGACAAGAACGAAAGTATGAATGAAGTTATCACTCTTACACCATAAATGAGATTTATAATTCAGTAGAATCGTATAACAGTAGTAACCACGCAGAGAACTTTTCTTTAATAAACATAACAACACTAGCACAGGACTGTTGTTTGATGAACTTTTAAAAGGTTAGTATTATTTGGATTATTCAGGCTACTGTTCTCATCTTGGATGTAATTCTTACAATGTTTCAGCCAATGTAACCTCCGACCTTTTTCAGGTGCATCTTGTCGAACTCGGGAATCTTTATGTTAATCCACAGGAGTAACTCGCTTTCGTTCCGTAAGTCATGACTGGGTAGAAATCTTAAGTAATTCGTAATCGTATTCTTAATATAACCATACTGAGGATTGAACGTTCAACCTCCAGATGGCTGTCAGTTAGAACCGATTATTATTTAGCACTTTTATCTGTTGTGCTACAGCTGACGAAACACTTAAAATTAGTACATTCAAAACTAATTATATAATAGGACACAAACAAAATCAGAAAGATTTACAAAATAATAATTCTCTCATATTTTCAAGTCGGAAATTATTGCTCCTGGACAACGCTGTGTATCTTTGAAAATTAACTTCTTAAAAATGCATAGAATGTGATTACAGAGTCCACAATCAAAACAATTATGATCAAAGTATATTCCATGGATGAATCAACTATTTTTATAGAAACATTGTTGAAAAAAATCAACAGCTCATATCAATTGCATTTCTTTTTTTTTTTTATATCAAGTTTCTTAGGAATCTGACAATCATTCTAGATTCTTGAGATAAAGAATATCATAAATTCATAAAGTTACAGATTTATTTATGTGCAATATTTCGAATTGAGTCAGCTTCAGGATTTGATAATAGGCAGACGTTTGAAAATCACTGAACACTTCATTAGAAAATGTCAGAAATTTGAAAAGTGAACACTTCACAATCTTGCATTTTAGTTTAGAAAATAATCCTCCTCCTTCTCCACTAAAATCTTGACGTTCTTTAAATTCTGTCAGGGAACTTAGAAAATGTTTCAAGAAACAAAACTGTTTTTCTTTCTAGAAACTCAGAACTCTTCAGAAAACAATAAATTTCATTCTAAATTACAAGGTTTCCATCTCCGAAGGCATATTGAAAATTAAATAACTTACCACAGGAACAGCAGACAAAGCATTTTGTATGGTATAAATTCCCCATCGCTTGACATGCTTCATTACTTCCAGTAACTTTTTCGTTACACGTAAAACATTGGCCTGAAATGAGAAAGAACAAAATAGCAATTATTCATTATGAACGATTGTCTTTTCGTATAAAAAAAGGTTTAAAGGCAAGTAAATTATTTCTTCTAATTAAGAAACACACGGAAAAAATATGAACCTGATGCCGTACGGCCATATCTCGCTCAATTACCAAAATAAAGCAATGTCGAACACGGTAAGTATGAAGATGGTTGACTTCTTGAGAATGCCGAGTGCCGCAAAGCAATTGCAAGAGCCATTCGTGCTCACTACTTAGTTGATGCTGCTCTGAATGCTATTTTGTTAGCGAAAGCCTATGATTTGCCAGTTTTACATGTCACTGAGGATGATCAACCCAACACTGATGCAGAAGAGTCATTTTCTTAAAATGAAAACCTGAAGGAAGCTCAGGGTATTGAAAGGTCTCCTTGATGGGACTGAGACATTGAATAATTTTCTGTCATCAGAGTCTATGACCAAGATTATCCAGAGAATCAACCATGTGAAGGATGCGATGGTTGAACAGCGAACAGCAAAATTGTGGATTCAATACCTTGATATGGTGAAGATCCTGCAATTGTTTATCAAGGCAGAGTGCACCGGGAACTGGGAATTGCACCATGACACTGTAAGGAAAATGCTGCCAATATTCGTTGCAGCAGGACACATCTTATATGAAAAGTCGGCCTACTTGTACTTGCAGCAAATGGAGGGGCTGCCAAAAAGCCATCCTGAAGTGTACCAGAAATTTTCTGAAGGATTCCATGTGATTAGATGAAGTAATCGCTACTGAGCTGGCTTGTTGGCGGATCTGGTTATTGAGCAGGTGCTAATGAGAAGCATGAAGACATCTGGAGGTCTTACTCATGGCAGAGGAATGGACGAAATTCAACGATTGGTTTGGACGCTATCACTGCCAGCATGCGCTGAAATCAAGTTTACAATGCAAGAACTAGCAGGCATTCGTTATGGCACTAGTGACCAGCACCAGGAGGTTACTTCAGCAAGAAAAGAGCGAGATGTGAGGGATACATGGAAGCACCTTGCGTTTCTCCAGACATATCATCCTTTCAAGGAAGATCTGTCCATTCACAGCATTTTAAGTGGAGTAACTGGAGACAAAAAGGTGAATGTGGACAGAGCAAACTCCATAGAAGAGGCAATCATAGCTTCAATGGCTGGAGAAAATGTCCACGAGAACACTTTTAAAAAAAAGGATCAGGCAATTACACTTGGGTCAAAAGTTTCACTCAGCAAACATGAAGCAGTTGAGACTGATCCACAACTCCTATTCCAGAGACTGTGTGTGCTATCTACCATTGAACCCTCAACTCAGCAGCAGCAAGAACATTTCCAGTATGAGCTTTGTGGTTACCCACCTGTACTTTTTGATTCTTTCGGACTACCGCGAAAGGCAAACAAAAAAGGGCTTCGGCAGATGCAATATGGGAACTGACTTCCCCTGTACAATCAGGTCCACAGTGTTCAGATCCACAGTATCTCTTAGATGGTGGAGCACTACTTCAACACCTCTCATGGCAAAAAGGTCACACATTTGATGAGATCTGTGCCCAATACCGCAGATATGTCGCAACTAGATATGGAAAAGCATATGGGTATGAAATTGGTCCATCCATTAAAGACGTGACTCACCGACGCTGAGCAGGGGGCTCAGTTGGTGTTAATGTGTCACTGACCCCTTTAATGGTGTTCAAATTAAAAAAGGATGTTTTCCTAGCTAATCAAGAAAACAAACAATTGTTCATCAACTTGCTGGGAAAGAGTTTGGAGGAAGCAGGTTGTAAAGTAGTCCATGCATCTGGAGATGCTGACATATTGATTGTAAAAACTGCTCTAGAACTGGCACAGACAGGAGAAACCATTTTGATAGCAGATGACACTGACTTATTGGTCCTTCTATGTTATCATTAGAGATGATGGTTACAACATTTTCACGTCACAACCAAAGGATAGTGCAAAAAGTGTGAAAGTCTGGAACATCAAAGAGATGAGGAAATCTTTGGGAGATGAGGTCTGTTCCAACATTCTTTTCATCCATGCACCACTGGGTTGTAATTCTACATCCAGTGTTTATGAAATTGGGAAGGCAGCATCTCTTCGAAAGATGATGAACAATAGAAACTTCCTCAAACTGGCTGAAGTGTTTGGCAAGGATAGCAGTGTAGAAGAGGTTATTGAAGCTGGGGAGAAGGCTTTAGTGTGCCTGTACAATGGTAATGATGTGGAAAACATCAATCATCTCCGACTGAGGCACTTTACGGAAAGGGTTGCAAAAAGCTCAAAGTATGTTGAGGCCAAATCATTGCCACCAACAAGAGCAGCTACGAAATTCCACAGTCTTCGACTTTACTTCCAAATTCAGGAATGGAAATGTAGAAACCAGCTAAAACCTGACGAGTGGGGATGGAAACTTTCAGATGATAAATTACAACCAATCAAGACTGACTTGCCAGCTGGACCTGTAAATGTGTTGGCTATTATATGGTGTAACTGTACTTCAGGGTGTACTACAACAAGATGCAGTTGCAAGAAACATGGCATTGACTGTTCAAACTTGTGTGGTAATTGCAAAGGCCTCCACTGCAGAAACTCACCACAGCCAGATATTGATGATGAAGTTACCTTTGACTAGTTCTTGACAAGAAATGTTCTTTGGTCCATTCATAAACTTGTTCTGTGGTGGTTATGCAAGAGCTTTGCCCCAGCATTCGACCAACTGACAATTTCTTTATTGTAAATTGTACTTATTTTGTACCTATTTTTTATGAAATGTCAGGAATTAATGTAACAATTGTTGCCTTGAAAAAGGCTACTTAGTCTGTTTTTTATTTCTTATACAAATATGAATATAAAAGGTACAAAAACAAACAAATATGAAAACAATGGCAGGGGCTAGTTATTTTCTGATCTTAGTTTATTATTAAGCATATTGCTACCTATCATTACAATTTAAAACACCAAAAAAATGTCAAGCTGGCTTGGGGTGGGCTCTGTGTGGGTTTTCACGCAAAAATATTTTTTTTATTTCTAATTTAATAAAGGTTTTTTGTCAGGGAAAACATTTATTATTCAGGAATAATGGACATACTTGTCAGGAAATGTCAGGAATTTTATGTCTCGAAATTTGAATATTGTTAAGTTGGATTTTAAAGATGGCACCCATTGACCCCTTTCCGCAAGGCTAATTTTGATAAACTTTTTTTTTTTAAATTTGAAAGAGGTTATTCGTGCCCAATATCCAAGTTAAAAACCTTTGTTAGCAATTTGTTTGAGATTCAGCCATATTTTGACTGGACTACAAAGCAAGAAGGTATAGCCTGGGAGGGTGGATTTCCTAGGACTGCACAGAACAATACCTCAGCCTGACAGTAAATAATTTTTTTTCTAATGAAGAGACACATTGAATAAATATGAACATGATAGTGGATGGCCATATCTTGCTTGATTACCAAAATTAAGCAATGTCGAATATGGTAAGGATAGAGATCATTGACTGCTTGGAAATACAGAGACATAAGCTAGAAAATGGTGAATTAACTGAAAAAAAAATTTTTTTTTTTTCAATCCAATACCAATCAGGTCATTTTTTTAACCCGACAATGCACAAAATTGCCCACTCCTCAAAAAGTACATTTCAAATTAAAGAAAATGATACATATATGAAAAACGCCCCAAAAATCAAATTTCCCTATTTACATTTTCAACTGTAACTGAAGTGTCTCTCCATAGAGGGAGGGGGGAATAATCTATTGTTACCCATAACAAAGTCAGGGTCCCATTTGGCCAACACAGCCCTCATCTGTTACAAACAAGAAAACATTTTTAGAGTTTACCTGAAATAAAGCTACTTGACCTTTAATCTACTGAATCCAAAACTTTCTTACTTTAATACACCTTTCGAAAAACTGTCTACCAAAAAACATGCATTAAAGAGGTACGATAATGCAGTCACAAGTCTTAATTGTAACTTGCAAAATAGCCTTCTGGGAAACGCCCCCTTCAATTCTCTATCGCGTGTTGTGAAATGCTGATGATACAAAATCTAGAAATCCCATAATGCACCACAACATTGCCTTACTGCTCTTTCAGGTAATCATTTTCATGTGGCGTCATTCAGAAGCTATCTATATTAATGGAAAAGAGAAAAATCGATGCTGAAAAAAGTGCTACCGGGGAATGCAGACGAGGCTGCCCAGGCATTTTTTGTAGGCCAGAGTGCTCATCCTCTCAAGTGCTTTCTGACCTTGTGTCACATTTTATCGCTGTGGGAGGGAGTAGATAAAAAAAAAAGTGTGTTTCCAATACGGTGGGAAACTGAGTACATGTTTACTGACATTGATGGCAAACTCGTGTCTCTTAATTGTGGTGCTAATTTTTGTGTACTTAAAGAGTATAATCTCAAACGAAACAAAGAAATCAGGACAAGTATAAATACTTCATTGCTGAGCAGAAGCAAGGAAAGGTGGACGAAGAGAAATGTCACATGACTACAGACTTTTTTTTTTTTTAACTAAAGAAAAACAACACAGTGAAGCTGTTGTTAAAACAAGGTAGAGGAGATTGAAAAATCATTTATGAAGAAGAATTTGTTAAACCCTCAAACTTTATTGGTTTAATCACATTGAAAGAATGGATGAGAGTTCTTGGGTTAGTCGATGTAGAACAGTTAAGATAGCAGGATCAATTACTAAGGGGAGACCAAGGAAAACATAGGAGAAAGTGATAAAGAAGGATTTGAGAAAAAGAATGATAAATAAAGACCTGGTCAGAGACCGGTTAGTTTGGAAGTCAATTTCTAAAAGCAATCCAACACTTGCCATCATGTAAAACAGATGTTACAACGAATATGATGATGACTTTGTGAAGAGCTGCGTGATGAAAAAGCATGATATTTGTGTCCAGACAAGAAACTTTTTGCTAATGTGAATTTTAAACATGGTTGCTGATCGGAGGTGTGAAATTGTCACGGATTTGAAAACGCAGTTTATTGGAAAGGGAAAAGATTTTGTTGCATCTTCTCTTGCTGTGAGTGAGACGACCGATACAACTGGTATGGCACAGCTGGCTATTTTAGAAGGCAAGAGAAAGGACGCAAGAAAGCAAAAGAGAGCAAGAGAAAGGGAGCAAGAAAGCGCAAGAGCGAGAGAGCAAGAAAGCGCAAGAGAGCGAGAGAGCAAGAAAGCGCGCGAGAGAGAGCGCAAGAAAGCGCAAGAGAGAGAGAGCGCAAGAAAGCGCAAGAGAGAGAGAGCGCAAGAAAGCGCAAGAGAGAGAGAGCGCAAGAAAGTGCAAGAGAGCAAGAAAGCGCAAGAGAGAGAGAGAGAGAGAGCAAGAAAGCGCAAGAGAGAGAGAGAGAGAGCAAGAAAGCGCAAGAGAGAGAGAGAGAGAGAGCAAGAAAGCGCAAGAGAGAGAGAGAGAGAGCAAGAAAGCGCAAGAGAGAGAGAGAGCAAGAAAGCGCAAGAGAGAGAGAGAAAGAGAGAGCAAGAAAGCGCAAGAGAGAGAGAGAAAGAGAGAGCAAGAAAGCGCGAGAAAGCGAAAGAGAGAGAGCAAGATAAGGAGTAAAACAGCAAAAGAGAGAGAGCGAGATAAGGAGTAAAACAGCAAAAGAGAGAGAGCGAGAGAAAGGGAGTAAAAAAGCAGTAGAGCGAGAGCGAAAGAAAGGGAGATGGAGAAAGCATGAGATGGAGAAAGCGGGAGATGGAGAAAGCGGGAGATGGAGAAAGCGGGAGATGGAGAAAGCGGGAGATGGAGAAAGGGGGAGATGGAGAAAGGGGGAGATGGAGAAAGGGGGAGATGGAGAAAGGGGGAGATGGAGAAAGGGGGAGATGGAGAAAGGGGGAGATGGAGAAAGGGGGAGATGGAGAAAGGGAGATGGAGAAAGAAAGAAAGGGAAATAGAGAGAGAAAGAGAAAGAGAAATAGAGAGAAAGAGAAATAGAGAGAAAGAGAAATAGAGAGAAAGAGAAATAGAGAGAAAGAGACAGAGAGAGAAAGAGACAGAGAGAGAAAGAGACAGAGAGAGAAAGAGACAGAGAGAGAAAGAGACAGAGAGAGAATAAGACAGAGAGAGAAAGAGACAGAGGGAGAAAGAGACAGAGGGAGAAAGAGACAGAGAAAGAGAGAGATAGAGAAAGAGACAGATAGAGAAAGAGACAGAGAGAGATAGAGATAGAGAAAGATAGAGATAGAAAAAGATAGAGATAGAGACAGAGAGATATAGAGAAAGAGATAGAGAGATATAGAGACAGAGATAGAGAGATATAGAGAAAGAGACAGAGAGATATAGAGAAAGAGACAGAGAGAGATAGAGAAAGAGACAGAGAGAGTTAGAGAAAGAGACAGAGAGAGTTAGAGAAAGAGACAGAGAGAGTTAGAGAAAGAGAAAGAGACAGAGAAAGATAGAGAAAGAGACAGAGAGAAAAAAAGAAAGCATGTCAGAGAGAGAAAAAGAGGCAGAGAGAGATAGAGGAAGACAAAGGGTGTGAGAGATAAAGTGAGGGAGAGTGTAATAACATAGAAATGACTAATGAAATTACTCAACTCTTATGCAATATGTCAAGCCAACTTATTGGCCAAAAACTCATCCAAATGACAGATGCTCAACTTTGGTTTATTGGAATCGGAGGAGGCAGTGGCCATTACCCAATTTTAGTCGGTGATCATTTCAATCAAACGTCAGAGAAGAGAAGCTTGAAAAATAATTTTGGCAAAGAACATCTTCTATCGATCTTGTCTTGTCTCAACCAGGAAGAACGAGAAAAAAAACTCATTTTTCTCCTTAAGACATAAGTTTACAAAAATAGGCAGCCAATTTGCCAAAGTTGAAATGCCAGCCAAGATAATAACTATCAGATAGGTTGGCAGCCCACGTCTTACAGGATGATACTATACTTTTTCTCTTTCTTCCCACCTCTTTGCCTGTATTAGGTGACAAATTATTTAAGCAAAATGATTTACAGGTGATAGATACTGTTTTTCTATAGAAAGTGAGAGAGAGGGCATGACAGGAAAAGGAGAAATAAAGAGAGAAGAAAGGTAAAATTGAGGAGGAAAGAGTAAAAGATGAAAAAATGTAGAGAAAGGGAGGGGGTGACTCTTCAAAATTGGAAAGGAATTTGGAAGCATTTAAACTGTTGAGCAGGAATTTTTTTCTGGGTTTAAAATTCTTAGTAAATCCTCATTGAAAGATTGAATGTTTGAGAAGCTACTTACATTCAATACTTTTATAAATAGAGATTAAAACATTACCTTAACAACAATTAGTTCTATATTTTTATAATAATTTGGTTCAATTAATAATTTAATGACCAAACGATACTGTAATAATTGCATTTAACTTTTCAAGTCCTATTTAAAAAATGATAATTTGATGAAAAAATTTTTAAAGTCATAATTTTTTTTTTTAAAATAACCAAACAAAAATGGAAGTTAAAAAAAAATGCCAGGCAACTTTATATAGGTACAACTTGTAACCGATAAAATAATTTGGTGCTTGTATAATAAAAAGCCGAAAAAAAGGTTTTTTTTGTCTTTTAGTGTTGGAGAGGTAAATAAGGGGCAGGTAACTCTTCACAACAGCTCTAGCTTTCGAACAATATTTTTCTAACCCTAACCCTTTTATGTCTAATCGACGTTCTCCTTGCACAATAGCCACATGTGCAACGCCAATTAAAGCCATCAGTTTTGATTACTGGAAAATCTTGCTTAAAATTCGTGGTAAGAGTTACCTGCCCCTTATTTACCTCTCCAACACTAAAAGACAAAAACAAAATTTTCGGCTTTTTATTATACAAGCACCAATAATTTTAATAAACGTAGAAACATCAAAAGTTCTGATTTACGCAGTAACAGATTTTTTTCCCCCGTTCGTTGACAAAGTCGATTCTTGGCAGGAAAGCCTTAATAGCAAAATAAATCTGGTTTCATTTAACTCAGCCTTCGTTTTTACAATTTGTTTGTCATGAAACACTTGTTAGCATAAAGGTTCTTTTATTGTCTACTAGCTGATGCAAACCAGCATTGCCGGAGAGTATCTGGCTTTTGTTGCCCAGGAAAATAATCCAAGAATCTTCTGCTACTAACCATAAACTCCATATAACTATTAAGATTTGTTAATGTCTATAATTCTAAAATCGCAAGTTATAATAAATAGAAAGTATAACGATGCAATAAAATGAATTTAATAAATAAAATATGAATTAAATAAAAAATAAATATTTAAATTTAATAAAAATAAAAAATTTAAAATTAAATTTAAAATTAAATAAAGATAAAAAATAAATAAATAAATAAAATAGAAAATAAAAATATAATTAAATTCAGTCTAATAAACCGAAGTGGAAAAAAGTGATACTAAAAGTTAAAACGTTGTTCTTGGTTATCATAGGGAAACAAGAAAACCAAATTCCACCTAACAAGAGAGAATGTGTATGCCATGAGAATTTGGGGAATGTTGAATAATTAAGTGTGGAGATATGGCCTCATCCCCCAACCCCGGAGCAGCTGTATAAACAACTGGCAAAAGGCCTTCTCCATCTACCAAGGTCAAATGTTGACCTGCATAGGAAATATATAAAACCGGGGAATGGGGGGGGGGGGGGGAGGTCGTCAGTCGAAATTCATACTGACCAACTATGTACGAATGTAACCTTTCTTTGCAAACTGACCTTAGTTGTTAGAAGTAATTGATAAAATAAAATAATGGAAAGGTTAGTATGTGCACAGGTGTCTTCTTTCTTCTGATATTATAGCCTCTATTTTGGATTTAAAAACTTTTTGGCTTTTTGAGAATTCATTTATTTTTAAGTCTGAATGTTGATATTAATTCATTTTTATTTTGTAGTTATATATATACTAGAATACTCGTCCCAGGAGGAGTAACATTAATTCCCCGAACAGAACATTTAAAATCAAGATAGAATGCTGCTAAACCTTATATCTAGAACCCTTATTCTAATTTTAATCAAAATCCATTATATGATTTAGATTCTAGAAAATGTCTGAAATTTAAGGCTTAAGCTTAAGGGGTCTTTAAAAGAAACTGAAATTCAGGGAATCTTGCTTAATTGGTGTCTAATGACTATTGATCAAATATTATGAAAATCATAAATATTTGAATTTTTAAATAGGAGATTGTTCCCATATTATGTCCCCTGAAACCCCGTTAAAATACTTTAAAGAAAATGAAACTTGGGGAATATTTATTAATTGATGTCTAATACCTATTGTTAAAATTTCACAAAAATCAGAGATATCTGAATTTTCACAAAAAGTTTGCACCCCATCTTTACTCTTTTTGAATGAAAGTAAAACTAACTATGACCCAGATTTGGACCCCTTACACATAGCAGCTGTGTTCCAGAATTCATGATGATTGGTTAATTTACATCATGAATAAGTATTTAAACTAAATGCTATAAATAGTTGAAGAACTTAGCATAAAACAACCACGTTTACTAACCAACTGGATTCGGCATCAAATAAACCAAAAAGGGTAGATATGCTATAAAATAAACAAACTTTAATATTGAACGGGTGGGTTGAAATTGTTTACAATGTTGTTGGTTTTTTTTTGCAAAGTATTCGAAAATTTAATTTGAAAAAAAAACACGAAACTAATCAGATATTACTAAATGAATAAAAAAACGTCTTTAATTCCCTCGGTTGTTCTGAGACGTCATTACGGAGAGACAAACTGACCGAGATGTGCTCATCTCTTCACATACTATAATACAACTGCCTTCATAAGTTGTTATTGTTTGTTTGAGGATAGGTGAATGAGTATCTTTTTCAACCATTCTTAGTAGAACAAAAAAAAAGGAAAAAGCCTTTCGATGAAGGAGAAGATAAGACTAACAGGAAAACTGAATGAATGGATGTCCGCCAATTAGTGATGAAACTGGGTCAGTAGACAAGCCCAAGTTGATCTTTAGTTTGCTAAAAGAAAATGTTACAAACATACGAAAAAGAAAAGAAGAGATACATTAGTTTGAATACCAACTCTCCTCTCTCATCCGACATCTTTGTACATTTTATTTTTACCTCGGCCGAAAAGGTTGTGTTCTTACCTCAAACAACTTGTTGGTTTGTTGATTCGTTTCTGAGCAAAATTATTTATATAAAAAGAATACTGGCCAGATTTTTCACAAAATTTGGTCAAAGGGTGAGCCATGGACCAGAATAGACCCAATTAAATTTTTGCATTTGTATCAGAATTTCTTAGGGCTTTTTTTCTTTCCTTTTTCTGTATGTGAAGGGGAAGGGGGGGGGGCATTTTCTTTAAACTTATTTCGATACAGTATTTCGCTTGTTAGTTGTTACAGGGTTTGGTTGTTATATGGCGTGCAGTGGTCTGGTGATGCCCGGGGTCAACTCCTTAATTGTAAGCCCCAAAGACTCCAGTAAGTCCTAGTACTGAGAAATATGAAAAAAGGAGATAGTTTGAATATGATTGGATGCCTCCTCCCACCAATTTGAATGCCCAGGGCCACTATCCCGTCACCCCCTCGCTCTGCATGCCACTGTATCAACCCTTTTGGGGTTATTTAGTACCGAATACAGTGATTTGGGCAAGTTCTTAAGGTATTCAAATATTTATTCATGGTGTCATTTTTTTTTGGGGTGCATACAACCGGATGCTGTTTCATACCCAGAACAGATTCTATTAAACCCATCATAAATGAGATCCTGACATGTACTACCACTCCAGGTCAGAGAATGTATCTGAGAATAATGGTAGCTACATTGTAACCCCACATTCCCCAAAGCCCCCAAATTATAATTTATTAGTTTATGGTCATGCCCAGAACATAGAAAATAACATTTTTTTTTTTTAATAACTTTTGTTCGTCCCCAAACAAAGCATATTGCTACTGAATCGTAAGGAGCTACTGTGATAGGGGCCAGATTGTGGGAGGGGGGCAATCTTGGTTGAGATTTAAGCAGCAAAATGTTTGTTTACATTCAATTTCTGCATGTTGGTACGTTTGGGGAAGAAATTCGAGAAAAGGAGCTATCAGAATAGAAAATCTTCCGGCATCTCGGGACGTCTGTAGTGAAGGGGTGGGATTTTACTGCTAGTTGGATAGGTTATGGGGTATCTTCATTTATGAGGCACAAGTGCAGTAAGTTCATTAGAGCACATTCTGTGGAAGTACTTGTAAAATAAAAACAGGAATGCAGCAATGCAGTAGGAGCTGGCCGTTGGATTATGCGGAGTTTAAAGTTCTGGTTCTATTTATCTTCCTCCCACAAGGCAAGATGTGACATAAGGTCGGGAAAGTGGGAAAGAACAAGCGCTCGAGAATTTGAGCATTCTGGCTGTTTAAAAATTGCCTGGGCAGCCCCGTCGGCATTCCCCGGTAGGGGCGCCTCAGGCAGTAAGCAATAAACTTACTCTTCCCCAAAGAGGGGAGGCAAAGCCTGGGAGGGTGCACCTCCTAGAACTGCACAGGACAGACAACCCCCAATAGACCGGCGTAAATCCAGACCCGAAGGCCCGGACGATACCGGTTTATTAGGCGGGGTAAGTTCTGGTATTACACTTTAAAAGGTTATGAGTCTTGACTTTGGATTAGACTTAATTCAATCAAGACAAGTCTTCAAAAAATTAAAATTTACTAAAATTGTTTGGAAGTTGTACTAGTTTATGAGATTTGTTTCTAGTTTAAATTTCATTAAAATTAAAGGTAAAAGAATTTCTTTCGATTGAGGGTTTAATATTCCAAAGGATTACTTTATGAGAACAAAGATATTTATACTCAGCCTATCTTACCTGCTCGGATACATACAATGCCTTTTCTAAATTTAATAAGTATAAAGGATTTGGAGTTTTCTTCAAATATCTAATATCTAGTTATTTTGCCGGATTTTCAGTCAGACCCAAATAGCAATTCATCTAACATATTGATACTCGATTCAGACTAGCTTTTTTTTTTCTTCACTGTGTTATTGGCAAAACAATATTTTATATCGCTTTAGTTTTTTTTATGAAAAAAATTTATTCAAGCTAAGAAAACTGTTGGAGTAGATACACTTTTCCCTTACTCACCAAAACAAATTAAAGAGAAATTATTGTGTGCAATTATACCGAGTTCTCTCCCTTTAATTATTGAAAAATTACTTCGATTAATCGATTAGTGTCAAGTACTAAAATGAACTTTTTAAATTTCCTGTTTCACAAAATAATTTGATTACGAAATTAAAGTCAACAAAATAAATTTCCGTTTCTTCATAAACAAGTCAGTCATGTTTTTTTTTGTTTTATTCTTGGGCAACCCCAGGTGCATATATCTACTATGCATACATTTTTGGAGGATGGGGAAGGGGGCATGATCTATGGACTATTTCCCAACCCTCGCAATCAAACTCGCAACATCTGGGGTCAATTTAAATAAGAAAACGATTTTTTTTGTTGAAAATAAAAAACAAAAAAACTAACTCCTGCAAAAATTATTGACTTCTGACTCAATCTCCCCACTTCTGCTACTAAAGATACTCTACCTAGATAGGGGATCATTCTGAGCAAATTTCATATCCTAATCAAAAATAGTTAGCGAACATACAGATACACGTCTCTTATATTAGTATGGATATGGATTAAAGTCGAAGAAACTTTATATGTTTGTTTCATAATATCTCATGTCGGATTTCAGTTATGTAAACACCAAAGTTATTTTGGTCTATCTTTATTCAAGTTACCGCACAAGTAGTGCAAAGATGGAGAAAAGGTGAATTTGAGAAAGGAAAAAAAATTAAGCGAGAATAATAAAAAAAATGGTGAAGATTGGGAAGAAAGGATATGGGGTTCATTCCTTGCCATTCAACTTACGAGCAAAAAAAAGTAAAAACTAAATCCTAAAACAATAAAAAAAAAAAATTTATGGTTGTGAACGTGAACTAATATCTCATTACACAACTCTCCGTTTCAGGTAAAAAGAGGGGGAAAGGGAACTTTGAATCAATCATCCATCCTTATTTTCTCAAAATATTATTTTATCAGTAAACTGAACATTTCGAACTAAAGTTCACATTTATGTTGTTGCAATGGCGTTCATCCTGATCGAGTTAAGCCGGCTTCTTCCTT
Organism: Sepiola atlantica; assembly: GCA_963556195.1. Classification (NCBI taxonomy): domain Eukaryota; kingdom Metazoa; phylum Mollusca; class Cephalopoda; order Sepiida; family Sepiolidae; genus Sepiola; species Sepiola atlantica. Next base: position 145,154,466 of record OY744517.1, on the reverse strand, counting down.
GTCCTGCCACACAGCCTGAATCACGGCGGCCCATGCATGGTGGTCATGAACAAGGTCGCACAAAATAGCTAAACAATCGCGATTCCATTGTCGAAGACCAACAACTTATGGATCGGAGACCTCAGTCAAGTTCTCCTCGGTGGTTGTTGTCCAGATTGTCGGCTGTCCACTGATATGCTTTGGAGGTAGGGAGGATTACATCACGAATTAGCTCGCCTTCTGGGCGAAGAGCTGCATGCCGAAACAATTGAAGACATCGCTGCAACATGACAGATGCGTGTGCGTCCGTACCATTATGCATTACTCTTAAAAGCAACTGATTTTCAAACATATATAGTTTGCCCTTAATAGTAATGCATAACGGTACGGATGCACACGCGTTTCTTTATTTAAAATGACAATGGATTACTTATCCTATCGGCAGAGACATTTCGCGTGAACTGACTTGAACGTTGAAAAAAAAGAATGAACGCTGCACGCTTTTGAAAATTTCAGTTTTCCCAACAGTTTCATTTTTCTTCATTTCGTATCATTCTTTGACAAAGAGCGGAGGTCTGCTCGAAATATCAGAATAAAATATGATATTTACAAAAACAACATCGTTTTTATGCTTCATACATCACTAATCATCCTTAAAACAATATATATATATATATATATATATATGAGAGAGAGAGACTTATTTCCAACGTCAATTCATTTTAAAAATGAGACTGAAGATTGCCAACTGTAACCCATTACAAAATTATGCCTTTTAAACTCTGAAATCTGCAGTGATAGGAATTCAGATCATCATCAATCAATTTTATCGCCTTATTTCCCTTGGTTAGTCATCTGACGTTTTCTAACAGCTTGCACTCTTAGGCTCCAAGCTCAGCAGTCTTGAGTATTGATTCTATTCATATTCCATCTTTTTTCATGGTTTGCATCCAAGTTTTCTTGGGTCATCAAACTTTCCTCTGGCCTTCCACCTCTTAGTTGAAATGACAAAAAAAAAAGGTATGCTTGCAGTATTGTCAATAGTCGATAAATTGAAAATAAACAAAATATACAACAAATAACTTTTACCAAACGCAAGAAAATTTAATTTTCTACAGACCTGTATACTTTAAATGTTCTGACACTGTTTCTAAGTTTTTTTTATTAGATTTTGTTTAAAGATTTCTTTCAGCAGACGAAAATCACAGTTGGAAGCACCCGCCCGTTTTTAGCCACATTGAAAAGCTGTGATACGGTGAAACAATTGTCTGTGGATGAACTCATATATATATATATATATATATATATATATATATATATATGAGGATAAAATACACAATATATCATGAAATGAAATGCCATAAACACAGGATGTATGAAAAAGACAAAAGGAAAAACAATTAAACACAGAATGAAACCAGTAAATCTCACGTTTTGATGATTTATTCCTGTGTTTAATTGTTTTCCTTTATATATATATATATATGCAGCATATTCTCTTTAAAACAAATATCGTTGAATATTAAAGTTGATTCTGTTAATGGCTTTTTTTGTGTTGATATATAAAGCTTCTAATATAGAGTTTTTTGTTTATTGGAAGTATGTTCTAATATTGTGGTAGAGCAGAGCAGGAATGCTGGTTAGCACCTAATTAACCAGCATCCCCCCCCCACTCCCAATTTCAAAACCTCTTAGTCGTAAACACCACAATATTAGAACATACTACTAATAAACAAAAACTCTATATATTAGAAGCTTTATACATCAAAACCAAAAAAAACAGCCATTAACAGAATCAACTTTAATACTAGCGATATTCTAAAATGTTTATAATGTTAACTTTGGTTTCGTATTAATAATATAATTCCTGCGAAAACTACCTATTAATATCAACACCATGATCTTTACCTAATTTCCCTGAAGATAGACCCGGATGGGCTCGAAAGTACTTGGGACACCAACGATTATAGCAGATCCATCGGCCAATTCCCCAGTAAAACAAAGATTCAGCTAATGGAAAAGATCCTCACAAAGATATCCAGACATAAGTTGTCTGTCATATTCAACTATATATATATATATTACATACATATTAGTTTCTCTCTCTCTCTTTTCCCTCCTCCCATACTAAACAATTTTTCTTCGTTTATTTTTATTTTTTTTTGTTTATGATTCCGCTATAAACTTTTTTGAGCTCTTCTACAGTAAAACCTCCAATAATTTAAATACCGAAAAGAAAAATTAATTTTCAAAAAACTCAAAGGAAAGGGTGAACTTTCTTCTAGACGGACATACGAATTCCACCGAAATCAAATATGGCTGAAAATAGCCTGACCGACTTTATAAAAATAAGCAAAACATTTGTTTTCGCTCCAGGCTTGAAAACTATGGTACCATGTTGATTTGACCTGATCATCTGTAACATTAATAGATAAAGAAAATAGTATGCTCTTAAATAATTGAACACTTTGTTGGATTTCTTTCTACCAAACAAAACCGAAGAGTATATAATTTATGTCTTAGATTTTATCAAACAAAGAAAAAGGAAACAAAGATAAAAGTAATCAAATATGGGGAGAAAGAGAAAGAGGAAGAGGGGAGGGGGGGAAGACCGAAGGTAAACTGATGCTTCTTTAAAGAAAGAAACAGATATACATTACAAAAAAGAAACCATTTTTTATTTCTTAAACGGATGAGGAATGCATACATAATATGATTAAAGCAGAAAAACGACAAAAACTAACATTTATTTTTATCCAAGTCTTGAATACTCTCGGAAGAAGATTAAGGAAAAAAATGTCTTCTACATTGGATTTTACTTGATCTGAACAATAAAAATAGGTTTCTAGTTCAAACTTGAAAATCACTATGGCATTTCTCTCTCACGCACATTTAAGATTTAAATTTTCAAATCATATTCCAAATAAAGAATTCACACAATAATATCCAAATTTACAGCCGTTTCTAGACAATGTTTATTTTTAGTTATACAAATAGCACAAAGTTATTAGCAATAGTGTCCTTCATTAAAATAGGATTCAAGAAAAATTCCATATGTACTCTTTAAAAAAACCAAAAAAAAAAACTAATGTGTGACGATGCACTCTCGAAACCAAAATCAAAAACTTTAAGCATTATTCAATGGCAATGCGATGAAATACCTCTACGATTTGTTTATATGATCTTTATTTTTGCAATGGTTTTTTAATTTAGAGCAATTAGACCATTTTAAAATTTATCAGTTTTTTAACTATAGACACATCACAGTGCAAATTATGTAGTGTAATCTGGGAATGCGATGAAATACCTCTACGATTTGTTTATATAATCTTTATTTTTGCAATGGTTTTTTTAATTTAGAGCAATTAGACCATTTTAAAATTTATCAGTTTTTAAAAAGTTTCCATTATTCTGTTAAAATGAGAACATTTTACATCCCCATTCCACACAAAACAGGTACAGTGTCACTGGAAAAAGAAAGAGAATTCCCCAGAAACTCAGATTATAGCATGCGTATGTCGGCATCTAAAGACAACACAAGAAGTGGGTTAAATGCATGTGAGTTTATTCAAAGTGTGCCTTAACAAACAACAGCATGATATGAAATAAAGAAATAAACAATTAATACATGCCCCAAAACAATTGAATGCACCTAATTGTTACTAATAAGGAAGTAGTGTTGCACACATAAAAGTTTTACTTACAGTCTATGCGGGGGGTACTTGTAGGACCGGGTCTGGCTTCACTCTGGGAAGGGCCAGCAGAAAGAAAAAGAAAATCAATGAGATTTCTCAAATCTCACAAAAACTAGGACATGGTCATATGTCCTCTGAGATCTCTAGACCTGACCCTTTTTCTCAAGGAGGCACAGCTCCGAATATTAAAAAGGGAATACCCTTGAAGGGAGATAACTCTGTCGTCCATACAATTCCAACAAGTTTTGCCTATTGATCCTTTTCTTCCAGGTTTCAATTCTTTCTATTAGCAAGCTTAAAGGTTTTAATGGCAGAATCAAAACACTGGTATGAATCATCTTCAGTTAAAGTTACAGAAAATAATGATATAGAAATGGAAATTGAATCGCTACATAAATGCAATCCCGTTTCCATCTCTGGAGTTTTTAGATTGCGAAAAAATAATAATTACATCTATGCAGCAATTCAATTTCTCTATTTTTTATTATTATTATTATCTAATATTTAAAGTTATCTTGTATAATTTTCCATGTTGAACCTAAATAGTAATGCATCTGACAAATTGATATTTGATTCTGACTAGCAATGTCTTAATTTTTATACATGCATCATGTTCTTTACACTAAAAAAGTGCAATTCTCTCTAGTTTCTTTCTAAAAATAATTATTCTGCCAAGGAAGAGTGCTGCAATGAAGACAATTTTAAATAATGACCGAAAAGACTCAAAATGTAAGGGAGATAATTCCTGTTTTAATTTTAAAGTAAAAATATCAATTACCTCCCTTACATTTGGAGTTTTCGTCTTACTATCGTTTCATGGCTTACACATTATTTTGAAAAACTACATTTTTTTTTTTTTAACTAAGATGACGTTAATGAATACCGGGCGATGCCGGGTAAAGCTAGTTATTACAATCTATATAATAATATGCTACGGCCTTTTATGTTCTTACATACGTTATCACCTTTCACACACATTAAAAAAAGAAAAGAGAGCAACATCAGATTAATCACCATCTTTTCTGATTGAACGATAAGGTAAAAATTTCCGACTTCACCAATATTAAAATGAATTGTTCCAAAATCAAATTGCGTCTTCCCGTTGACTAAAAAAGTACAATTCTAAATAAATGCATAAAAAATGGCATTCGTTTTATTTATTTAAAGAATAAAACAACCTTTCCTGCTTTGACAGAGTACAAAATCGACTTCAAAAATCTAGTGGGGGGGGGGGGAGATATCCTTTTCTTCCCTACAGCCTCTTTCTCACAGAAGAAAAATTGCTAGTCTTTCTCTACTCTATCGTTATTTTCAGGGTAGGTGCTCGACTGAGCTTCAATCTACAGTTCCGTCCTGTAAAACATTCACAGCAAAAACTCGTCTAGCTGCAACTGTAAATAATTTTCCTTTCTCCCTCTGTATACCTAAAACTAAACCGAACTTTCATGAAAAAAGTTTATTTCCAAGAACTACCCGTCTGTGGAACATAATACTACGGGGTTGCTTCCCAGCTGACTACAGCATGATCATTTCGAAGTGCAATGTTAACAAATTCTTGTTGAGCTGTCCTCTTAAATAATCAAAATCTGTCCAGTTTCAACCATCGTTACCAATCCTCACGATATTGTCCCACCGTCCACCTGACAAACTCATTAACTCTTATCCTCGAGTGGCCGTTGATTTGCGCCTTGATAAGTGGTGACTCTTTAGCACATAAAAAAATTAGCTGACAATTATTTTTACAGAAAGACCGAATATTTATTGTTTTAAAATAAATTAAATTGCAACAATTTAAGGAATACTTAGCTGACAATGACAATTATTTTTACGGAAAAAGAATGAGGCATTTGTTCATTTTTTGTTTATAGTATTGACTCTGAAAGTCAATTATTATTTCAAAAGCAATATTATGATTAACAGTAAATTATACAGATTCATGTAGAAAGCACCATGGAATTTCCACAGCGTCCCACCAGTTGTTGTTAGTAGTAGTAGTAGTATCATCATATAGCTCTCCAAAAATTGTATTAGATATTACTGTAAATTACCAACTCCATATTAAATTGTATAGTTTGGGATTTATTATATTGCTACTGTGGATAATGGATTAGTTAAGCACAGTTAGAAGAGTTGGCCTCCTGCGTTCTTACACTGTATGTTTTTGGGAATGTATGGATGAATGCGTTTGTACTCAGATGACAAAGTCTGTTCACCTGTTGAACTTTGGTATTTACTTGTCTTTAATTGTTTCTTCTTAGTCACTTTTTATCTTTGCCTCTATTATTAGCTTTGCTTTCTGTCTTTTATTTTTCTCCCCCCCCCCCCCCCCCGCTCCCTTTCCTTTTTCTAAAATACCTAGTTTGGAATTTTCTAACCTCATATATTCTTCATTTTTTTTTTTAACCCTTTTAATATCTACATTTGTTTACACATTGTTTTATTATTTCCAACTAAAATGTATACAAAAAGATAGGATAACATTTGTATATTATTATATATCAGGGATGTGAGTGGCCAATGGCAAAAAAAAAAAAGATGAAATCAAGATGAATTTAAAAACCTGGGGAAAGAAAGGGGGGGGGCACCAGTTTTCCTACATGGGTGATGATGCCCCCCTTCTTTCCAATCCCTCCTCCCCCCAATTCAGCCAAATGACAAAAATATAGGACATAAAGTTCTAGCAACAAAAATTAGTCTTTGCAATATAAAAGAAAGCATTTTTTTTAAGAAAAAGCAGAATTCTGCTTTTTCTGATTTACAAAAAATGTAATGAATGACTAATTCATCTAAAAATTTAATTTTTATCACCCCTCCCCCCAGCCTAGACAACCCATCAGTCCCCCCCCCCCCTCATTAAAAGTAAATGGATAAAATACTTGCATGTCTGTTTTTTTGTTTTTTTTCCCCCTAGTGGAGGTCAATGGGAAAAATAAAGGTTTGGTAGAGGGCAGAAAGTGATGAATGGACAGACGTAGGGGGATAAAGGATAATAATACCTAATAATTGTTTCTTTTTCTACCTGTATTCATGTTCATTATATATATATATATATATATATATATATATATATATATAAAGACAGCAGACCATGCACACAAGAGTAGCTCAATATCTTTCAAGATAGAGCTTAATAACAATGTGGCTTATCTTAACACTTTATTGAAGTTTCATAGATAAGCCATGAAACTTCAGAAAAGTGTTAAGACAGGCCACAATCATTATTGTTTATAGATAGAAAGAGGCATAACAGGAAAGACAATGTGGATTTTCATAGTTATTGACGAGAATATATAGGGAAATTAAATGAAGCTCGTTTAGAAAATATGTGCAATGATAATTCTGTTGTTCGATAAGGATTGGGATCCTAAGCAACCGAATGCTCAAGTATGGACTGAAATGGTTCAATTGCCCTGTGTACTGAATAGCAGTTATTCACGTGGGCTTTTCAATTCAATGGATTGGAAATGGTGCGAGAGGAGAAAGAATATGTAAGGGAAGGGGGGGATGATTTTATATATATATATATATATGTGTGTGGAAAATAGAAAACAGGAAACCTGAAAATTGTTTAAATATTCATCAACGTTTCGGGGGGGGGGGGGGGGGGATCAGATGTTTTTGTTTTTGTAGGGGTTCTTTTATGTTTCGTTTTTGAAAAAAACATTTACTAAGAAACATCAGAGAAAAATGAACTTAAAATAGTGAAACATGAACAAAAGCGTTTATAATAACTATGACATCATTAGCATAACAACCATCAATCCTTTGGGTGGCTTTTTGACTTGTATAATTTTTGTTATTGTTGTTCTCCCTATAAGTTTATAAAAAGAAATTTGCAAAAGCATAAGGAATTGAATTCATCCCCACCCAAAGAAAAGTAATGTTCTTATAGAAATAAAGAATTTGTTTTAAAAGCATTTTTATGATGGTGATGGTGATGATGATTGTGACGGCGGCAAAAGAGAGAGATAGAGATTCCAAAAGAAAAATGGCTGAGAATCTCTTATACTCCGCCACCCCCAACCATCTTCCCTTAACTTCCTTTAAGCATTGGGGCATTGTTGATAGCAGAGGTCATGATGATCTCTTCTGATGGCTGTATGCATATCATGCTTAATTATCAAGAAGTTCTTACAAATAAACAGGGAATTATAGGAATTAACAAACACATGCAAGAAAAAGAATGTGTTCTCATACAAATGTTGCTAACATAAGTACAAATGCCATCCATAATTCTAATTGCTTATCTCCCAACACTGAAAATAATTTTAAATTATAAGCACTGGTCGTTTTTCTTTCCATCCCAAAGTTTTGCAATCTATCTATATCAGTATAAAACCATTATCTTTATGCATACCAAAGGACTTTTTCTTTGAGACTGCTTAAAATGTATTATACTACATTGATTGGAAGTGATGTTTGTATTCCCATACCACTTGGCAATGAAATGATAACCATTTGTTTAAATCTATTTGTAAATATATTAAAAGTCCCCAAAGAAAAGGAAATAACTCTTACCATTCCTAGATAGACCTACATATGGGTACTGATACCTATAATTTTTATAATGGTTAGATGACTTTTCCACGTGCGTCATTTTGAATAAGAAAATATTTTATAAAATGTCTTTTCAAATAATGCGTTCGATGACATCACCTAAATTTAATATTCCATCTGCAATAAATTTGTTGATGTTAACCAGAGCAATATATCAATTTCTGTGGTTTCATGATGTAAACATGCTCAAGGTGGTATGTTTGTAGCATGCATCTATGCACCTCACTAGAGGGCAGGATTGCGAGTGAGAAATATTTTACTCAAAGAAGAGAACCACCCAAAAAATGGGAAATATGTATGGTTTGGGGTTAACCACCCAGAATTTGAGTTCAGTTGATTTTCTGTGCGTCTCACATATATATGGGCCTTTCAGCCCTAAGCTAAAGGACTGTTAAGTTGGACTACTTGTGTTTTGATTCAGTTGGGCTAAAAGTTTTGGTCTGCAGGCCTGCTGTTCAGTTGAAGAAAACAGGTATCATTCTCTCTCGTGACAAAGTTTAAACTCCAGTTTAAAACAAGTAACAAAGTTTTATTTTGATGGGTGTTACACCCATCAAAATAAAACTTGTTTTAAACTGGAGTTTAAACTTTGTCAAGAGAGAGAATTCTTCTGACTGAGATCACATGATTGAGACTATGACTGGTGTCGGAATCAAGCACCAACTTCAGAGAACAAACCAGAACCATGTGTTATTCATCAAAGAACTTGAAACTCCAGCTGAGAACGAAATTCAAACCTCCTAGAAATGCAATAGTTGCATGATTGCACTGTGCAAAGAGAGAGGGTGTTTTGGAACTTTTGTAATTTTCAAGAAAAGTTGAAAATTAAAACCAGTAAAATTCATATCCCTAACGGGTGCTATGAGGACATAACCTCTTAAAAATAGAATATATTTGAAGTTTTAATCAAATTTATATCAAACGTATAAAATTTTCTGGTGAAGCTAATGGAAGTGGTCCGGAATTTCTAAGTGCCATCCTAACCTAAGAGAACGTTTTTTCTTTTTTTTTTGGGGGGTGGGGTTCCTTTAAAACTTCAAATATATCCTATTTTGATGAAATTTATATCATATGTATAAAATTCTCCAGAGAAGACAATGGAAGTGGTCTTGAATATCTACATGGCCCACATCTAAGTCACACATGGGGGCAGAATCCTCAAACTTCAAATATGTATATCTGATTTTAATGAAATTTAAACTATATGTATAAGACACTAATTCAGAAAGTTTTCCAACATTTCAGTTTCTTCCAACTATATTAGGGATGAAACAGGATGAGGGGGGCAGTAAAAACAAAGAAAATAATACTGTGTCATGGGCATAATGAAAAAGTACATAGTAGTGATCCCAATTCAATCCAAAGCAAGGTCAGGTCTCCCTGCTAGTAACATATAAAATAAGTCTTTCCAGCAATACTGTCCAGTTTCATATCAATCTGTGCATTATAAACTTGTTTTTAGCTTTTAATTTGTTCTTGTAATTCTTTTACATCCGGGTCATAATTATTTTAGTGTCTATTTACATGACCATATCTGGAACTAAGTGCATCAATTGTATCACTATCAAACTCACCATTCATAATTTTTAATGAGAGTACATGCTTCTTTATTATTATATGATAAATCAAAAACTATCCATGCAGAACATTATTTTTTAGCGCAACTACCAACATAATATTAAAGAACAACGACGTTCAAGCCGTACTCTCAAGTTTCATAATAATTTGTCCAAAAGTAAAGGCATTAGAAACATTCAAATGAATAAACATTTTTAGTAGTTTTTTTACATTAGTCAGGCTCAAAAAAAAATTAACAGGATGCTAAGAGTTAAAGACTTTCCTTTCTTTCATTAGTGTCCGCATTTAAACATAACCACTAATACATCAGGACAATCGAGAATTAGTAAGCAATATGATATCTATTTTTGATATCTGTGTGTATACTTATTCAAATATTTTTAATGAATTATACTCGTCCCAGGAATGGTAAAAATCTACGAACAGAACAGTTTTGCACCACTTTTATGTTTCCTTACAAAAGATTAAGATTCAGATATAATGCTACTAAAATTTATGTCTAGAATACTTATTCCAATTTTGATAAAAATCCGTTACATAACTTTGATTCTAGAAAATGTCTAAAATTTAAGGCTCAAGTTTAAGGAGTCTTAAGAAATTGAAATTCACGGAATCCTGCTTAATTGGTGGAAGGCCTGAGGAAAGTTTAATGACTCAAAAAACACTTGGATGTAAGCCATCAACAAGGATCTTACATAGTGGAATTTGAAGCTCAAGACCACCAAATTTGGAAACTAAGATTGATTGCAGGCTGTCAGAAAACGTCAGACCCAGGGAAATGTAGATAATGATAGTATTATTGTTATCATCATCATCATAGTGGTGGTTTTCACCACTGAGGAACTCTTCAGTGAATGTAATGAATACCGGCCCTGACTATGAACTTAGCTATGCCAAATTCAAATCCCATTTCATAGTCAGAGCTGATACAGATCTAATGGGATTTGAATTTGACATATTTTCATAGTCTCTGAAGAGTTTCTCAGTAGTGAAACCCATCATCATAATAATAAAATGACAGTGAAGGGTTAACATGGATGTGAGTAACCAATGAAAACAAAAAGAGCTGAAATGGAGATAAATTTCCTAAATGTGTGTGTATTCAGTTACACACTAAGTCACCACCCAATGTCTCAAGGATGATTCATGCCAAATTTGGAGCCATTCTGTTGAGTAGTTTTGGAGCCTATAAATGACAGACAATCAAAAATGCTTAATCTCTATTTATATAATGTTAGGTATGTGTCTATGTGTATATTGTATGTAAATGATTCACTCCTAAACTAATTAACTGATCATTATGAATTTTGGAACACAGCTGCTAGGTGTAAGGGGTCCAAATGTGGGTTATATTTAGTTTAATTCCATTTATTCAAAGAAGGTAAGGGGGAGTGGAAGCCCTTTGTGAAAGTTAAGATATCTTTTTGTAAAATCTTATCAATGGGTATTAGACATCAATTAATTACTATTCTTCAAATTTCAGTTTCTTTGGATTATCTTAAAGGGATTTCAGGTGGAATAATATGAACACAATCCCCCATTAGAAAATTCAAATATTTCTTATTTGCATTATATTTGATCCATAGTTATGAGACACCAATTAAGCAAGATTCCTGAATTTCAATTTCTTCTGAAGACCACTTAAGCTTAAGCCTTAAATTCTAGACATTTTCAAGTATGTAATGGATCTTGACCAAAATTAGAATAAGGATTCTAGACATACGGTTTAATATCATTATATCTTTCTTTTAATCTTCGTAAGGAGATATAAATCTGGTGCAAAACTGTATTATTTGGGTGATTCATTTTACCCGTCCTGGGATGAATATTCTTCTAGTTATCTATTTATTTTATGGTTAATAGACACATGGATTTGGACTTTTTTTTTTTTAATAGCTCTCAGAAAAACGTTGTCATCATTGACATATAAGATCTAATATCGGAAATGACCAATAGAATTAAAGAGTAAAAAAAAAAAAAATTAAATAATAAATAAAAAACAAACCCTTATCCAATGATTCCGAACACAGCTGCATTTCTCTTTCTAACCTTCTAGGATAAAAGCCCCTAAGTGCACCTGCAAATGTCACATGAACACAGACCAGAAGTGCCCGATTGCACCTATAATATGGTAAAACTGTATCTCTATATACGTTAACATTCGTTACATGATTAACTCAAGCCACTGTCTACTTGAATCGACAAATGCCATTGAATAAAGTAGCGTGGTAGAAGTATTGACATCCCGTTGTGGTTGATAGAATTAAGTCACAGTCAATTTGAAACCTTGATATTTTCTGTTTATCCTCTCTATACTCCATTAATGACGAAACTGCTGAAGGTTCTGCCCAAGGACCAGGGTGTTGATTTGCTATATCAAAACACCACTGGAAGACATGTCACTTTCTATAAACATGGACAGATTCCTTTCAAAGGATCTTCCCATGGAACTATGTTGGTTGTAGAAACGAAATTATTGCTCTTTCTATGATTCTATTGCAAGGTAAACACAAACTTGTTTATCTATGTCATGATTACAAGGGTTAGAATGCTTTATCTACATAAGTAAACCAGTGCATATCCAGTCGCACATTTAGTCAGTTCTCCAACTGGTAGTGCTGAAGGTGGGGGGAAGGGAATGAGTAGAGAACACGGAGGAATAACCTTGGAAACTTCGGATGAACATATAAGTAAATCAATGTGAGCTTATTCTTGTCTTATATGTGTGTATCAGTTTGTAAATGATGATTCCCACACAAAACTAATGGGATATTTAAAATCACCAGATTTCTGTGAACGTTTTAACCTGGCTTTAAATCATTAAAGTTTTTTTGTTTTTTTAATTCTATTATAATAATCTTTATATTAGTAAAATTGTGTGACCACTTATGTGTGTGTGTTTCTTCTCCCCTCTAAATGACTTGCACATTTTTTTATTTACTATTAATCGATTATTTATTGAAAGCAAGATTTCAATAGCATAAAGTACTAAAAATAACTTTTAAAAAATCCTATTTAAAAAAAAAATTACAAAATTTACGAAACCAGAATGCATTTCAGTTTTTTCATAAAGTCAGCTATTTTAATCTTCTGGAAAAAAAAAATTACTTCATGACCCTTCGAAATTGAAATGGAATTTTGGAGCTTTTAAACTGCGGAATACAAAGTGATTTCTCACTTTAAAATTCTTAGCAAAATCCTCATGTATTAAAAGATCCAAAGTTTTGGAAACTTTACGTCCAATAATTTTATAGACATTAAAACAAACATTTATACCAATTTGATTCGATTAATAATTTAATCTTGTCAGGTCTTTGAAACATGGTCACATGACAGTTTCCCACATTTTACACTGTCCTTTGCATTTTTGTTGTACTCTGCAGGATTTTTCAAGCTGCACTGGTTGGGCAGTGGGGGCAGACAAAGCAGTGTTGCATCTATGGTTTTCCTCTCCACATTCGCAGGTGGTTGGGTCGGTTTTTATAGCCCCCACCTAGACATAGCAACTTTTGATCCCCCCCCCCCATTCCCATTTTTAGATGGTTGAGTATTTTCCACGGGACCAAGAGTGCTTCTGAGACAGGAAGTAGGGCCTCAGAAGGGATGATTCCCATGTTAGTAAGGGGTGGGGGCATTCCGTATCCCTCTGGTCCACAGTTGTAGTCTGGTCTCTTCTTGAGATATTGTTAGGGGCTTGACATGACTGAGGAAGCTTCTCCTTACTTCAGTTGTTGGGCCATTGGTTTACGTCCATGACAGAGATGGCATTCATCACTGATAGCCTTTGTGATCTCTACTCGGCTGGCAAATTCCGTTTCACATCTGCAGGGGCAATGCCAGTGAGGAGATGCAGGTTGTTCAGGTTGGTAGGCGTGGAGCAGCCAGTGATCAACCGACAGGTGTTTTTCAATGTTTTATCAATAATTTAATGACAAAACGATAGTGTAATAATTAAATTTAACTTTCAAAATCTAACTTAAAAAAAAATAATAATTTGGTTTTAAAAAGGGAAGGGGGTGGGGTGGGAGGTGTTAAAGATTCATTGGCAACACCAGGTAGTTACAGTTGAGCATAATAAAGAGTTGGTTTATTTATTTTTTAAGCCATATTAACCTTTAAAAAATAATGTTCAACATATTTGATACCCAGGCAACACCGGGTAAATCTGCCAGTCTACCATATAAGTTAGAGGAAATGGGAGCAAAAAGGTTACATTTTTAGAGAGAGAGAAAAAAATACCTGTTGTTTTAAGGGATAAATCAAAAATCCGACAGTAAGCTCACATATTTATGACATATCTTATATACTTCCTGGTTTCAAATAACTACCTTGAACACACCTTTTGCTTCACGTAAAGCCATTTTATATATATATATATATATATATATACTAATAGCCCTGTTCTTACCTTAGTAATCACCTGTTACTCCCTATTTGTAATCATAGACTTGCCCAGATGCAAAGAATGATTGATTTAAGTAATTCATGTCTTATATCATTAAATAATTTTATCAAAAACATTCTTATTTTTTAGGTTTGGGGGGTTTCTTTTGGTTGTTTTTGTTTTTCAAACATAACATTTCAGGAAGTTAATATTTGTTTGTGTTTTAAAAACGTATTTTTTTAATCATTGCACCATAAAAAACTCATATATACTTTGGAAAATGTTTAAATACTAATAGAAAAATGTCTAATTTTTCCTCTATAAAATGTAGGGATATTATTGTTGAGTTGATTATGAACGTGAAAAAATACAATTTAGACACAGATAAAAAGGACGTAATCATAGCGTGTAATTTATATGGATCCAAAAGTCTATTGTGATATTGCAAACTATTTATATGTTAGTACATTCCTTTATTTATTTGGCATTATGGCTAGAGCGTTTGTTAATAGGCCGTGAGGTTGGGGGTTGAATCCTTGGTCAAGTCATATCAAAAACTCAAAAAAAAAAAAAAAAAAAAAAAAAAAAAAAAAAAAATGGTACTTGATGCCCTCTTGCTAAACAAGGTGAAGAATCAAAGGGGAAGTGGAGTAATCCTGGGAAAGGAGTGGTGACCTCCCCTACACTTCGGTGTAATAGCTAACGAAAAGGGAGCCTTCAGGTTGCCTTTGATTATAGTCAACCACTTTAAGACTGCTGAAAAAGCTGTGGATCAATTTGTTTTTTTGTTTTTATAACTTTCGTTCAGAGTTTTGTTTTTGCTTTAATTTTCTTTTCTTTTTTTACAGAGATATACACGAAAAGAAAAGAAAAAAAAACATCTTTCGTGCTATTTCTTTTAATTTGATTATTTTTTTTTTTTCTGAAAAAGTCTGTTGGAATAATTCTTTGATCTTTTTCTTATTTTGCTTTTGTTCGCAATTTTTTTATTTTACTGAATTATCTTAAATATTGTTGCAAAAATAAGTAACTTTATTTTATATGCAATTAATTTGGCAAAATACATTGCAATTTTAATATGATTAATGTAACGCTTGAACCATTGTAAATTAGAATTCTTCTTACAGTTTACTTTTTATGTACATTTATGATTTTTCTTTTTTAAAGATTGGCATACCCCACTGCACCAAAAAGTAAATGTATCTAAAGTTTTATGACATTGTTATTTTTCACATCAACTTTTTTTTGGGTATTTTATATGAATTATAATTTTGGTAAAAATTTTTATGCATCAAGTTTTTATGGTCTATAAATTTTTATAGATTAATTTGTTTTGTTGATAAATTTTTTTCTTTTCTTTTTTCATAGTTTATAAACCAGTGAGTGCTGAGGAGATGAGTTGCATGGAGATAAATCATACGAGAATGATACGATGGATGTGTAATGTGAGTCTTAAAAACAGGCTTAGTTCTGATGACCTCAGAGGAAGATTTAATCTGGACAGTATAGGGAGATATGTGCAGAAGAGGAAACTTCGATGGTATGGCAACATTTAAAGAATGGATGAGAATTCTTGGGTTAGTAGATGTAGTACAGTTGAGGTAGCAGGTTCAGTTCACAGGGGCAGTCCAAGGAAAACCTGAGAGGAAGTAATAAAAATGGGCCCGAAAGAAAGAGAGATAAATAAAGACGCGGCCAGAGAAGTGAATTTCTTAAAGCAGTCCAATGCATGCCAGCATGTAAAACGGATGTTAAACCAATGATGATGATAGATGGGATCCTGACTGGTACAACTACTCCAAGTCAAAATGGAACTGACAGTAATGGCAACTAAGGAGTAACTCTACACTCCTCAAAGCTCCCAAATTGGGGCTGCAAAGGTGATGCTGAAGACCTAATTTCAGATGATGCTTCAGTATATTATGTACATTTTTCGAATAGGCAAAAGCCAAGAGAGAAAAAAAAGATGTGTTCACATCAGAGATAGCATTAAAGCAAAGATAATTGAGTGTGTGTGTGGGGGGGGGGGAGGAAAAAAGAGAAAGAAATAGAAAGTAATAAAAAAAGAAAAACAAGGGCAGTAAAAGTTGTTGAAATTGATTCTGGTGAACTTCTAGGCCTAGGTTAAACGCACTTTTACATAACTGTTTTAAATTGTGAACGTTTCTGTACAAGGGTGTGATCAAGCTGGCTTGGATACTACAGTCACACCTGAAATAGGTGAGTC
This sequence comes from Sepiola atlantica, assembly GCA_963556195.1. Lineage (NCBI taxonomy): Eukaryota > Metazoa > Mollusca > Cephalopoda > Sepiida > Sepiolidae > Sepiola > Sepiola atlantica. Next base: position 145,138,046 of record OY744517.1, on the reverse strand, counting down.
AGGGGAAGCGGGGCTAGGTTATAGATTGGAGGGGGGAGGGATATAAAATAATGAAAAAAGGTAGAATTAAGTTAATATATAAATTGAAACAGTGTAGATATAAGTAATCAGAAATGTGTTAATATTAATGAGATGCGACAATCATGTGTTAGATGGGGTCCTTGTTCATTTGTAAGCAGCATGAAAATATTTGGAGCTCATTCATAGAAATAATGTGATTTTGTTATTCTTTAGATATATGTAAGCACAAACGTGTTAATATTAATGGGATGAAGGAATCATTATATATGGTCATCATCATCATTATATTCGGTTTAATGTCTGTTTTACATGCTGGCATATGTTGAACAGTATTAACAGTTGTATAAAGTGTGCAATGCCATCTAAATAAATTATTTTTTATAATCGGTCGTAACCATTAGTTTCACACCTTGATGAATCATGGACAACCAAAACACGTGCCAGTGGATGCTTTGTTTAAGTAAACAAAGCAGCTAGAGGAACGTGTTTGGGCTATCTGATGATAGCTTAGAGCATGAAACAACTGGTCATGACCGATTAAAAAAACTTCTTGCAATTGTTATCATTAAAAATGTTACCAAAATTTAGACCGTCGCATGATATCACAGTCTCACGACTAAAACGGAGTTTGGCTAAAAAAAAATGTTGGGTGTTATCCATCGTATCACTCGTCAGTCATATTCTGTCTGTAAATGTAAGATTAACTGGAAGTAGGGAGGTTAGTAACACCGTCAATTTCTAGTTCAGTGCATGCCGGACTTTAGAGAGGCAGGATAGGGGGGCAAAGATGTCTTTTTATTTGTTGGTAAACAAATGTAGGCATGATATCATGAGACAATCTAACCTTTTGTAAAATCCTTCATAATTAATAAAGTAATATTACGCTCTTATAGAATAATTGAACATTATTGGATTTCTTTGCAGCCAAAAGAATATATATATATAGTAGTACGTTTTTATTAAGAAAAATACTGCTTTGGTCTGTGAGATGTTAGATACAGCTCTTAAAACATAACAGATATGAAGAAAAGACAAAAAAATTAATAATTCTATTTAATAAGGAGATGCAGCTCGAAATATTATATACTATTAACATCAGTTATTGTCTTTTATTTTTAAATCTGCATTGATAAGGCTCTTAAATATTTACCTATTGACTCAATGCTTTCAATATATTTTGTTCGAAGTAGCAGTGGCAGTGAATATCAACTTTGATTGGATAAAATCTCCAATCAGCAGTTTCTTATAGCCAATCAGAATTCCAGTACATACTATAAAACCCCAAACTCACAGCTTTCTCTTTTCTTTTTCTCTCGCGTACAAGTTACTACATACATTCTATCACTCACAAAACAGGCACGCTAATATACACACACATCTCAATGCCTAACCCATTTACACTCATGTAAACACAGCCAAAATGTACTCAATTTCTTCTTACACGTTTAGCAACTTTTTCCTAGAACTTTCCTTCGACTTTTTGAACTCTCAATCTTTACCAACCCTTCATTTTCATTATCTTAAGTTGTTGAAAAAAATTAATTAATGTTGTATGGATAAACCTTGTCATTCTTTCATTTAATAATGTCTTATTTCCTATGATATGATGCTGCACGTTGATACAAAAGAACCGATGATATATATATATATATATATATTTCTTCTTCATGCGATAATATATATTAAAAAAAAAAGATAGAATTACGATTAGGAATTAACTGATTTCTAAACTATATGCATGCACACCTCTCTCTCTCATACATGACACATACTAGTTTACAATACTAAAATAATAAACCATGATACCAACACCAAAAGATTAAAAATTATTGAAGCCCTCTACATAAAACTAAACATCCCACAATCAATAATGTGAATTATGAAACTCACAATATTTTAAAGTGTCTAGCATAGTAATAAACGTTATCAAATTCTTAGCCATTAAGCAATTATACGTTTGAATCTTGCACGCTCTTAGAACGTAATCACGCTCTCATATAACATCTCAATATTATAGACGCTCATTTTAAGTTGTAAATTACTGGCCATAATAATAATAAAAACTCAATAGTAAAGACATTTTTTAAGAAACTAAAATTAACACCGTCTGAAGATGATTTGACGAATCAAATTGAAAGTACTCGCAAAAAGGAAAGAAAATGGAACAAGAAACACATGGAACTTACATACAGCAATTTGACCAAAACACCAAATGAACCATTCGGAAAATTGAAAAAACAAAAAAAAGTTTTATCAAGCAAAAACACTATGTTATTTAATAATGTTTGCCTAAATTAAAATATGCTGCCTAAATACACACATTATATATATATATATATATATATATATATATATATATATATATATATAGATATATATATATATAGATATAGTAAGCAATGAAAATATATATGGCAATTAAACTACACAGAGGCTCCCGTGTTTCATCCCCGGGGGGAATCTTCAGACTAAATGCATGGAGTTATTTTTGTCAGGTGTTTTTATATATATGGCTTGCTAGTTAACCAATCAGATTCTTTGTTGTTCCCTCAGCCAATCGTTGGGCTTCCCGCGAACGAAGGCTTTGTTGGTGACGCTCCTATACCTATCCTATTTTTTGTTAACAATGGATTTTCCTATATCCTGTTTCCTTTGTTGTGTCAATATAGCGGGCGAATTTATTTTAACACGTGGTTTCTTGTATTTCTATTTTAGGTTTTAATTTTTAACTTGTTCAGTTTTTTTTTGTTTTTTTTTATATTTATATATCATCCTAAAGTAAAATTATTTCTGTGTAATTTAAACGTATTGTATACCAAGCAACGATATTTGCCAACGAAAGACCAAATAACAAGAAATACTACGTGGGTATGACATCCCTAGACTTTAAGACCAGATACTATGACCACAAAAGCACATTTAAAAACAGAGAACGTCGAACTAAAACAGCACTAGCAAACCATTATTGGGAGCTCAAAGAAAATGGACACTCACCAATAATTGAATGGAAAATAGTAAGACAGGCCAGTACATGTAGAAACTTAGACGACCCGTGTAGATTATGCCTGAATGAAAAATATGAAATCCTAAATTTTAAAGATCCCCGAAACCTATTAAATTCTAGAAGTGAAATAGCAAACAGCTGTTTACACAGAAATAATTTTACTTTAGGATGATATATAAATATAAAAAAAAAAAAAAAAAAAAAAAAAACTGAACAAGTTAAAAATTAAAACCTAAAATAGAAATACAAGAAACCACGTGTTAAAATAAATTCGCCCGCTATATTGACACAACAAAGGAAACAGGATATAGGAAAATCCATTGTTAACAAAAAATAGGATAGGTATAGGAGCGTCACCAACAAAGCCTTCGTTCGCGGGAAGCCTAACGATTGGCTGAGGGAACAACAAAGAATCTGATTGGTTAACTAGCAAGCCATGTATATAAAAACACCTGACAAAAATAACTCCATGCATTTAGCCTGAAGATTCCTCCCGGGGATGAAACGCGGGAGCCTCTGTGTAGCTTAATTGCTATATATATTTTTTATTGCTTACTACCTAGCTCTACTTACGTATCGAGCACTGTTGAAGTAAATACAGAAAACTGATACATAAAAATTATATCTCCTTATAATATTTTATGTGGATACATTAAGTACTAATATTATATATATATATATATATGTGTGTATGAGAGAGAGAGAGAAAGAGAGATACACAAGTGTCTTTGTAAAATGTTAGCAACTTTGAATTCAATTATCTTCAGGCCACAATTGTCTGTGTGTAATTAGCTAAATCTTAGTTTCTTATCTCAATATAAACTATTTATATTCAAAATCAACATCATCAACATTGTCACGGAAATAGGATGGGGATGGGAAAGGTGCATGGGGTAAAGATCTAACAATCGAGCTGAGCAGATAACAGAGTTATGTGAATATCAGAGGCGGTTCCAATTAGATAAAGATAACGTCTTCTTTCATCATTCACAGAATATCACAATGTCAAACATTGAGTGCATTGTTTTTCGTGCAGTCCAGAATCCAAATGCTTGTTCAATCACCTGTGTGGGTCGCAGTCGGCTAAGTAACCCCATTTGATTTCGGAATCAACAAGGTATGGTTGATTTAGCAGAACTTTGGATCAATCAGCAAAACCTCTAAAACTTTTGGTTAACAAATTTTTTTTTTTTTTTTCAAAAGATTTCTTGATCGAATAGGCACTAAAGTTCAATTATCGAGAAAGAAAAGATGAAAAGAATTTTAGAGAAGAGGGGGGGGTCTTTTTCGATGTTAATTAATTGTTAAACAATCCTTCATTTACGGGTATGGAAAACCAATGTAGATTTTTAGTTTTTCGTCATATCAACTGAATTCTTTCTCCTGCTGATTTGGAAGAGCCCATTTTAAAATAAAAGGAAAGAGTCCATTTTACAATGAATTTACTTTGAAAATCTTCACGATCTGTACGTAAGACCTCATTTTAAAATGAATTAAAGTTAACCAAATTTGTACTACAAAGTAATACTCTCTGTGCCACTCACACAAATAAGTTATGTCAGGTAGTGAAAGAAAAACGTGATTTTTTTGTTTTAATGTACTAACAAGTTACTGCTTATCAAGGCCCAAAGGCCACTCTAGGAAAAGGGTTAATGAGTTTGTCAGGTGGACGGTGAGACAACACCGTGAAGATTGGTAACGATGGTTAAAACTGGGCAGAATTTGATTATTTAAGAGGATTGTTTAACAAGAATTTGTTTACATTGACCTTGAAAATGACCATGTTGTAGTCATATTGTGTTCCACAGATGGATTGTTCTTGGAAATAAACTTTGCTCATGGAAGTTCCTTTTAGTTTTAGGTACACAAAGAAAGAAAGGAATTTTTTTTTACAGTTGTTGTAGCTAGATGAGTTTATAACAGGATCCGCAAAGTCCACTTAGGTTCATTCTTTAGATGCAATGAACCCCAAAAACTCTTATCTAAAATGTTCTCAATAGTTCAGAAAAAAAAGGAAAACAATGTGTGTGACATACGTTACATAGGATAGCATAAAAGCGATTGTGTTTTAACAGTTATAAAAATGGAGCAAAAGATATGTTGAATATACTATATAATAGCAGATAGCAGAAGTATAGAAATAATAATATTAAGTATAACTCGAATAACATTAATAACAATAATGAATAATTATTATGATTACATGATCATCTCAGGCAAAAGGGTAGAGAGATGGAAAGAGAAGGCGGAAAAGGAGGAGAAAGAGGGAAGAAGAAAGGGGGATAAGAAGGGAAAAAGAAAAGAAAAAGAAAAAAAAGATGACAAAGAAAAAGGGAAGGAAAAGTAGGAGGAAGAGGAGCAATAGGAAATGATGAAACCTGGTGTAATGTAGAGATCTGTAGAATGAGTTGTGACTTTCAGAATTGTATCAGCTATTTTTTTTATTTATAAGATTGAACAACATAAAATTATGTTCAAGTAAATAACATTTTTTATTGAAGTAATTTTTTTATCATTTGAAATTTCTAAAACATATGTATATATAGAGAGAGTATTGTTGCAACATCTGGACTGGTGCACCAACCACTAGTCTCCCTCTTAAACAGGGTCCAAAAAAGAGCCTCTAATCTAATAGGTCCCACAGTCTACCAAGCTCCAACCTCTGTCCCATCGCCACAATGTTGCATCCCTGCACTTGTTTTACAAGTACTTCAATGGAATGTGCTCCAACGAATTTGCTGCATTTGTGCCTCTTCAACGTAAATAAACCCAATCAACCCAACAATCAACAAAATCACACCTTCACTGTAGAGGTCCCCAGATGCCGGAAAGCTTTCTACCTTAATAGTTTCTTTCCTCGAACGGCTTGCCTTTGGAATTCTCTCCCTGCTCCTTGTTTCCCCGACTGCATGCAGAAATTTAAATGCAGATATTGAGAAGTAAAAACTAAAAACATTTAAAATAAGATAAGAATCTTAAAATTCCATTGAAAAGTTCAAACAAAATGGTCTCTTAAAATGAAAATTTTAATAACAATGATCAAATTTGTTCTGAAATATTTTTTATCATGCAAGCAATTAATTGATTTTTTGGGTTATTTGTATCGATATGATTGTAGGTCTTGTTAGAATTGCACTTATGTTTTCTTTTCTTTTTGTAATATGGACTTGAACTTTTTTCTTGTCTCTTTTTACGATTGAAACTCGTTTATGAGCAGTTAGAGAGAGAAAGAGATGAATGTCGTTCATCCACCGAGTGTAGGTCCAATGACTTAACATCAGAATCATGTGAGTGGGAACAACAACCCCATCCCACCACCATCTTGTCACCCCCCCCCCTCTCCCTCATTTGAAAATAAAAATGAAGCGGGGGGGGGGGGGGTTGAAGACAGCAGTCAGTAGTCTGTTAATCTGTGATCTAATTTTATCTTGAACCAAAGAAGGAGGAAGAACTTCTAACTTGAAAGTTCAGGCTAATTTTTTTTTATCACATATTTCGTACATTCTTCATTATCTTCTTTTAACAGCAAAACGCTAGAAATAACTAACTGTACCGACCCAGCGTTGCCCGGGAGTAAACGAAAACGTGACCGACTTGCTTCGTAATCAAATTATTTTGTCAAATAGGAATTTTTTAAAGGTTTGTTTTAGTGCTTGACGATAATAATGTGGAATTAATGTGGAAAGGTGCTCCATTGTTAAGTAAGTAAAAAATTTGCCATTAAAATGATTGTCTTTGTTGGCTTTCTTCCACGAGTTCTCAGCAACCCACGGCCTGCAAGAAATTATTCAGACTCCATGGTCAATCCCAGCCCTAAGAGAGCCACACCATCCGTGACCATTTTAGTTATGTCCCGTTTGACAGGGTTGATCAGCATGTCTTATAGTGCATGCTTCATACAACTTAAAGTTTTTAGTGGAAGTAGTGAAAACGTCTTACTCCAGCTACAACCTAAGAAATCTACTTCTACTAGTAATAATTTATATCAAACATATAAAGTTATTTTGTCGGATTGTAACAAGTTGCTTGTGACCATCTTCAGAGGAACCCACGGTTTCTAAACGCTCCTATCTAGCAAGATCTCACAGTACATTGTTCCATCAGCAAGTTCTGAATCGCAACTGTTCTAACTTCAAATCCATCCATGTCACATAATTAAATTATCAACCCTCATATCAGATGAGAGGTGAACCTGGAGGGTAAAACCTGAGAATCAATAATACTCAAGTAATATTACACATTTATCTAATCATTTTTCTCAAACAAACTACCATATCCTTTTATTTATTTTTTAATAATGAGCTCCCACTTATCAAGGCAAAAAGCTACTCGAGCATGAGGAGTAATGAAATGAATAGATTGTCAGTTTAATGTTATGAGAGGATTGAAAATGATTAATGGAATGAACAAAGTTTGATTATGCATGGTTTATGACAAATATTTGTTGATATTAGATGTGAAGATGATGATGTAGTTTACAGAGAAGCATTTTGTTGGTAATGTGTTCCACTGATTGGAAATTCTTAGAAAGAAACTATTTTCATAGAAATTCTGCCAGATGCTTGACACACGAAAGAAGACAGGAAAGTTCTTTTCATTTGTGATAATAAGACGAGTTCTTGCTGTGAATGTCTTACAAGGAGGAACCAAAGATTGGAGTTCAGTCGAAAACGTCAAAAGTGAATATTACTGCTACATAATCTGTAACAATTAGAAAATGAGCGATGACATGAACACGTAATTAAAAAGTATTGAAATACATTATTCTATTGTTTGTTATTTTTGGTTTTGTTCTGTGTCAAACTAACCCCGACTGTAAACAACATTCATGCAAACACATTAGAATACTAATTAATTGGTTTAATGATGGCCATAAATGACGCTAGTCATCTATTGTTCAGAGTTTGATTAAAGAATGAAAGATGAGATGATAACAAATAAAATTTTTAGATATCTGACAATAAATACAAAAGGGATTATTTGACAGATGGTTGCATTAATATATAGAGTCAGCTCAACCAAAAACCGCAGAAGATCAAATAAAAAGGAAATGTGATATGAACGGAGGGATTATCTATTATTAGACTAAAGCTGAATTAATCAACGTTCGTTTCCCTAAAGTTCTTTTTCTATATCACACTAAATACATGCTAAAATATTGCAGTGTTGAGATTAAATTATGTTTGGAAAAAAAAACTTCCATTTTAATTGTTCTAATTAGCCGTAATTTGCTATTAACTAACCAAGTGACCCATCTCTTACTAAGTTTCTATCTATCACTTTCACCCTCGCTTGCTGTATGTCGACCTCCCCACTCTTATTTTACATAGTCAGTCTCTCTCTCTCTCTCTCTCTCTCTCTCTCTCAGGAAATAAAGAAAAAGAATAAAAAGATTGGAATAGTCCATAATGAACAAAATGAAATACAGGAAAAGTAGTAAAACTATTTAACACGGAGTCGAGAAAGAGGAGGAGTGATATCACAAGCAGAAAGCAATTAATTTTGGATTTTTTTAATTTTAGTTTTTAATATTGAACTGCTCACATTTTCCGGCTTCAAAAACAATCTAAACCGAGCTGAACGGGGGCCCAATCAATCATATTTTCTCTTGCATATATTATTTTTATACAAATATTTGGCTCATCCCTCCCTTAGTTCACCCACAACGAGATGGCTTTCCTTTTTTCATAGCAACCAACAAATTCTTTCTCCTGTATTTCTATCGCCATATCTATTTCCTCCATACACACCCTCAAAATCACCAAACGTTGCCAATACACATACGCTAAATCAAAGGGACGTAATTCATCCAAAATAGACACAGTAATAGTAGTATTAATACAGCTTTCTTTGTAAATGTAAATAAGAAGTAGACGATAACTGATATTTTTACAAGTTAATTTAAAAGTTTTAGCTATAAAAGTCAGGAGAAAAATGTCTAAAAATAAAGGTAAAATTAACATTTTACTAAAATTCTTATCATTTATAATATTTTTAAAAATTAAAAAACAAACAAACATTAACTTCAATGAAGAAAGGAACGGTAAAATTTTCAAGGAGTCCTGCAAGTTGATATTAATGCTGTCATCACAACCCACATAGCATGATATATTGGTGCTGTACAATTTTCAGAGATGAATCTGGTTTGGTTCACTTCAATATCAGGATTATTAAAAGAAAAAATGTAATTTGTTAACCATCACTGCTGTGTGTACACATACACAGGTGTGTCATGGTAGAGAGAACCGAATTTGTATAGAATGCGAATTCACGATGGACTTGCTTTAAGAGATTTTGAAATATGAGAGTTATGCAATCAAATAAAATTCAGAACTGCTCAGAAAAATAAGAAAAGGGAAAAAGGAGGAAAAGGAAAAAAGAAAGATAAAAGAAATAAATGAAATATAAAAAATGCAGCTTTTTAATGATTTTGAAATATCACTGATAATCGTTTTGTTTACCGCACTGCAAGTTAGACACAAGGTCAGTTTATAGTAGGGGAATCAAGTTCCCAAAAAGTGGATACTCTTGGTAAGTGAAAAATTTGCCATGACTGGCCTCGTCAACAATCCCCGGCAAGGACACCTCAGGCGAGAGGCAATAAATCCCCCCCCCTTCCTTAAGGAGGAGGTAATGTCTGGGAAAATGGTCTCCTGGGACTGAATAGAACAGATACCAACTTTGATCGACTAGAAGACATGAAGGACCCTTGTTTTCTTAATTAATGGACTACTTAAAAAATAAAAAATAAAATAAAAACTTTAAGAAAAAATATGAGTTTTAAAAAGAATTTTCCCTTCTGATAATTAAAACTTATCTCTCCTGTACAACGCCAGGTTACCTTGCACGTTAAATAAGGCCACAACAAAACTGATTCATCAAAGAAATGTTTAAGTGAATAACAAAGATCTACTTTGTCACTAATGGAATACAAATGAACTTGTTGAGTGCAAATTGAAAAAATAAAAAATGTGAGAGTAAAAAGTAGATGGATGGGGAGGGGGTCTTAATGTAAGGTTAAATAGAATAAATCTTATCTATAAAATTAAGTCGGATTTTCAATGTTAGACCCATATATTGATGCACCTGAAAAATCACTCTTTGATTCTAACTAGCTAATCGTTTTGCTTTTATCCTTCCACCATGTTATTTAATAAATAAAACTGTTTTTTGATTAAGTTTCTTTCTAAAATTATTTTATCCAACTAGGATTATTTTTCAGATGGACACCATATCTGTAATCAGCAATGAAAACTGCCGTTCAACATATCCCTTCATCATACACGTTAACACATTAAGACAACATTTTCTAACACCTGAAAGCAAACATTTTTATCCAAGAGAGATAAATCGAATTCTTTTCTTGACAGATTTGTGTTCCAACTGATTGCTGTGGAGACGAATTGAGCGATAAGCCCCACCATGCACTACTTCCTCAACAGCATTGGTCTGTTAATGATGCACCACGCTGGGGACTATCATGAATTTATTTGGCGTCACGAGTGCCTCTCCATCGCTACTATTTATGGAAATGCCTTAGAACCTGCTTTCGGCCTGCCAAGCCAGTAGGACATTCAATGGAACTTTCAAATATTTGCATATTGACTCCGAAAAAGTATATTTTATTAAATAACCATTATTTGTTGTTACATTCCTGAAATGTTATTGACATTGGACATTTTCCCTTTTTATATGATTTTTTTTTAAATTTGTAATATATTTCAATTTCTTTTTTTAAAAATACTATTTTGAATTTCCTATGAACAACCTTATGTGATTAAAAAAACAACTAATTACATTATTTTATTTAGTGTTTAAATCATAATAAATATTTGGATTTCTGTGTTTCTCATATGTAAATATGAGATCTTTTCTGTTCTTATTATTAATCGATTCTTTTCTGCAGTTAACAATAAATTAAGGAAAACTACATATTTACAAAATTTGTAACATTTTGCACAATCTGGGGTTGAGGGATGAAAGCAGAAGTTTCTAGTGACCCTCAAATTTTTTTTTCGCCCAACACCAGAACTCGTGTCTCGCTAGTATATAATAAATTTAGCTTTACTGCAGTGTCATGGTTTGTTGAATCATTAGAAATGTTTTAGTATATTCTTGGATACATACACATTCCAAACTATGTATTCAAATGTAGAACACTATTCACAAATATATTAAAACACTTCTAATGATTGGGTAACTCACAAAATTGCAGTAAATTGTTTAAATCAGTCAAATTTATTATTATAAGACTATCTGAAAAAATATTAAACTTTTTATATTCAAAGTCTGTCATTTTGATTCGGTTCAATTTTGGAATTCATATCTGAAAGACCGATAAGTTTATTCTCATTTTATATATAGCCAGTAATAAACTAAATATATATAATATAAACAAATACAATTTATATTATGATAGTTTCCAATACCTAAAATAGAGATACTTACTTTAATTATAATGTGCGATTAAAATCTACCTAAAAATTATGTTTAAAAGTTCATAAACTGTTAAGTCCACTAAACTTTAAAACTGGGTTTAATCATTAAAATTCATTAATGTATGTAATATATATATATATATATATATATATATATATATATATAACACTGTTATTTTGAAGGATTATCAAAAGCAGACACAAACATCAATCAGTCTGCCATATCGATACTTGATTTTAACTAGCTTAGTTTTTCATTCTTTTCCTTCGACTATATTATTGGCACAAATATATTTTATTTCACATCAGTGAGAGAGAGAGAGAGAGAGAGAGAGGGGGTATGTTAAAGTGAAGAAATTAGATATTTAATAATATATATAACAAATAATGACCCAATGGGCCACAGGTGGTCAAATATTTAAAAATTGTAAAAGTAGTTTTCATTCAAAATGATTATTTCCTTGATGTTTATCACATAGAAAACAAAACTAAAAATAACGACGCCTCACCATTTGATAACAAATATGACTTCATTTGGCTGATATTTAACAATGAATTTCAGCCGTTTATATAAGTCATTCCAAATAACTTCACGTAATCAGGTTAATTCAAAACTATACAATACAAATTAGTACAAATATTTGCCAGATGTTCAAAGCTAAAAATAGACCATAATTACTAAGAATGCTTTTAATACACATACTTAACTATTTTTACTAATTTACTCTTGCGATAAAATAATGGTGGCCTTGTTTAAATAATTTGACAATTGCATCGTTTTATTTAGGTCTCCATGAGATTTTCAGCAAAAACAGGATACAAAAATTTTTTTTAAAGAAATGCATAATCTCATTTTAACATTAAAAAGGTATGAAGAGACAGGACCACTAACACTCATCAATACAAATAATATATACCATATCTCTATATATTCCATATCTCTCTCTTTATCTCTCTCTCTCTCTCTCTATTAACAGTCAAAGTTAATAAAAGTCAAGGTAGGAATAGTTCATTATAAACAAAAGGGAATAACACAAGGGAGAGTGAGTGAGATTGTTATGGCGAACAGAAAGAGATTAATTTGGGATTTTGTCTTTATTTTTTATTTTAACTTGCTTTGCAAACTTATTTTTTCCTGATTCAAACACTAACCCGAACTCAATGGGTGAACCAACTGGTCACTGTTTTTCTAATTATATATATAATATTTTGCTATTGATTTTCATAATTTCATATTTGTTTGAAAAAGGCGACAAGAGTTGCCGAAAATTTCCAATCACGCAGTGGGAAAAGAAAACATATGTATACATATATATACATATATATATACATATATATATATATAAGCTTTGCCTCGCTATGGTACTAGAGATAGAACACATGTTAATAGAAACAATAGAGAATCTGCCGTTTCATGCGAGGAGTTTTTTAAAAAAACTAAAGAAATTATCATGACTAATATTTCCGAGTCTTTTAATTACATTAAAAAAACTTCTTAATAAAACAAAGAAAAAGGTATTAAAAGACATAGCATCTAAAATATTATTAAACCCGGATATGATATATAGGAAAGAAGAACTTCCTCAATGGTATGAGTATATCATGGATATTATCGATACAAAATTATACAAGCCACCTGTTGAGGGTATAAAAAATAAACCTAGAAATGGTTGTGTAGTCCTGTATGAAAATAAAGGATTTGATGATATAAATCTGCCTAAAATATTTAATAATCTAGAAATCATTCAGTCACTGCCCAATGAACTTAAAAAAGAGGAATAGAAACCAATAGTAACATAAACTAGGGCAAACTATACGGAATAAGGTTTTTAACTATAAAGAAACTGTAGAGAATTTAAATATTACTGATAATGATGAAATGTATATACCATCATGTGAATGTGAATCCTCCCCTTTATGTAATACTGACATATGGCATATGATTACTGGTAAGCTAGCGATAGTTAAAAATTCTAAATTAAAAAAAACTCCTAAGTAAAGGCCCAAACTATAGAGAACCTAAAGGTTTAAATTATGCAAAATGTGTTAAGGAAATAAATAAAGCGTTAGATAATTTCACTGCATCCATGGCAAAAAAGCATAAACTATTACACTCTACATTTGACGCATGGAAAAATAATGTACTTAGATTCGTAAATAAAAAAGTAGAACGTTTAAAAGAATTTAAACACCCTAAAAAAACGAATCCCCTCCTTAGAAATCCACAAATAACTACGGAGCTTGAAATGCTTCAAAATACGTTTGTAATAGTTCCTATTGATAAGGCGACAAATAATGTAACTTTTATCTGTAAAAAATATTATATACAACGCTTATTGCTAGAAGTAGGAATAATAGGTGAAGCTTCAGATACTTATAAATTAAGTAATAGTAAAGGCGATAATATTATTATAAACAATACTGTTATTTGTGAAAAATTAGGATTAAAATTAGAAAAGTACAAAAAACTTCTATGTATGTATTGGATACCTAAAATGCATAAAACACCAGTTGGCGTCAGTTTTATTGTTGCCTCAAAAATGTGCATCACTAAACCTTTAAGTAAAGCTGTATCTAAAGTCTTTAAATTAATTATAAATCAAATAAATAATTTCCATAAAAAAAGTAAATTCTATAGTAATATAAACCTATTTTGGGTGATAAATAATTCAGATCTAGTAAAAGAAAAATTGGATCGTATTAATTCTCGTAAACAGGCTAAATCAATCTCGACATATAATTTTAGTACATTATATACAAAAATACCACATAAAGAACTTATTAAAGAATTAGGTAATACTATAGATTTAGCTTTTGCAGGAGGAAAAGGTAAATACATAGACTTTGCAAAATCTAAAGCCTTTTGGTGTAAAACTAAAAATGGTAAGACGAGTGTGTCCAAAACTGGTCTGACAATGCTTATAAGTCACCTTATAAAAGAGAGTTACTTTCAAATAGGAAATAAAGTACTACTCCAAACAATAGGTATTCCAATGGGTTTGGATCCTTCTCCATTTTGGGCAAATCTCTATTTACATAGACTTGAATATATGTATATATCATCATTAATAAAAAACGATATATCTAAAGCGTATAGTTATCATGGATGTAGACGATATATTGACGACCTTGTTTGCATTAATGATAGCGATGAGTTTGCAAATACTAAACATTTAATATATCCTAAAGAGTTAAAATTAAACTGTGAACATAAGGGAACACAAGCTACTTTTCTTGATTTGGATATAAAAATTGAAGATAAAATATTTATCTATAAACTGTTTGATAAAAGAAATTAATTTCCTTTTCGTATCGTACGGATGCCACATAAAAATAGTACCTGCCCTGTGTATATATTTTACGGGAGTATTATGTCCAAATTTCTGAGGATTGCTCGTGTTACCTTAAAATTGGTAGATTTTATGCCTCCAATTTCTGACCTAATAATAAGAATGATTAAACAAGGTGGCGATCAGAATAAAATATTTAGACAATTAAATAAGGCAATTACTCGCCATCCTGATGCTTTTAAGTCTTATCAAATTAATCAAAGTAAATTGATAGAACAAATCCAAAGCTATCTAAATATAAATAAAAATAATGTTGAATATGTATAATCGTATATATAACACATATACTAATTATATAAAAAATAGTTACGTTTAATAGACAGTAGAAAGGGATGAAGAAGGAAAGAAATGTTGAAAAAGTTAAAGAGAAAAAATCGACAGTTAGCTTATAAAGCCAATTGGAAACGCTGTGAGTTTAAATAAAGAAGAAGAAAGAGAGAAAAGAAGGACAGTTGGCTTATGAACGCCGGTTGGAGGCGCTGTGAGTTAAAAATGAAGAAGAAAAAGAAAATCGGCAGTTAAGCTTATGAACGCTGTGAGTTGACAAGGAGGATTAATATTTATTTGAAATTGATGTCAAGGAATTGAACAACAAAGGAGGAGGAGGAGGAGGAGGAGGAGAAAAAAGGACTAAAAGTATATATATATGTATATATAATTTTAATGGATTCGTCTACACACTTTAAAATGCAGCAACATTTTTGTAAGTAACGGATAAATTTTATTAGACAAACAACACAGGTAAGGAGGACTTTTTTCTTTTTTTAATAACTAATATAAGTTAGTTAAACATTTATACGGAACAAAACTTAGGTTTATTATACGGAACGTTTATGTTTTTGTCTTTTAAGGGAAGTGGGGTCTGATCAACTCTGCTGGGAAGCCATGAAATTAAATACGGTCTTGTTTTTAAATTCCCGAAACAGTTTTTCATGGCAAACAACTGATGATCCCTTAAATAATGTTAGAAGCAAACTAATATAATAACTGAAAAAGTTAAATTGACTTACATGAGTGATTTTCCACTGAACGACTTGGGACTTAAGGTTGGTTTTTTTTTTTTGTTTTTTTTGTTTTTTTTTTAATATAGTTTTAATGGTTGAGAAACTTCCAAGACTAATATATATATATATATATTTAATGCTTGCCCATGAATACTTCTGTTGTTAGATGTTATTGTAAGAAAGAAATAACAAAAAAAGTCAATTTACAGATCGCTGCAACTTATCGCTTTGGTTATTGAATTCCTCTGGTTTAATTGAACTTTTCTTTTAGAAGTATAGTATATATATATATATATATATATATATATATATATAGCATAACAAAATATTATGTTGTATCACAGAATTAAATAAGCATAAACCGTTTTAAATGTTAATATAGTTAGAATAGATGAGAAGAAAAAAAACTTTTGTAAAACACCGAAATGAAAATGGAGCGGAAAGATGTAGTCGCAATATTTATAAACAAAGAGAAATATTCTAGCTCAGAAAGAACAATAACTTCGTTTCATAATTTTCTAATTAAAGCAGACATGTTTATAAACTTGAGTTATGTATCTCCCTTAGCTACCCTATTTCCTGACTTGTTTAGATGGCAACTATATATTTCCGATCTAATTTTCATTTCGCCGTTTTACGTGTACGATAAAACTTGGCATAACTGGTAAATGTTGAGTTTCTTCAAAAATTTGAATTAAATTATTGGATAGATGATAATATACATATTATTTTTAAAATTATGACATTAAGAACGTTTTGGGGTTAAAATTAATTCAGTATTACGTCGTAATAGGGGAAAAAGGATGTTTTAACACTTTTTTCGTCTTGAGCAATGTAAAAAAAATAGATCCATGAGCAATACAACAGCACTTCCGGTCCCAGTAAAACTCCATTTTTTTTTCAATCTCGATTATTCTCACATTTTTACACATTCTAAACGTGTTTTTCTTCAGATTACATGCGTAATATTAAATACATTTTAACTGTTTCCTCATGTATTAATATTAAAAAAACAAAAACATAACCATTTTTATCGCCTATACACAATTTTTTAGCACATTCTGTTTAGACCATCGATCTCAACATTAACAACACAACTTAGGGTGTGTAATGTTTTTTGTTGGTAGTGTTTTTTTATACTAAAACAAAAGTTATAAGTTGATTATGGGTAATGCCGAAACCCCAAATAAAAGGAGTTTTTTTTTTTTTCCAAATTATAGTTGATAGAATAGTCTGAAAAGAAAACTGAACTAAAATTATAGAAAGCCAGCATGTCTATTTAATTGGGGGGGGGGGGGGGGGGTTATTGATAAAAAGGAAACAGAATTTATTAAATGAAAGGAAATTTTGAATTTAAAAAACTTCCAATGTAAACAGAAAATTTAATTTTACTGGTTTTTATTTTAGACTATGTATATTTATAATTGTTTAGAAAAAAATGAGCTGGAAAAGTTCATAAAAAAAACAGAAAAGAAAGGGTGGCTTTTAAATCAGCAATTTCAGGGATCGACTCTGGATTCTCTATTTGCTTTGTAAATAAAAACATGTGCATCACTTTGACAACGAACATATATAAAATTATCTCTGTTGAAAAATAATCAAAATATGTTTTTAAAACGTTATCCTATTTTTTATATTAGGCCATCGGTTCGTATTGTGTAGAAGCTTTAGAACTTTATTCGGTTTTCTCCTAATTATATCAATTAAAGTTATATCTAACTAAGGATATTTTTTTTAAACTGTTTTATGAAAAAAATTTAATGTGTTTTTTATTTTGTTTGTTTTATAATAAATTTTTAGGAATAGGTATCCGCTTGTTAATGTGGGGTTTAAATCCATCTCCCCAAAAAGGAGCAGTTCGGATTGCGCGCCCCCCCCCCCCTCAAAAAAAACATTGATGCACTCTAGAAAGATTTATCCTTCAATGTCCAAGGAGAGAAAAGATTAAGTATAGTATCAGAATAGCTACAACACTTTAACATTAATTCTATTATGAATAGTTAAAAAGAAAAACAAAAAAAAAACATTTCACCCCCGTGGCCCATTTCACCCTGGGTTACTGTAGTCTAATTCATTTTTATTAATACTGCTGCGTTTGTTTTTTCTGGTGTAAATATGTTTATTTATTGGTTAATGAAAAATGTGAACTAATAATGTTCGTTTTTTTTATTTGATTGAAGTATTTTGAAACAGAATTAAGACTCACAGAACGCACTAAACTATTATAAAGTGAAAAAAGAAACTTACTTTAAGCGACGTCATTTTGACTGACTGGATATGCTGAGATTGATGTTTTTTGAGAATGTAATATCGCAATCTAATTGGATTAGTCAAACAGCGTTTTTGTGTATAATATGTGTAACGGACATATCGGATTTTCAATCCGATATGTCATTTTTTGTCAAAATTTTTTATCTTTACATATAATTATGAACTGGTAATATGTAATCGAATGTATTATTTCCAGGGTTTTTTTACAGAATGGAGAAATAAAAGATGCCATGTTTTATTTCTCAAAGAGTTTTTTTTAATCATTCAGTAATCATATTCCGTTAATCCTGAATAGGTTTATAACTAGCCAATCAAAGCGCTGAAAAAATAAAAACCTAAGCCTAAGGGAGCGATCCGTATTTACTTAGGGCCAATTAAGTAAAAGACCCGTGATTGATGGGGGAGTGGTAATAGATTTTTTTGTGTGAGTAAAAGTAACTCCGACTTTTAAGTATGATTGTTTTGTGAGAGTAAGTTTAGTTGGAATTTAAGTAGGAAATTCTGAAATTGATTGAAAATGACAATTTTTGGAAACACGCATGAGTTATTGGCAGAAAGTGTGACCATATTGCAATTATATGTAGCGCTAGTGTTTATAGTCCTATAGTGATTGAATGTAATGAGGAAAAATCGTTTTTACTTATATATATATATATATACACACCTTGGTAAGGTTGGTAGAAAGAAATCCAACAGTGCTCGATTATTTAAAGTAATTAAATTTTTTTAAATGTTGAAATTTAAAATAAGAGCATTTGATTTTCTGTAATATCACACACACACACACACACATATATATATATATATATATACATACATACACACACACACACACGTGCCTATATAAATATATACACACACACCTTTCATCCACAGATTCCAATGATTGATAAATCAATCTAATCGAAAGTGCCAAAAAAGAAAAAACTCTGCCTAAAGATTTAATCAATATTCATCATCGATTGATTGGAAAAGCAATGAAGAACAGAAAGTAGTTATATTTAGTACGTGTTAACAATGGTCTTGATGTCTGTATTAGTGGAGGCGCAAATAGAAGCCTGAATGATCATATTCCAATCATCTCCCCTTCCCCACACTGAATAAATTCAGGTTCTCCATTGAAATGAGATATTGATCAGAAAACACCAAAGTTACAATCAATAGATTATATTTCCAGAAGAAGAAAAAAGGTGATTATAGGACCACAAATAGTCAAGTATCAATAGATGCCTCAGGATGATCATTCATTGCAATGGAAGAAATCAAAGGATTCAAGTGAATGGGAAGGTGAAAGAAGAAGGGGCAGATCATTATGTTGTAATAATGTCTAGTACTAGCTGTTCCTTCCCGACGTTACACGGGATTAAATAAAGTATTAATATTATGTAATGGATTTTCCAGGAGAGAAGAAGAAAGAAAAAGAAAAAAAAGAAAAAAGAAAAAAAAAAGAACAGATGACAAGAGTCGAGATCGAAAACGAGACTTAGAAATGTTCAGTCTGATCCACTACCATATGAGCTATGTACAGTCAATTGTTAAGCTTTAATAAATGTAATATGCTGCTGCTTTTATTGCTTTGTCGATCATTATTGAAAAATGTTACCATTGTAAAATAATTCTGAATGGGATAAAATTTTATTTGGTAGAAATTGAATATAAATATGTTTTTGCTTATGTTCTTTACACGATAGGCAAAGTTTCCACAAAAGAAACTGAAGAATAAGAATAAAATATTAAGTTTGTAGGCCGTAAGCTATCAATGACAATATCTGCGAAAAAGACACTCTTCCACACACACACACACACGTGTACCTGTGCCGACAAAAATTACAGCTTGTACCGTTCATTCCCTCTCAACTCAACTACAACTTTTAAAATCACTTGCAAAAAATAGTCATCTTGTTTGCAAATAATACTTCAAGTTAGCTGCTGGGGATCCTGCCTATGTTGTTTCGTGAACAGATAGATACACATAGCAACATCAAACATTTTGCCACTATAAATTACACAACTATATTGAAATACAAAATTTACTCTGCAAATCCTACCACCCAATTTAAAAACAAATTCGATAATTAAATCCACTTGAGAAAAAAAAGAAAAAAATTTCTTTACGTTTACATTACAAACAATACTAATATTTCAGTCAGCTGCTGCTGAAGTTTGCATTCGCTTGAATATAGACTGAATTACCTCCCTTGATGTCACACACAAAAGAATGGCTATTTATACATGAACATATTAAAACAGAGAAAACACATTGTATTAAACAAAGAAATAATATAGACCCACTACAATATTTCAAACTGTTATTATGTTAGTAGATTTCTTCAGATGCATAAAAAATGAGATCCTTTTTAAAAGTTAAACTCAGAATATGCATGATCTGATTTATTCATTAATGGATCATTTAAAGGATGAGATTTTATATGAATCTGGCCTTTGTTTAATTGTATTATATTCAGCTACAGTACAAGATTTTATGATTAATCACTGTGTACTGTACATGGTTATGTTTTGTTATGATTTGTGCCTTAAGTCAAAAGTGTGTTTGGCTTCAAAATTATGTCTAACTAATGCGTTTATATACAGCATAATCAAGTTGACATACCGTTTCTTGTTAGATCACTGAAGTTAAGTAACATTGAACTTGATCAATACCAGATGAGTAACCATTTGGAAATATCAAGTGCAGTATCTGGGAGAACAGCGACCCCTTCCTGAAAAACTAACATTGCTAAAAATCTCATCTTAGCGAGATACTGAGTTTGTGAATTTGATATTCTCTAGAAACTTCCTCTTTCAGGGGAGGTTTAGTGTGGACCATGTTCATATATGCATTATTTGAGAGAACGAGGCATCTTCACTTTGTATATCTGGTCACATTCTTGATATGCTATTATAAATATCCGTTTCTCTTGTGGATTTATTTTGTGGTTTCTTAATTCTTAAGTGTGTCTAAGATACAAGTTATGGTTTAAAGACCAAATCTATTTAATTTGGGTTCTATTTTAATTAGAGTTTGTGGTTAAAAATAGATACGTTGAGAATGGTTTTCTCTTGATGCTAATGTGTTTTTATCACAAAATCTGAAAAATAAAATAAACTTTATAAGAATGTTTATAATGAATCAACTTAATTCCACATATACTAAAACTTTCTTGCACAAACTACTGTATCTAAGGATCAATAAGTGTTCATTGGTGCACCATTTTAGAAACCTTTC
Source organism: Sepiola atlantica (assembly GCA_963556195.1). Taxonomy (NCBI): domain Eukaryota; kingdom Metazoa; phylum Mollusca; class Cephalopoda; order Sepiida; family Sepiolidae; genus Sepiola; species Sepiola atlantica. Next base: position 145,116,732 of record OY744517.1, on the reverse strand, counting down.
AAATCAAATCGTTAGCATCTAAAATGATGCAATGATAAAATAATTGAATTTATTAATGACACGTTTTAAGAACATTTAAGTAATTTCTTCAAAGCATAAAGGGGGGGGTAGTAATTGTAAAGAGCCTTATAAAATCGATTGATTAATTGATTTATTTCAGCCTGGCTCACAAGGTCTATATAATTAATAATCTTTGCATATGAGAAGCTATCATTATTTCTAAAACTTCTTCGTGCTGGCACACAGAAATTTCTTCAAAATAGATGCCTTTTAAGTTTGTTTTTTTTCTCCTTCCTAACGAATTTTTTTTTTTCATCAGAAGAAATTAGTTTTGAAACCATTTAAACCGGATCTATTGATAAAATTCAATTATTTTACGATTTGGTCATTCCTCTCCCCCCCCCCCCTCCCGTGCTGATTTGTTTCTGTAGATTGGTCAGCTGAAAAGTTCAGGACATTAATTATCTGTCCTACAGGGTGTTTGAAACAAATTTGATAATATTTTGATATTCTTTCATTTCAATACCATCTGAAGTATTTAATAGCGGTAACTGTTTCTATGTACTATTGGTGGGTTTGAGAGCTGGAGACCATGGCTGACCGGAAAGCACCAAAATATTAGAATAGAATGACTTGCATCATGATGATTTGTGTCGGATTTAAAAATTGGAAATATTAGTTGCAGCGCAATGCTCCTTTAATAACTGGAATTCCTTGAGATATGAGCTAGAGAATTGTGACCGATATGGAAGCAGCGGCTAGAAGGAAGGATCATAGCAGGCATTCTGACTGGCCGCTCCCCTAAAATTTGAGAAACTTCAAAAAGTGGTGCGGCAGAATCAAGGTAAAGCAATGCGGACATTGGCAAGAGAGGTGAGCGTCAGAGTGGTAACTATGAAGGAAGTGCTGAACGACGATCTTTGCTACTCCACATACAAGATTTGCAAAGGCCAACTACTTACTGTCAAGGTCCAAGAGAACTGCCTTACAAAAGTCAAGAACTCCTCAACGAGGTAAAACACCCAAAGGATTCTCTCGTTCTTCTCAGGGCCAGTTGCACAACATGCCGAACACCAGTCCTGCACATAATGAAGACCAAGTTCCCTCAAACTGTGATGGTCTTTGGGTATGTTTTAAGTGAAAACTAGGACATACCACCCCACATCTTTGAAAAGGGACTCACTCAATTCAAATAGCTATAATGAGTTGTAAAGTGATGAGCAGAGAAGTTGGACACAGGAAAGTTATATGTGTGACAGCAGGATTCAACTTCATGTCACACCTCCAAGAAAACCCAGAAGTGGCTGTTTGAGAACTACCACTTCAGTCCCAATATCTGCCCCACTACTCAACTCGCCTAATTGCAAACCTATGAACTATTATGTGGGGGAGGGGACATAGTTGAGAAAGATACCAATCACAACGTCTGCAATGTCAGAGGACACCGTTTGGTCTTGTCTGGAGGCCATGGGGAAGACTCAGAGCAGTTTCTTTGGCAAATGGTTCTGTAAGAGATGCACTTTGAATTATTAGCCAAGATATGACATTTATTTCTTTCCCAAAAGTATCGAATTTATCCAGAACACCCTGTACAACTGTTTGAGTAATTGAAGCAATAGTTTCTTTGTTTGAAGTTGTTTTCCCTTGGGTTTGAGAACACATTTTGGTGAGAGTTGTAGTTCGTAATGTCACAACAGAGAAAGAGAGACAGCGTTTTAAACAGAAGTTGTAACAGACGTTAGTTTAGCGGTACTAATTATACTTCTTCCAATATTAAGCTTTTTGTATAAAAACAAGAAAGTATAAAACTTGTTATTTCGTTTTTTTTTATTTATTTGCAACTGAAAGCAGCCAACAGGTTTTTGAGGTTAATAAACTAGTTTGTAACAGAAAACGGTTTGTGTTAGTGTAAGAAAAAAAAGAAATTGCAATATATATTATACAAACTGTCCCTACCCGACGTTGCCTGGGATTCATTGGTTGCACATATATATATATATATATATATATATATATATATATATACAGGGTGGCCCAGAAGTCCCTACGACTTTTTGTAAACATCAACAAGTGAACAAGTAACAATACTTTTATTTAAAGCAACAACAATTTATTATAAGAAAATATGGTAATAACTTGAGTGATCAATTGCATGCGTCTAAATGTGCAGTTATGAATAGCTGTCAGTGTAGACGTGTTAATGTGCATAATTTCCTGTTTGATGATATCTTTGAGGTCTTCCCTTGTGCAACATTTTGTGGACACGATATTGGGCTTGAGCATTTCCCACAACGCGTTGTCGCAGGAGGTTAAGTCTGTGCTTCTTGTTCATTTGTTGATGTTTACAAAAAGTTGTAGGGACTTCTGGGCCACCCTGTATATATATATAAGTTAGGTACGTGTATGTCTATATATATACAGGATTAATTCCTCAACTAATTAACTGCATTATGAATTTCGAAACAGCTGCTAGGCGTAAGGAATCATAATGTGGGCTATATTAAGTTTAATTTAGTTTTATGCAAAGAGGATACAAAGGGGGGGGGCCCTTCGAAAAAATCCAGATACCTCACATATCTGTGAAATTTCAGCAATAGGTATAAGACCTGAATTAATAAATATTCCCCCTGGTTTCATTTTCTTTGTAGTATTTTAAAGGATTGTTAGGGGGTATAATATGGGCACAACCTCCTATTCGAAAAATTTTAATATTTTAGATTTGCATTAAATTTTATCCATAGTATTTAGACACCAATTAAGTAAGATCCCTTAAATTTCAATTTCTTAAGACCCCTTAAGCTTAAGCCTTAAATTTTAGACATTTTCTAAAATCAAAATGATGTAATGGATTTTCATCAAAATTAGAATAAAGATTCTAGACATAAGGTCTAGTATCATTATATCTGGATTTTTATATAGATTATGTGAGTGTTTGTAATCAGAACTTTGTCACTAGCTAAGTCACAATTCTCTTAGGCTTTTTAACTCTTTTTTTTAGAAGATTTTGCTTTTAAATTGTTAAATAATCTCATTGTGTATATCATTCACTTTTCTACTTTACTTACTGCTTTCATGAGGCATCTGTGATGTATATTATTATGTGAGTATTTGATTCTCAAGGCCTTAAAGTTAAAACTACTATTCAAAACAGGCCTTATAATAGGACTTTACCTGTGCTTTAAAAACATGAATCCCACAGTATTTATCGGATGAATTTAACATAATCGAATCATCATATTCGGTCTAACCACAGTTTTATATGCTGGCATGCGTTAAATGTCTTTTAGAAATTGACTTTCAAACTAATCTATCTCTGGCCCCGTCTTTATTTATCTACCTTTCTCTCAAGTCCATTCTTATCACTTCCTCTCATATTTTCCTTGACCTTCCCCTGTAAACTGAACCTGCTGCTTCAACTGTTTTACACCTACTAACCCAAGAACTCTCATCCATTCTTTCAATGTGACCATACCTTAAAAGTCTCCTGTTCTGCACACCTCTCTCTATACTGTTCAAATTTAATCTTCCTCCGAGGTCATCAGATCCAAGCTTGTCTTTAAGACTCACATTACACATCCACCGTATCATTCTCATATCATTTCTCCCCATGCAACGCATGTCCTTAACCTTCATTGGCCAGGTTTCACTTTCAATCATACATCTTCACATTGCGTACACATAGCCTCACTTCACTTAAAATACTGTGACCACTTTATGCCTAACCCACCACAAAATAGTTATTTATTGAGAACTTCCTTTTAAGACAATATTTAAATTAAGAACAAATTAAATCATGTCATCCGATCTCGATAAAACAAATAGAGTTGCTGCTGTCGCAGGAATTGAACCCGGATCCTTTATAGAGATAACCAGACTGGAGAACTAGTTCAACTATCATGTTGAAAATTTCTGGTGAAACAGGGGTTTAATTACAACATATACTCTCAACTCTTAACTTCTACAATTGTGATCATTTGTCAATATCGGTTTGCGTTTTTCCGACCGATTTATTCAATATTAGATTTAAGGACCAACTTCTGCATCACATAGGCCAGAACGAACTGACCTTTTAATTTTACTGAACAAAGCTTAATAAATGCTCAGTATAAATCATTCATTGAATCAGTGTTTAGTTACTCAGAACATGACAACCTCGGCTGTTTACAATTTGTCAGATTGTATCGTATTGTCATACATTAACATAAATAATAACAAGTTCAGAAAGATGTGGATTTGGCACAGGGGATTTCATAGTCTGCGATCAAAAGTACTTAGAGAGTGCAGACATCCACAAAGAACAAAAATATCTCACCTGAACAAGTGTTTTGTAAAAATATAAAAAAATATGAAAGTCAAATCAAAGTTTTACATATACAAAAGTTTTTTTGAAAACTTTTAAAACAAGGATTGATAATCAACATTGTTTTGATTATTAAAACTACTATTCTAATATTGGTTGTTATTGTCACGTTTCGGCCTATGTAACCTCCGACCTTCTGCATCTTTTTAAACTCGGGACCTACGACACAACAGATAAGGGGGTTGATCAACAATCAGGTCATAACGGCATAACACCTGAGAATTGCCACTTCTGGCTAAGAATGTGTTCAGCAGAAAGCGGTGAAGTGTGAAAATCAGTCGAGTAAAAAGGTTTGCTACCGTCTTTGTAGGAGATGTATTTGTGAGAGACAGGTAGATCAAAATAAATGTAAGGATCTCTGTAAAAAGATTAAATGCAATTATTTTTTTGTGAAACACGCACTAGCAATTGCTGTAGATGGTTAGCTGAAAAGGTGTATCATATGAAGTGGTCGGCCATTTTCCTATAATGTCTGAAGTTGCAGGGGGAAAAACGACTTAATTAGAACATGTATGAAGTCTCATACATAAATAACAATATACATTTTTATGTTGACAGGTTTAATTTTTAAAACCCAGTCTAGTTGCTTTTTATAACAAACAAAATTCAATGAAATCACAACTCCCTATACTTTCCAGATTTAATTTCAGATGAATATTAAATCTGGACAATATAAGGAGATGTCTACAGAACAGGAGACTTTGTTGGTTTGGTAACATTAAAAGAATGGATGAGAGTTATTGAGTTGGTAAATGTAGAACAGTTTAAATAGCATGGTCAGCCCACAGGAGTAGGCCAAGGAAAACAGGGAAGGAAGTGATAAAGATGGATCTGAGAAATAAGAGGGACAAATAAAGAACTGACCAGAGATAAATTCCTATTTACTTAGACACAAGGTCGAATTTTAATGTGGGGAAAATCTAGCTCCCAAAAAGGGGCATGCTAGATTGGAACAAAAATTAAAATTGCCTCAGTGAAGGAGAAATTCTTCTAGACTGACCGAGGACAGAAAATATTAAGTGTAGTATCAGAACAGATTCTACACTTTGCTCCTAGCCAAAAGACCAAGGAAGTAGAAAATTGGCCAGAAATAGGTTAGTTTGAAAGTCAATTTCTAAACGCCGTCAAACACATGTCAGCATGTAAAACTTATGTTAAACCGAATATGATGCTGATGATACATACTTTACACTTGCTAAATTTTTTATATATATTTTTTAGAGCAGCAAACCTGAAACAAAGTGTATGACATTCATCGTTTGATCCACCATGTGCATAATGTCAGTGAATGATAGATACAATCTCTTAAAAATGGATAGCCCAGGTTAATATGTACTTAGTAACTTCATACGGATTCAATGAATGATTTGTTCACGCATTTCTATAGCTTTGTTCAGTAAAAAAAAAAAAGAAAAAGAAAACGTCAGTTCGTTATGGTCTATGAAATCCAGGAGTTGTTTCTTAAATCCAATATCTGTTTAAAAAAAAAAAAAAAAAAAAAAAAAAAAATCAATGTTTTATTGTATGCATTTTATGTGCGAATTGTGATTTCTCATTAACCATATTTTTAAAGCTAAAGTTCATCAAACGTTGTTCTACACATCGCTTACTTACATTACAATGATAACAGCCATCACATTGACAAATTATATTCCTAGATTTTGATGCAGATTCCAATAACTTCCAAAATCTAATAAAGATTGCCTCAGCCAAAGATATAGCACCGGTAAAACATTCATGAAGATGTCGGGGAAAACATAACCTCCTTGTCAGAGATAAAAAAAATAGCCGATCCAAGTTTGGTTTGTCAGTTTTACAGCTTAAACCCTTTATCGGTTACCTAATGCCGAAACAATACCTCTTACTAATCGAGATTTAGTATTTGTCTATCTGAAGCCGAACTATATTATTACTTCTATTGATGTACTATTGTATTATCTTTTAATGCTAATTCAGTTTACTGTACTATTTCAGACTAATGTATTATCTTTCAATGCTCAGTTCAGGGGGTGGGATAGTGTAGTATCTGTTCTGTTGTCATGAGACTATCCTCCCAGGCATTACTGCCTCCTTTAGAGGAAGGAGTATAGTGTCTGTAGGGTAGATGCAGTATAAATTCGTTTATCATGATATTATCCTCCCAGGCATTATCTCTTCCTGTGAGAAGCACTGTAGTATATATTCTTTTGTCATGATACGATCTTTAAGGCTAACGAAAATATGCGACCAGAGGGAGTATATTTTTGCTAGTATGATTAATTGGACACAAGTTGCTATTTTACGAATAGCTCAAGAGAAATTCTGCGTTCATTCTTTTACCAACATTATTGGTGCATAAATAAACAATAAATTCAATTGGATTTTAATTTCTCTTCCAAATTTCATAGTCTGCCTTAGTAGCCATTGTTGTTGTTTTCCCATAACGTCCGGGGACGTGCTCGAGGAGTCAGGCAAATACTCTATGTGTCCTAACTTTTCTGTGGGCATAATAGAACTTGGTAGTGCTCATATCAACTCCAGGTCACATACAGTGCCTAGTGTTCCCAAACGGTCACCCATTTAGTACTAGCCAGGCTCAACATTGCTTAACTTCGGTGAGCTAACGGGGAACCGACGTGTCAGCGTGATTATGTCGTAGCCATTATATGGAGTGAAACCAAATAAATGCCACTAATCCTTTCTGCAATTCAACCCTATTTGGTAAAAATAAACTTCAGTCTATGCTTGATTTGTCCACAAAGTTTCAGTCATTAATGTCCAACAGTTAATTATATGTGGGGATACTTTGGTGATCGTCTCATCAGTAGGAGATGTGATTCTAATTTTAATATATATTTTTTTTCAATTCACCTTAAACAAGACACACTACCACCAAGATGTAAGGGGCTACTGTGAATTAGGATGCCCCTATAAATTTGGCCCCTAAGTGGGGAATTGTGCAGCAAGATGCTTGTTCACATTACATTTATTTCTGCATGTTGGTACAGTCAGGGAAACGGGGAGCAGGGAGGTAATTCCAAATGCAAGCAGTTCCAGTAGAGCTATTCGAGTAGAAAGGGTTCCGACATCTGGAGACCTCTACAGTGAAGTGGTGTGATTTTGCTGATTGTTGGATTGGTAGGGGGTATTTACCTTGAGGGGGGCACAAGTGTAGCAAGTTCGTCGGAACACATTCCGTTGAAGTATTTGTAAAACAAGCAGAAGAATACAACATTGCGGCGATGGGACAGTGGTTGGACCTAGGTAGACAGTGTTAAACCTATTATATTAGAGACTCTTTTTTTGAACCCTGCCTAAGAGGGAGAGACTAGTGGTTGGTGCACCAGCCCAGATATGGCAACAATACTCGAATGGTGGCTTTGTAGAAATATAGGATACTTGTTGGTTACACTCCAAACAAAACACATTGCCATCGAGACATAACAAGCTACTGTGAATTAGAGACCAGATTTATAGGGGCATGTGTGTATGGGGGGGGGGGTGAGTTGACCCCCCCACACACACACACACACACACACACACACACACACACACACACACACACACGTTTATCTGTGGAGTTATCAATTATATTATTATCAAAATAATCCCCAGACTATTACTGAACTGAAGGGGACCATCAGTTAAACTCATGGCAGTGCCAAGAGAGGAGTGCATCAGGGTTATTGACAATTCTGCACATCATATCTAGGTATGCTTATTATTGAACGGTAATAAAACAAAGACTGTTGGACATTCGTTACTGAAATTTGATGGACAACTCGGGCATAGACTAAAGTTTATTTGTACCAAAAATGGTTGGCTTGCAGAAAGGATTGTGGATTTTATTAAGGATTGCACGGGTGGCATTTTTTTTGGTTCACCTTATACCAATCCCAAAATGGTTATGTTTGTGACAGATTCGACCTCTTTGAGTATTCAGTGCCGATAAATTATTTTAAATGAGCTATTGTACACGTTTAATTAAACACAAGTTTCTATTTTACCTACAACTGAAGGTAAACTCCCCACTTAGGATGCCCCTATAAATCTGGCCTCTAATTCACAGTAGCCCCTTATGTCTCAATGGCAATGTGTTTTGTTTGGAGTGTATATAAAAAAAAAAATTCTTGAACAATATTAGCATGTAATTGAATCCGATAGGATTCAAACTCAGTATAGCAATCCCATAGTCATAGATGGTATCCATTAAGTCAATAAACCGTCTCCTCACCACAGGTAGGATTGAACTCATGAGTGATCAGTCAGTAAGATTTGCATCAGTTAACCAATACAACATAACAGCTGGTGCCCTTGGAATGTATGTAGATGGGTGGTGGGTGTAAAAGTACACTGAGGAGATGCGAGCTTGTGGAAAGAAGTGTGGCATTCGCAAATATGGTGGGAGAGTGGGTGGGGACAAATAACTTTTATGTCACAAGAGAAAAAGAAACACAACCGTCGCACGCCGTGGGCATACATACAAAGCACGAAAAAGAAAAAAAATGAACAGATAAACGAGACCATGACAGGTTGGATATCAACAAGGGCGAGAGAAGAAAAAAAAAAGAAAATTCATGTGCTTTAACCATAGATTAAAAAATAAAAATAAGTTTTAAAAAATTGATATATATATATATATATCAAATAAATCTTTGAAAGTACAATTAAATCATATTTTGAAATTGGTTGTTCATATGATGATGATGGTGGTGGTAGTAGTCAAATGGAAAACTAGGAGGGAAGGGGGTTGTGCAGATGGTAAAAAGATTGCGCGGGCAGATGACGGAACTATTTTCTTAACCACATGGGCTTATAATGATAACACTGACACCCGACTGATGGAAATCCAGGCATTTTCTTCTTTCCGTTAGTCACAAAAATATTTATATTATTCTAATTAAACACTCTTGGATCAATTATAGTTCCTTTACATGGATCGGAAATTTTCTAATATATATATATATATATATATATATATATATATATATGAAATAAACAGACAGACAGAGTGAGATAAAGACTGTCAATTCTTTTATATGCATACGAAGTAGAAGTAGGATACAACTATAAACACACTTGTATCAATTATAGTTTCTTTGCATGGGTGTGTTTATATTTAGATATAACAACAGATCAGAGTTATATCATACTGTGATTTAATGTCAATTTCAGAGCAAAAGAAATCTTACACATGTTTCTGGACAAAATTCAAAGCATACTTGAACAAATTCGAATTGCCACATGAAAATCACATCTTCAGAGTGAATTGCCAGATGAAAACCATACAATATCAAGGAAAAAGATTCATACAAAATCAAAATGAGAATCGGGTCTGGGTTTATATCACCTCCAATTCTGATACTTTTCTGTACATTTTCTGACGGTTTCTTTGCATGAATTTTCGCCTTGATATTCTATGGTTTTCATCTGGCAATTGACTCTGGAGATGACTTGTTAATGTGGCAACTTGAATTTCTTCAAGATATATTACACACTAACAGAGATAGCCGGCATCATCCAGGATCCTAAATTATGTAAATTATTTGTGTTAAGTACTGGTAATTAATATCAAGATGACTCCTAAAGAATCACAACCAATTAAGTAGCACTCGAAGAGCCAATGATCCAACCAAGTAAGTCTTATCTCTTCATATCTTCAAAAAGTTTTCAGATCATCATTATAACATCAAGAGCTGGAGAAGTGATACGATATATGGTATCCACCTTGGGATTCTTTTGTGGTCCATGCGTCACTTTTTAAACTGATTTTGTAAAAAAAAAAATTTTTTTTTTTTTAAACAAATGCGTATTTTTTGCATAATCTTGCAAAGTGACAAAAAAAAAAAAAATTCTGCCAATGAAAGCCTATCCTTGTTGGCAGAGATAATAACAAAACACAGAAATAAGTATGTACAAGAAATATGCCAAAATAGAGTGAAGAGATTGTCGAGATAAAGATCTATTTCTGTTCTACTGCGTTTGGATGTAGTCCGATTAGGAGGACAGACATAACAAGGTGAGAAATAAAATTAAAAGAAAGAAATAGTTAATGAAATAAAGTATTTACTTGCCTACACACATGGGAAAGTTTTACACAAGGTCAGAACACCACAACATCTAACATATACAATTAAGTTGGTTGGATTTTCAGAGTCAGATCTAAATAGCAATGTTGTATTTGACAAATCGATATTTGATTCTGACTAGCGATTCCTTTCTTGTTATCCTTGCACCATCATCTTTACACTAAGAGTGTAATTCGCTTTAGTTTCTTACAAAAAATAATTTTTCGGCAAGAAAGATTAATACAATGGAGACCATTTTAAGATAATTTCTGTTTTAACTTAAAAGGTTAAAAATGAGTTATCTCTTACATTTTGAGATTTTTTCCATCTCTTTGTGATTTACACATTATTATTTATTTATTCAATTTTAAAAGTCAAACTTAAATGGCATTAATGAATCCCAGGCAATGCCGAGTTTTTACAGCTAGTAATCAATAGTTTTAAATTAAAATTAAAAAAAATATATCTCATCCGGCAACACTCCCCAACTTGAAGCAACACAAATAATAAAGGAGAGTTGTGAGTTTCATAGCTATGACTGGTCGAGCAAGATCGCGTTTTAATACAGGTAGAATGAAAAGATTTTAAAATAGTTCACGTGTGGAGTCCAGATAAAAGCACTAAACATGATCAGGGATAAAGGAATATAAACAAACATGTATTTGGGGTCGACTCTGACCTTCCTCTCCTGGTGCAGGAGCAGCCTTCTAAAGTGCAAGTCTGATTTTCTAAAGATGGTATGAAGCCAAATAGTTGTTTTAACAGGATGCGACCCTGGCGGTAGGAGGTCTCCCTAACTAGCACCAAGGAAGCAACAAACAACATGGGTCACTCATTATTAAAGTAAACGAAAATAAAGAGTAAAAAGGGGGAAAAGGAAGGAAAAAGAGGAAAAGAAAAGTGAGGAAGGGGCGAAAGGAGAGAAAGGGAAGAAAAGGAGATCAGAAACCTGGTAATATTTAGTAAAGTGATTGATATAAGAGAAAAAAAGAAGTTTGAACAAAAGGATGAAAACTTAAACAGAAAGAAGCTGATTTTAGAATTTTCACTCATTTTATTACAAAGTAGCTGTCCCTAAATTTTATTATCTTCTAGAGAAAGGGAGATAAATCTGTAATGGTCGAATACAGAGTTACCTCCCGTTTCTTTTTGTTTTTTTGTTTTTAAATGGCGGCTATACGAAAATAATTCTGACCCTGATAAATTATTTTTTAGAAGGAATTAACTCTTAGTACATTTTATTGTTATTAACAACATTGCTGCAACAATTGCCAAGAAAAACTGACTAAGCAGAATCAATATTGATTTTGTAAAGAAATGTATCGATGACAAAAAAAAAAAAAAATCAAGAATCAGACTTACTTTATTTTATATAGTTTTTTGGTGGTGGTCCAACTTTCACCTATTATAAAAAAGAATCCTGAATCGCAGGCCACAAAGACATAATGGAAACTCGAAATAAACAAACACGAGTAGATGATTGCTTAAAAAAAACTTGTAAACCATACAGGTGGTGTCTGTCTAGTGAATAAACAAATGACATTGAATATTCACTCCAAAATCAACGCAGATAAAAAAAAGATGTATCCATTATACGTAAGGACACATCGATATGTCAATAAAAACCCGATAGATGGTGGTAAACAGACTTGATAATGTATTACGAGGGAGAAGAAACGAGTCTGCTCCTCGATATGTCAGTCTCCACAAAAAGGAACATCTCTCAGAAAACTGTAAACTGAATGAACCATTCAGAGTTTGTTATGATAATCATCAGGATCCATTCCCCCAAAAAATGATATGATGCACAAAACCTTCTCATAAGTAAAAAAAGACAATTTTCTTAGTAATCAAAAGAATTTTTTAATATATATATAAAATCTCAAATAATTAATAATATATCTGCAAAACCCATTTTTTAGCTGATTTCTTTTCTTTTTATTCAAAAACAGATTATTCGTTTCATCTATTTTATCCTTTTCTGGAAAAATTCAAGCATAACGTAAATACCCCAAACCAACCCGACTAGCAGCAAAATCCCACTCTTTCACTGTAGAGGTCCTAGATACCGAAAGATTTCTTACTAATAGATTCTTTCCTCGGATCACTTACCTTTGGAATTCCCTTCCTGCTCCCCCCGACCATACCAAGATGCAGAAATATAAATGTAATGTGAACAAACATCTTGCTGCCCAACTCCCTACCTAGGTTGCCCTCCTATAAATCTAGCCCGTATCACAGTAGCCACTTACGCTTTAGTGGCAATATGCCTTGTTTGGGGTGATTAAAAAATAAAGTTTTTTAAAAACTGAAATTCTTAAAATACAAGAATTTCTAAAGAGAATTGGAGAGAATATGGGATTTGAGAATCATAGCATTACCAGTGGCAACAGGTGCAACTGGCTTGGTTCTGAAGGGGAAAGAGATGTTCACCGACGAAATAAAAGCTTTATGAAACCAGGTTTTTATATTTTCCATTTTGTAAAAGAAGTCCTGGGTGTAGGTTATCTCCCTTGTAGCATAATATGAACAGACTTATTTCCCTTCTTTCCTGCACCATTTATTTATATTGTCCATATTAAAAAAAAAACAAAAAACAATATGATGAGATGTTTCTGTCACCATTGTGAACTTCCAATTCAAATTGCTATAACTCCTTTTTTTTCGTTCAAAAACATTAAATAAAATGGTTTTATACAAAAATATGATTTCGTTCTGGTGCATTATGGTCGAATATCTATTCTTACATCAAAACTATTTTTTTTCAAATATTTGAAGTAATTTTTTTGTCCTAATTCAGATTGTCCACTTTCAGTGTTCCAAGATATTCAACCATAATGCATCAGTAAGGAATCTTGTATCAGTAAAAGTGTAATCAATGTCCACCATCTTGGAAATGATGAAATGACTTTGAAAATCACTAATAGTGTTCTTTTTTATTAATTCATATTACATATAGTTTTGTTAAAAAACAGTAAAAATATAAATAAAAATAATAATATAAAACTTTTATTCAATAAGTTGTTTTGAAATAGTGCCGAGCGGCATTTTTGAAGATTCCCTTGAAGTTTAATATTAACCATAATTTTTTAAAGATTATATAATTTTTTAAAGATTATATAGCTACAACCTCTCACTTAGCATAGACAAATTAGTTCAACTAGTATATCAAATATTGTTATAAAATGTTGAGTAAAGGTCTAACTAGTTTTACCTAGTGACTGACCTATTGTCAGTAGCAGTTCGCTTCTATTTACGCGAGTAGAATGTAGATGTAGTAACTACTTATTTACTTGTCTGGCTGCCTACATGAATCATTCAGCTTTATGTTTTTTATTAGTATTATTATTATTATTATTATTATGACAACCATTGTTGTTGTCGTTAGTTGGTATTACAATGTCGAGTTAAACACATGACCGGCGGGGGGATACTATCATGAAAACTGAGCACACCGATTGGTCCTTTTTTTACCCCCCCCCCCCTCTTCCCTCTTCTTTTGTGAAACTTTTACCTGTTTCGCTAAGGTGTTTATTGCAGACGCAACGAGCAGACAGAATAGACAGAACAGACAAAGGCGTTTGCAAAACGCAGTTTTTATACTTTACAGGAAGACAGTATAAAGGTTTTGTAGATAAGTAAAAAGAATGTGGATATAGACGTGAAAGAATACAACGAAAGAAATGCGAGGGAAGGGTTGGTTGCTTTGTTTTACGGCATATCAACCCTTTTTGGTCCATTTAGTTCTGAATCCAATTTTATTATTTTCAAATATTTAAAAGATTCTATTTTGTATACACCTGGTTTGATTAATTTGTTTTGTCAGCGTATTTTGTAAATAGAAGGAACGGTCTGTAAAGGGAATATGTTTTACACCATAGATGGGATCCTGACAGGTACTACTATTCCTGGTCAGAGTGAACCTGGGATTACTGGCAAGTAAAGAGTGATTACACACTCCCCAAAGTTCTCAAATTGGGGCCATACCACTAGATACGATTTTGTGTCATACACAAGACAGTTAGAGATAGAGAGAATGTGAGTTGTTGATAGGGTTGAGAAATAGGGTAGACAGAAAAAAAAAACATAAGTTGAAAGGGTTAGGAAAGATGGATTTCAAGATGGGGTAAGAACGAACACCTTGCTCAAGGGTGCCAAGGACAGTTTACTGTCTAACCCAAGAAAAATTCTATTTAACTTCATGGGTACCACCAGGTCAGAGTGGGTTATGGTGACTCTACATCCCCAAAGCTCCCAAATTGGGGTCTCACCACCAGATGCACTTTTTCATCATACCCACGACCGTATGGAGAAGGAGTAGTTATAAAAAAAAATACCTTTAGAAAAAGAAATCAATTTGGATTTGAAATCTAGTTATGCTTTGTTTTTTGTTTTTCTAAGTAGACACATATTGCATTAAATATAATACAATATTTGCTTGCTGGGAATTTAGGTTTAGTGTTTAAAACTAAAAAAGCTCTACCATCTTTTCAGAAAAATAGTGTTCCTGTCCTTGAAAAGAGTTAATTGATTTATTGTTTCACATAAATCTAACTACATCGGACGTACATCTCAATGAATGATTGAGCAAATTAAGCAGCTTGTTCCATCACATGTGCATTATTGAATTTGGTAGTCAGTACTCAACTGTTTGACCAGTTGAGCTAGAACTAAATAGCTAAAGATTAGAAGCCAAAGAATTGGTATATAAGCAGTCCGGGATGTTCTTTTGTGCTTAGATGGTCAGGTCCATCCTCTGGGTTACGATTGGTTGCTAGTTCATAAGTGGAGATTCTAGTGTATAAATATTGCTTCATTCAAGCAAGTGTTGGTCTCTCAACTAGATGCCAATTGGAGCCTTTATGCCAGTAAGAGTCATTTTGATTTTACGATCTTCAAATTCAAGTGCCTATGTCGAAGGTTCAAATTTTGAAAGGAGAAAAAAGGATGCATTCATTATTTGAGAATTTTTATTTCTAATGGCCAATTGTCCAAAAAAACCTGACTCGTATTTTAGGAAAAACCAATGAACAAATTTTTAAGAAAGATTAACACAATATCGGATATTGAGAAAAACAGTTCATTCTGATTAAAATCCAGGAGCAAACCGCAATGATGCTGTTTTCTCATTTAAATTAGTGTAAAGTTGTTTCTCAATTAGCCAATCGATCCTGAATGCTCATCATTTGTATAGCGACTTGATATTTAGTGTTGGTTTGGCTTGTCCGTTACACAGCATATCAACCACTTTTGCTTCACATGTATGCCAAAACAATATCGATTGTCAACAATCGTATACAATTAATTCAACACTAGTTTTCACCCATGTCGGGGGGGGGGGGGGAAGGATTGTAGTGCCATACCTTTCTCAATGGGATTAGTGAATAAATGAATAGGGAGGATTATTGATAAGGGGATAAAAGAAAGATGAAAAGAATAGGGAGAAATCGATTTCTGGTGACATCCGAGAAAATATTTTTGACGTGGAAAGATTCGTTTTTTCCCCTTGATTAAAAAGATACATAATATACCAAAACGTCATATAAACTCAAAGCTCTTTTCAAAAGTTCATTCAAGCCAATTTACAAGTAAAATAAATTTAGGTGAGATAACGCAGTGCTCTTCAAACTTTTTTTGTCGCGACCCCTTTTTGGAAAAATTTTTTTTTCGTGACCCACCAAAATTTTTTATAAATAAAAAATAAGTTTGAATATTATTTTAAAAAATCCATAGTTATAATTTTGGCGACCCCCTTTCTATGGTTACGCGACTCCCCTGGGGGTCGCGACCCCCACTTTGAAGACCTCTGAGATAACGTCAATTAACGTTACTTCTATTTAAAGACAATGCAAATATAATTAAAACCACCAATTCCAGAATACTGCATGGGTTTCGTCAGACACAAGCATTATATATTCCAATTTCTTTGAATTCTATAGAGAAACCCACACCAAGTATTTACTGGAGAAAATATAAGAAAAATCAATAATAATAAAGACAAAGAAATTAAAAAGATTTTCAAAGTTAGCTCCCAGACAACCTGTTTGAATTTAATCCAGGAAGGGACACTTAATTTTCTTCTTTTTTTTTTTCTTAATTATAATTATTTCCAGAGCCCTTTTTAAAGATTTTTTTCGATAAGACCATCACCATTTAGCAATCGAAAAAGAGAACAAATATATATTTTTTAAAACGCACAAACTTCTCCCAGAAAGCCATTCACTTTCCCATGCAAGTGGTTTATAATTATAATTAAATCTCAAGAAAATCCAGTATGTTATTTTACCAGAATCCGCTTTCCCAGATTTAAACGTAAGGTACCATGTTGATCTGATTAAATAATCAGGCACTCTGTTGGATTTTTTTTCTACCAAAAGAAACCAAGAATTTATATATATATATATATATATATATATATATATATATATATATATATATATGTACTAAAAAAATACCTGTCCCAGGACGGATAAAATTCCCAGAACAGAACATTTTTGCACCACTTTTATGTCTCCTTATAAAGATTAAAATTAAGATATGATATTAAACCTTATGTCTACAGTCCTTATTCTAATTTTGATTAAAATCTATTACATGATTTTGATTATAGAAAATGGCTAAAATTTAAGGTTTAAGCTTCAGGGATCTTAAGAGAAGAAATTGGAATTCAGAGAATATTGCTTAATTGGTGTCTAATGACTATGGATTATATTTAATGCAAATCTAAAATATGAATTTTCAAATGGGAGGTTTTGCCCATACTATGCCTCCTAAAACCCTTTAAAATACTCCGAAGAAATTAAAATTTAGGAAATATTTATTGATGCATGTCTGATACTTATTGTTAAAATTTTACAAAAGACGGAGGTATTTAAATTTCCACGAAGGGCCTCCACTCCCTTTGCATAGAACTAAACGAAACTAAATATAGCCTACATTTGGACTACTTACACCTTGCAGCGGTATTCCAAAATTCATAATGATTGGCTGATTAGTTTAGGAGTGAATTATTATTTTTTTGAACTTATTTTATTGCTCTACAAAGATAATTAAATACGACTAATAAATACCAACTTAATATTGTACTATATAAATTATGTCGGCTGGACCTAAATAGCATTTAAGCTGCTAAATCAAACTTTATTCTGACTAACCAACATTCATTTGTTATACCATGTCATTTGCAATAGACTAACATACGTCTCTACAATTTATTTAAAAGAATACTTAATCTGGTCAATATGGCTTTTCAAACCCGCCAGACTCTTACAGTCTCTGGTAGAGTAATTGCAGACATACAAGTTGTTGATTGGGTTCTATTTTTGTGGATTCTCTTATGTCGTTTCAAATCTGACATAGATTGGCACTCTTTATCACATAGGTTGCTATCCCTTTAAGAAGATAGGGCACACGTTCTTTTTGCAAATGACTGACTTTTATGACCTGCTTTGCTCAGGCATACTTTACTACAGACCCAATCACGGAGAATCGCAACAATTTCATTTGTCATTTCTGAGGCTCCTTTCCTAACGGCTCTCTTAAGTTGTTCATGCACAATACGTCTTCTTTCATATTGATGCACACCAATATTGATATCCAGTCTCCATGTTGCTCTATTTAGCACACTCTTTTTCCAACTACTGTTCAGGATCCCACATATTTCAAGAGAGGTCTTTAGAGAGGCCTTGTATCTCAGTTTCAGTTTATGAGGTGGCCTTTTTCCTTCACAAAGTTTTCCATAAAAAATGCTTTGGGATACGATCGTCACTCATCCTACATACATACCCACACCACCTTGAGTGATGTTTGTGTAAGATGCTTTCAATGCTGGAACAACCACTCAGCTAAAGCACCTCCATATCACTAATATGTATCTGCCATCTCACACCTAGGTGTCTATGAATACATTGCTGATGAAAACATATATATATATATATATATATATAGGGTGGCGCAAAAGTCACGCATTAGTTTGAATCAGTAACAACTGATTCAAACTAATGCATGACTTTTGCAAGATTGTTTGGCGAGCGCTTAATTTGCAGATTTTCTGATTTTAACTGGCCTTCACGTTCACCAGATTTAACAGCCCCTGACTTTTTCCTTTGGGATTATCTTAAGGAAAGGGTATATGTGAACAAGCTTACAACGATTCAAGAGCTTAAAAACAATATCAGACATGAAATCCAAGAACTAGAGCCAGTTATTCTAAGGAGTGTAATGGAAAATGTCCTAACTAGAGCCCGTCTTTGTGAGGCCGAAAATTGTGGTCATTTAAAGGATAGTATTTTTAAAAACTATTGCAACAAAATTACCATATTTATCAGAAAAACCCAGTTTCTATCACCTAAACAAACCAATGCACGACTTTTGCGCCACCCTGTATGTATAATATATATATATATACACACACACACAATCACATACATACAGACACATAAATACATACGCACATTATTTAACATGATGATTCGATTTGAGGTTAACTGTTAACCCCAAATCGAATCCTCCACCTAGCGTAATTAAACATATCCCATGCAAACACAAACAGAAGGTAACGGCAGGATGCATCAGTTTTATACTGATGCATCCTGCCTTGCCCTTCTGTCAAATAGAAATGTGATTTTCTGAAAAGTTATGCTCCTCCTCCTCCCTGAAAAAAAAATTTAATCCTTTATTCGATATCATGCCATTCGAACTTAAAATATTTGAGTTGTCAACAAAAACACAAAGAAACTGATGCGTCCTTTTAGAACCTAAGTCAATTTTTCAATAAAAAAAAAAATACATTGCAATGCACACAGAAAACCCAGTGTGGGTTCTCTTTTACCTCCCTTTTTTCTGACTTTCTTTTTTATTCCTCCTTCCTTCATTCATTTCAAGTTAACTATAAAAACAGTAGAATCGATCTGTGCTCCATTTTCTTTGTAACTGAATAATTTAATTTTGTGATAAGGATCAGGAAAATACATTTCTTGGCTTAACATACGGAACAGGAATGTCAAGAGCAATGACTTGGGGGTCAACCATTCTTTGAAATGTATATTCTCTAATTCTGGTCGCTTTATAAATCACATTTATACTTAGAAGAAAACATTAAAAAATATAGGGACTATTTTCTTTATTAGATTTTTTAAAATTTTGTTTTTTCTCATCTTATTCTCTAATTGTACCATAAATTTCTCCGTAGAGGAGGGTGGGGAGGGGCTCATCAAATTTCCCTGTAACTCATTAAAATCAAATTCACTAAATTAAAATCAGCATCAATAAAAACGTTATAACTACTACAATTAATAATTCAACTCAAATGTTAGCTAGTAATGTTTCCGTCATAAACAATCAAACCTTATGTCTTGCATACAAAGTTAGGAAAAAAACGACTAACTTTGTAAATAGATAAATATATGAAAAGATTAAAGCCAGCGTCTCACTTGGTAAGCAGATAAGTAATTCACGGCATGTTGTCACTAACTTGTTATGGCTTAGTGTTTCATATCACATGACCACTTTAGCAGTAGTAGTAGTAAATCTACACATGTAAGTAAAGAGAAATAGTTCACCGATTAGTAATACTAGGATGACACTCTAAATATGAGCCAATTTGTAAACTCTTAAGGGTTGGCACCGCCCCCCCCCCTCCACCCACTACCCTCTCTAGATCGTTATTCTTGTTACTTGAGCCGGTACACCAATAAAAATCGGTGAAACCATCATGATATCTATGTCAAAATAAAGTAAGATACCTTCATAGTTATTATCAACCATAAAAATGTATTGTCTTAATTTCAACATATATATATATATATATATATATATATATATGGGTGTGTGTGGGGGGGGGGGATTTAACCTGATGATTTCCTGCTGAAA
Source organism: Sepiola atlantica (assembly GCA_963556195.1). NCBI lineage: Eukaryota > Metazoa > Mollusca > Cephalopoda > Sepiida > Sepiolidae > Sepiola > Sepiola atlantica. Next base: position 145,096,455 of record OY744517.1, on the reverse strand, counting down.
TAAAATGGATACGTCTATGTAGCTTACTTGCCATCGATATATTTTCATACTACTACTACTACTACTAAACGCTACTCACATTGAGCACTGTTGAAGTAAATACTGAAGATATAATATATTGTGTATATATTACCTTATCATATTTTGCGCATATACATGAAATAGTAATTTCTCTCTCTCTCTCTCTATATATATATATATATATATATATATATATATATATATATATATAAACAATAAATTATACAAATACATAAACAGATCCAATTACACCTTATTTTTTTCTCCTGCCCGAACTACAGACGAAAATAATAAAACACCTTAAATAACAACAATATAGCAACAACAATAACAAAAAAACTCCTGAAGATGATCACGAAAATTGAAAGCGCTCAAGATGGACGGAAAACGACTCTCCGATCCATATTCCACGAATTAACACCAGAGACCCAGAAACTAGCTCACCGAGTCGAGACAACGATTAACAAAATAACGAAAAGAGACAATTCTGTTGTCATTAACCAGATATGTATTTATAACGATTTGCTACCACAAAGGCAAAGACTTTCCTTTCTCCCTCCATGTGCCTAACGTCAGGTGGAATTGCCATGGATAGAGCTTGTTTGCAAGGGCTTCAGCCTGTGGAACACATCACCGCAGGACTGCTTCCCTGCTCATTACAATTACAACTTGGCTGTTTTCAAATTCAAGGTCAATAAATTCTTGTTCTAAACCACCCCATAAGTAATCAAATGCAGTTCATACCATTGATCAATGTTGGTACTCCCATAGTGTTCCTCATTTTTCGATAAGTGGTGACCCAATAGTAAAAACATTTTTTTAGCAGACATGACAGTTGTTAATTCTTTCATATGTCATTCATCCTCAGTTTCGATACAAATTTATACATACAGTGAAACATGTCGAAACAACTTCTGCAACACTCTTTTCGTTTTTCTAATAAAGTAGTAAAAGAAAAAAAAAAATTTTTAAAGAAGGGGTCAAAAGATGAAATTTGATGACAATTTTTACATGGAAGAATCCGTAGTCAGAATTCTGCTAATTAGCAGACAACTCATCTGTGATCTCACAGAATTTGTTTTAGCATCTACGTGTATGCCAGGGTTTGTTTTACATGAGGATTTTCAATTTAATAAATACTAAAACTAAAAGAAAAACTGTTTTTTTCTCAAATTATAAATATAGATAAAAAAAACTTTCAAGAATTGCTGCTGCTTCCAAATATTTGGAAAACAACCATTGACAAATGATGCGTAGACGAACAGATACACAAACGTTTTCTTTATTATATCCTACAAGATTTTATATATATCACACACACACACACACACACACACACACTTGATTAAAAACTAGTTTTCTTTTGCTTGTTTATTCTATTATTTTCTTGATCTCTATTTTTCTCAAATTATTTTCTCAATCCTGCGAGCAATCTTCTAAGTATCAGTGGTTAGTTGATGTAAGTTTTTATGCTGACATGAGATTATTGATTAACCCAAGAGATTCCTAAATAAATATGTCGCTATTCCTAAACGGTCATCCGTTTAATAACTTGACCAAGCGCTCACCAACTGTCAGTTTGCAAATGGACGTTTCACATTGCATTTCTCTTTTTTATTTATCTTTTACAAAGGAATCATTGATTATCTTGGTGTAATTTTCAAACGTAATTAAATTATATTTTGCTGCAGGTTCTGGATGAGAAAATAGAAGACACCATAAAAGCTTGAAAAATGGTCTTACAAAAAACGTTGGCCATCTGACAAGACTGCTTTTCTATTTCTCTGTTTGAGTACAGGAAAGTATATTTGCATATCGGTAAATTCAATGCTAATATGCAAATATTTTTGGCAACAGATATTTCTTCCTGAATATAGGTAAAATACTTGCACTGAATTCCTGCATTCGATGGTTTAAAATAATGTTGAAAATTTCAAAAGAAACCAAGAAACTAGGTTGAGCATAGTAATGCAAAAAAAAAAAAAAAAATCAAAAAACATGTACAAATTTATCATTTGGGGACCGTGGGGTGGGGGGTAGTACTCGAAAACATTTCATGGTAACAAAATTTTGAAGAAAATCCAAATTCATTAAATCAAATTTTTATATATATATATATATATATATATATATATATATATATCTCGAAGACTCAATATCGAAGGTTCGATCCCAGTCCAAGTTAGCCATGCTAATGACAGCTGTGAGACAAACATGTGTCCATGGATTACTTTTATGTATGTATAAAATTAATAAAATATATAGATAGATAAATAGATATCTGGATACATGAAATAATAATAATATATATATATATATATATATATATATATATATATATATATATATAAAGGATGTAGTTTGCTTGAAGCATTTTGTGTAGTGTGTAAGAAGTTGTTTGAAGGCTATGACAATGCAGTTTGGTAGAAAAACACTGTTGGATACAAGACAAGGTAAACCGAATGAATGACAATATTGAAAGAGTTCAATAATTTTTGATTAACGATTTATTTACTGTTGTGATGGGATACCGGACTCCCCTCAGTCACTAAATAAGTAAACTAGTCTGGACAATAAATACAACTACAAACAATAGTATGGGCATTCGATTATATTCTGTTAAACCTATTGGATTAGCTGTGTGTGTTTGGAGATACAAAATGTATATACTAAATTAAAAAGAGGGATCACTAAAAGCTTTTCAACCAACAGGTCGTAATCGATGGAGTTTTCTTTAATCTAAAACAACGTGAAGAAAAGTGTAAATTATTGTTGTTTTTTTCCCTTTACTTTTAAACATTTTTAAACAAATAATTTATCTCTTTCTTCACATTGTTTTAGATCTTTTTCAACTCTATCGATTACTTCCTGATGATATGATGGTTGAAAAGTGTTTAGGGATCTCTCTTTTTAATTATAATATATATATATATATATATATATATATATATATATATATATATAGAAGATATGAGATAGAAAGAGAGAGATATGTATACAGAGTGACCAACTAAAAATGTGTCACCCATAGAATGATTAAAATTCACAATCCCTTCTGCAGTCCAAACATATTTGGTACAAATAAACTTCAGTCTATGCCTGACTTGTCCACCAAGTTTCAGACATGAATGTCCAACAGTTTTTGTTTGATGGTCATTCAAGGATAAGCACACCTGGATGTGACGTACAGAATTGTCAATAACCTTGACATACTGCTCTCTTGGCATTTCCCTGATTTGGGCTGCAATAACCCTCTTCAGTTCAAGAATAATCTGAGGATTGTTTTGACATTTTTTAGGTAACCCCACAGATAAAAACCGGGGGGGGGGGGTACGGTCATTCAGGATCACACCTACTGATGAAAGTCACAAAATTGTTCCTGCATATCATTGAACAGCAATAAAAGACACTGTTAGACATTCATGACTAAAACTTGGTGGACAATTCAAGCATAGATTAAAGTTTATTTGTACCAAATATGGTTAGATTGCAGAAAGGATGGTGAATTTTATTAATGATTTCATGTGAGGCTTTTATTTTGGTCACCCTATACATATAAACTTTTAGTTCCTATATTTATTTTTGTCTTGTTTTTTTTTTGTTTTTTTACACAAACTCCTTCTAGGGTTTGGGAGAGATTCCACCCCCACAAACATATTCTGAAACTACATTACTTAGAGTACTTGGATAAGTATGCTTCATTTTGATTAAAAGGGGTTCAACATTATTATAGGGTCAGCATTCATACTTACCATCCATAAAGAAAATATGAACTTATAACATGAAAATCTTATATAAAGAAAGAATTTGTCCTTCCTCTTGTCACAATTTTTTTTTAAACGTAATAAATACATTGCGGAATTTGTCTTATTTCGAAATATCAGAGATCTTAACTACCTTAAGCAAAGGGGAATATTGCAGTAATAGTAAATAATAAATTCCCAACAAATAAAGCAGATGACATGACTATAAATCGAAACCGAAACTTTGAGATCTTCAGTCTGAGGTTTTACCAACTGACCTATTTGGACTTTCTTTATAAATGGAGTTTAAAACATTACTTTAAAAAAATAATTATAGGTTTTACATTACATCATAGATGTACGTGTTTCAAAATATGAATTCAACAAACATAATGGATAATAAATAACAAAATAAATGAATGGTTAAACATTATCAATAGTGTTAAAAATTATTTTAATAGTCCCAAACAATTTATTTTGCTTTAACTACATATTGTATGTAGTTCTTTCACAATTATAATCCTCCCAACCTAGCAAAAATATGTGACCGGAGGGAGCATATCTTTTGCTTGTTATAGAAATTAAAAAAAAGAATTGTTAAAGAATTGTTAAAGAATTGTTAAAGAATCCAGGACTTGGAGCAGGAGTTCACAAGGGTTCTCATTCATTCCATAACGCCTCGAGGGCGTTAAAGTCTAAATTTACACAAATTTATTTCAATTAACATAATTTTATTTGACCCCCTCCACAGAAAATGATTATAAAATTGAAAAAAAAAAAGAAAGTAATATGGTGTTTTGTGGTCTGGTGCAAAAGGACATATAGTTCCCCATTCAATCCCTGGCAACGTCGGGCAGATTTGCTAGTATGCCATAAAAATCAACTCATCAAAAACAGTTATTAAGATATAAATTCTGAAACAGACAAATAGAGAGAGAGCAGTGTGTGTGTGTGTATATGTAATACATACGGGCACACACGCACTTATTTATGTGCACAGACAAATACAAACCAACACAAAAGAATCAAATTCTATACGTGTTCTATTGTAGATGGAAGTAGATACCATTTCTCCTCCCAGAAAAAAGCACCTCCACCTGTCTCGATATCCCAAGGTTAACGGGTGACGAGCAGACAGTGAATGAGAGGGGGCGGGGGGGGGGGTCTGTTTTTCGTATTGTTTCACAAGAGCAGACTCTTTTTTGTAAAAGTCAAAGGGCCACCCAGCACAGAATTGCTTTATCTCGTGCAACCAGAAAGAACATGTCTAACATGTGAAGCACAAAAAAGGGGATTCTACTAAGAAAACAGAAGACAACATTTCCCCCTACCCACACACACAAATATGCAACACTTGCTTTTTCAACACTGACATGTAACAATAATCAAAACATTCCGATTGAAAAACGGTCAATTTCACAGATTTTTTTAAATTTTGGTCCATGTACATGTCTATCATAGCGCTCTGACCTTTAATGATCGAATTATCGAGGTATGTTAAAAAGATATTACAATTGGAAAAGAGATAGGGGGAAGAAAAAAAAAAGAAGATTTGATTTTTCTGAGATTGTATTTTGTTGATATTTACATGTTTTGGATTGTTCTTAGTTGTTGTTTTTCAGTGTTTCAGACTCTTTTTCTTTATTCTTTTTTTTGGCTTTCTTCAGTAAATTTCCAGGAATTTTAAAGTGGGAACCGAAACACTGTAAATGTAATAACTAAGATTGGGATAACAGTCTGAAATATTTAAATAAGAAAATATTTATACACAAGAACAATCATTTATGGAGTAGCAACCAATCAGAACCCAAAGAATAGACTTGAATCCCAGCCTGCTCATATACCAACTTTCTGGCTTTTGATCTCTAGCTCAACTAATTAGACAGTTGAGCACTTGCTACTAAATTCATTGCTTAATTCAAGCAAAACTTTGTCAACTGAACGCCAATTTAAACCCTTACGCCTGTAAGTGTCATTTTGATTGATTAGTAAAGAGAAAAAAAATGTTTTTGCAATAATAGCATTTATTATTGTTGAATCTTAAAAGGAAACTAAAAAGGTATAAAGCTTACAAAAATTGGAGAGAAATTTGAGTTCCATTTCAGTAAAACCTCTTAGTTACCTTGTAAGTTTAGGTAAGCTTTGCATTAGTGTGACGGAAACCTTTCACATACATTAGTGGCATAAAGGCAACTATTCAGGGACGAATTCTGCAACTAATAGAAAAGGGCCATGCTAAGATGATAAAAAGAACCATGGTGTAATATCTAGCTATCTATCTATCTAGCTATCTATCTAGCTGTGGATGATGGTTGTAACTCGTAAATAGGACATCTGATGGAAAACGGAATAATTATGTTGACACACTAGCTCTCATCAGATCACTGAAATTAAGCAACATTGAGCCTGGTCAGTACCAGATGAGGAATCGTTTGGAAATACCAGGTGCTGTATGTAGGAAGAGGTGACACCTCCATGCAAAACCTGCGAAAACGAACATCGTCAAAACCATCTCCCTTAACCAGGATATACATGCGACTGGGGACCATTTGTGAATTTAATCTTCCCTTAAAACTTCCTTCTTGGCAGGAAGCCAGCTCAACCTGTCGAGAGTTACAGGTAAACGCGTTAGAGTCATGAAAATAATGTCAAAAGATAGAGCTAAGCCGGACATGTCCGGCCAGCATCAAGCTGAATGCAATAAAAAGGGCAGCAGGCCTTGATTTCAATCTTGCAGCTGCATAATGAAAGTCTTTTCTCTATTTCAAATTGAAGAGTTTATTTTCTTGTTGCACAATATAATTTAGGGGAGATAACTTGAATATAGTTCATGAAAAGTAACTTTGAATATACTGAATCAACAGTGGTAATCATATATATTAAGTGGGTAGGATACTTGAATCTTGAGAAATAGTCACTATGACATCCAAGAAGACAGGTGGTAAGTAGAAGTAGGGAGTCAGTAACTTTTGCATGCGTCAGTAGTAAAAGTTTTTTAAGCAGATTCCTTCGAAGTGACTATCAGATTCTTTTCAGCTGATTCCTTACTTTTGAATTAAAGTCAGCAATTTTGTCGGGAGTCAGAGTGTGTGTGTTTTTAGAAACCAGGTGTGGAGTTACATTTTTTCAGCCAACTCTCTAGCGTTGGACGAATGTCTGCCGAGATTGGTCAAACTGTTAGTACACCATCATTCAATTTTTAACTAGTATTCAGGTAATAAATTATAATTTATTTTTCGGACGACTCTTCCCCTTTATAAAAAGTTCTGTGATTGGCTCAACTTGCAGTCACTAAACCATCATTCTATGTTCAGCTACTTAAGTACTCGCCTATGCAAAAGAGATTAGAATTAAAAGCTAAAAAATGACAACTGTTAAATTTCTTTATTGAGCTTTACTAAACATAATCTTTATTATGCCAAGTTGAACGATCTTGTCCCAGGATGGGATTCATAATGTTGACACAACCCTGTAAGAAGTACAAGAGGGTCACACTTGAAAATAATTAAGACATTATACTCTTATGATAAAAAGTGTACAAAAAAGAAAGACTTTACACAACCAAATTGATGAGTTTAGACAATGTTGAATTTTGTGGCGCTACTTTACTTTTTATACGCATATTTATCATTTTGTGACAATGTAAATGCAATTAAGAAGCCACTATCTGACCTTTAATGCAGTCGTTATCGAGGTAAGCTGGTTAAGAAAAAAAAGACAAAGATTTTGAGTTATGTGAAAGTAATACCTGGTGAAGAAAATGTGACAGCACAAACCAGCTATTGGTAATTTTACGCTGAAGAAAGTTCATGAGGTAAAGAAAAAGTTAATCCCCACGAGAAAGGTGTGGAGGTTGAATGAAGAACATGTTAAATGTGAGTTTAGAGATCAAGTGATGGAGAATTTGGCTAACGGATCAACTACAGGAAGTGTAGAAGAACAGTTGAAGACGCTGAAGGATACACTGGGAGGTAACAAACCAGACTTGCGTGTGGATATAAGGGTCCACAAGGCATAGGGTGACATGGTGGTGGGATGAGGAAATTGATAAGTGTATCAAAGAAAAGCAGAAACGAAAGAGTCAGTTGAGAAAAGGTTTAGTGAATAAGGATGTGTATCTGGAGACAAAAAGGAAAGCAAGAAGAGCAATATACAAAACCAAGAAGGAGGCTGAGAAAGCCAGGTTTCCAGATATTCTAACGAAGGTATGACCAAAAGAATTAACTATTCAGGATAGCTAAACAGAAAGAAAAGACAAATATAGATATTGCAGGAGAGAAGTGCATTTGAAATGACAATGTAGTGTTAGCAACAAATGAACAGGACTATGAGAAATTGTTGAATAGCTATTTTTCATGGAACCGAGAAAATCTGGAAGTTGCAGAAGCAGTATCTGGTCCAGCTATAAGAATTGAGAAAGAAATGGATACGGGAAGCTGTAAGTAGCATTCCCAGCTACTCGGCCATTATGGTGCAACATTTACAGATGTGCATCTTAATTCGTGTAATTTCAAATTTCTTGCATCTTTCTGGTTAAATTTTAACGGTTTGGTATTTACTAAACTTCATCTTTTCTATCCTTGGTAAGTAAAAGAAAAAATTTTCTAGACCAAGGCAAATTTTATTTTTGTCTTAATCCAGAATTCTCCTTTTGGTGGAGCTGGATTTTCTCCATATTAAAACCGACTTTGCATTAAACTCTGTCCTCGTGGAGAGTCAAGTAAAATGAGAGAAAGAGAAGTTTTAAAAAGAAAGTGGTTACACTTTTTTTTAACTATTCTATTTTCTAAGACCCAGAGCAATGCTGGATAGCTCTGCTAGTATATAATAAATATATATATATATATATATATGAGGTGATTCATAGAAGCCCACCATCCACCCATGCATGAAGTATTGTTGCCACATCTGAGATAGTGCATCATCCCCTAGTCTTTCCCTCTTAAACAAGATCCAAAAAAGAGTCGCTAACTTAATAGGTCCCTCACTATCCACCAAGCTCCAGCCCCTGTTTCATCGCTGCAATGTTGCATCCTTGTGCTTGTTTTACAAATACTTCAAATTAAGACATAACGGCAGAACAAGTTATGTTGTTTCCCCCCTTTTCTTTTTTTTATCAATACAATGTATATATATATATATATATATATATATATCTCATGATTTTGGGGGGACTACAAAATTTTATTATCGAAGCATTAAGGGAAGACGAATTCTATCGTTCATGATTAGAAGTTAATCAAGAAAAAAAAAAATGTCAGCCGACCGGTTTCGCCCTCTCTTAAAGGCTGTATCGAAGGATTTTAAAAAAAAATATATATATATATATATATATTTACATTATATTATGTCCTACCTGCATCAGCAAGGTCTGATGGAAGCTCTGTACAATATTTCGGGAACATTCCCTTTGTCAGATGTATATTCAACTCTAGTTTAAATGCTCATACGAATCATGTTTATACATACACACTAAGCAATGCTTCAAGCAAACTACATGAACCTCATGTATATACATATATAATGTATTACACACATACATACGTTTGTTTATTCCTTCACTATAGGAAAGCAAATGCTTGAAATCAGAAATTTTCAATTAACTTTAAAATAAAACCCTTAAACAATATTTTTAAAATAAAAATGTTTTAAAAGTTGAAGAAAATGAAAATTGCCTCAAACTTTCAAATGATTGCTTCTGGGCAATCAATACAAGCAATCTTCACTCATAAGATATATAAAATGAAAGAGATATATAAGTAAAAAGTGTAAATAGCAAACAAAACGTGTGAATCAAGCCAAAACCAAAGATCCCTGTGTGTTGTACTAAGAAGCAGAAAACCCTGGTTATTCTTACACTGATAACCAAAGACTTGTCCTGCAAGTTCCTGAGAAAACGGTCAGTTTTTATTCCCATCACCTGGTATTCATCAGATGTACTGCCATCCAATAAAACAAGGAATGTTCAGACAATAGACAACATTGTCTTGTTAGCAAGAGAGGGGGGAAAAAACAAATACTTATATAAACTTATCAAAGAAAAACTAAAAACTAAGACAATTTTTTTTTTACTGTTTGTTGCTCCACGATTAGCTAAGAGTTGAGCTTACATACAAACTTTTTCTATGTTCCCAGTCCCATAGAAGATTATAAACGGTTTATATTTCAGAATTTTTGAGATGCAAATTGATAATTTGGATTATTCGGACTACTGTTCTCATCTTGGTTGTTATTCTCACAACGTTTTGATTGATGTAACCTCCGACCTTCAGATGGTGCAACAGATGAATGTTCTAAGTGAAATCTGTTCTAAGTGAGTCTTCTGGAGGTTGAAGGTTCAATCCTCAGTATGGGGGATATTAAAAATACGATTATGAATTATTTAAGACTTCCATCCGGACATGGCTGACGGAACAAGAGTAAGTTTCCCCCGTGGATTAAAAAAGGGTTCCATTTGAAATTTCGTACAAGTTCGACAAGACACACCTGAAGAAAGTGGGAGGCTACATCGGCCAAAACGGTGTGAGAATAACATTCCAGATGAGAACAGTAGTCTGAATAATCCAAACAATACAAATGTAGACAGTTTCATTTAATAACTGTATTTACCCAACCACCAAAAAGCAGTGATGGTTTACACATACATACAGTAGTAGGAGTAGTAGTGGCAGTGGTGGTTCTTTTTTATGAAAGGCTTATAAGGTCTAGTGCTTATCCCCAGTCTCATAGCGTTAAGTACAACAGATAAAGTGAACAATCCCTGTATCAGAATGCTAGTCTGTCACCAGTAGATGGGGGGGGATGTACCCATCCTAACACACTATAAGAAAAAAGTGTTTTTTTTCGATTTCATTTTTATACTGGAAACCAAACCAAATATATTTTGCTTAAAACCTTTAGTATAGTGCTTTTACTATCAAACGGTTGGAGGTGATGGTGGCTAAGTGGTTAACAACACGGATTGACAACCTGGGTGTACCAAGTTCGAATCCACTTCGTTCCACAAAAACACTTTCACTTAGGATGTATTCAACCTTCACGTGGTTCCTCCTGTAAGTATCCGATGTCTTTCTAGAAAGAATTCTAACTAGAAGGATATCGGGCAAACCAATGCTAATAATAGAATCATCTGATTTATACGAAATGAATGAATGACTATCAAACGGCCATATCCACGGAAACACAATGGAAAGTCGTTCAGATTTTAACAGAATTAAATTTTATCAATATTTGTATTATTAGTAAAAAAGACAATGAACACCCTCTGGGAAAAGTGTCTGCATGATGAATTTATAGTGAAGCAAGGGATACACAATCCCTATCCACTCTTTTCCTGACCAGACATTACTAAAATTCAGTGGAGAGGAGAAATCCAAAATGAACGGAAGAAATACAATTTTACTTCTCCTTAACTAGTTGCCTTACAAAGGTATTAGAGTCCAGTCTATTCAACTATTTCTTTCATAGAAAGTAAAGAAACATAGGTTTATAGCTTTTCCAAAAGTATTAGTGGAAGTGACTTTACTGGGGGGGGGGGGGGGGGGGGGATAACTAATTTGAAAAATGCTAAAAAAATATCTGCTGGCATTTTTGGGAGTGGGATATTTCAGCACGCACTTTGTTCAGTATACATTCCAAAGTCAAATATCGGCCGCTATCAGGATTTGCGCTCAAACAAACAATATGGGCACTTGTATTTGGTCCTCGTTCATTGTGTTGTTCAAAACGATAATCAGTTAAAAAGATGAACAAAGAACGGCAATAATCTTATATTTGTAGAAAGATAAACGAAGACAGAATCCCATTGTTGTAATCTTTGGCAATTAAGAAAATATGTTGGCGTTTGATAGACTTCAAGCTGGGATAACAAAAACTGTTATGCACATCAAAAAAATGTGTGCATGCAGAGATGTAGAAATACCGGAGTTAGTGCCATGGTGTACTATTAGTGTTGCTTCACTACTGGTAGAGATGGATCACTGAGCAATTGTAAAGGCATTCTTTGTCCAAATTGATCCGTAACACTCGTGTTGGAATAATGTATTCTCGTAGCAGAAATATCGCCTTCGATCTTACCAAAGTAAAAAGAAAAAAAGAACTGTTCACATTCACCCCTCTGGCTTTTATATGCTCGCTTACCCTTTCATGGAAATGACTCGACTGAATAAAATGCACATTTTGATGCATGCGCGTTGGAGTCTCTACACCTGGAAAACTTACGCCTCATGCTTTGATAAGGTATTGTTTATCTTCGTTGTCAACAATTTGTCTTGCGCGTTTGTTATTGTTACACATTCATTTCTGAGGAGGAATACGGATATAATCCCTGATTTCAATACTAATCCGGGCATCTTTCATCCACTTGTCTGCACCAATTGGTCAGTCATTGAGGTGTTGTGCAAGCTGCATAGATGAATCGCGTCTTCTAGTTAGATCACTTCAGGGTGTGGTTGCAACAAAACCAGAAACAAACTCGGGACTTTTCGATCTTCAGAAATGGATGAATGTCGAACAGGAACAACAAAAACCAGAGACAAAAACAACTGAATCACTAAAAGCATGAACAGGTCACGAGAGAGAATCGCTAATGCAACATACGCAGAAAACTGGTCAACAAACTAAATGTTGCTAGCTTATAATATGTGAATGCTGTGAATGATTGGCTGGCAAAACGACTCATCTGCATAGCCGGCGACACAGATTAGTCAACTTTTGTTTTTACTATAATCCACCCAAAGCAAGGCATATTGCCACCGAGATGTAAGGGCTGCTGTGATTAGAGGGCAGATTTATAGGGGGCGTCCTAAGTGGAGAGTTGTGCAGCAAGACGTTTGTTCACATTACATTTAAATTTCTGCATGTTGGTACAGTCATAGAAACAGGGAGCAGTGAGGGAATTCCAAAAGTAAGCGGTCCGAGGAAAGGAACCATTTACAGTAGAAGATTTTCTGGTATCTGAGGACCTTTACAGTGAAAAGGATGGGATTTTGTTGCTAGTCGGGTTGGTCGGGCGTATTTACATTGCAGCACAAGTGCAGTTAGTTCGTCAGAGCATATTCTGTGGAAGTACTTGTAAAACAAGCACAGGGATGCAACATTGCGACGATGGAACAGGGGCTGGAGCTTGGCTGACTGTGCGAGAATTATTAGATTAGAGACTCTTTACTATTTCATTACAATCTTTAAAAAGGGGGGGGGTAATAATAATTATAATTAAAAAGTTAAATTAAGAATTTCATGCCAAAAGTATGATTTTTTTTTAATATAAAATTGGTCAACGGTGGTAACATTCTGCTGGTTAGTAATAGAAGTTTCCTGAACTTACTTAATCCACTCCTAACTAAACTAAAATAATAACTGCAACAGCATTCACCCGGACTGGGTTGAGCCGACTCTAAATTAATTCATTGCGTCAAAGCAGTCCATTCACATCGATCAGCAGCTGAGTCCTCTGCAAACTTCAGCCATTCCCGGTTTCAGCAACGAACACCAAAGACGTGTGGCGCTTCCTCCAACCAATTTGCAAATGAATTCCCCTTCAGGACGGTGAAGAACGTGACCAAACCGGCAAAGTCTTCTCTTCAGATGCGTCTGTGATGCCAGTGGTGTTGCATCTTGCATGGATGGTGCTGTTAAAATTTGTTTAGCTAAGTAAAAACAATTTCAGCTGTTATATAATCTCAATAAAAAGAAGGATTGACATCAGATCGGATATCTTAACGTTATTTCTTTTAGTTTACTGCCCAATTGCTCATTCCAATGGAAAAAAAGAGGAGGGGGGGGCAAAACACACAGACACACACACACTTGTTCTTTTCTAAGATCTTGCAGACTGAAAAACAGTTATGTACTAAATAAGTAGGAGAATCTTCAGGATAGCACTGGAGAAAATGGAATCTCACCTGAGCGCAAACTCAATCTCGTAAACTTTAATGTGTTGGCTCGTTCAGGTTAACACACATCCAGAAACATTCGCAACAGTTTCATAAACGCCGTGAAATTGTGGACGAAAGAAAAATCTTCCAATGAAAATTAGACTTTGTTTCACCATTTCGATCTGAACTTTGGTAGAATTATGTTATAACTAGCAGGGATACCAAGTGTTGCCTGGATTACAAAATAGAAAAGTTAAACATAAATGTGTATAACATCTTCCTTTGAAAACTGCCTCCCCTCACCTCTCTTTCTTTGATAACGGGTTCAATATAATAGGAATAGAGGAGAAATAAAGGCAAAAGAAAGAAAAACTGTCACCAGCAGCTGACTGTCTAACCTAGTTTCAGTGTTGTTTTCGGAACAACTACCAGCAAGAACGAAAAGTAATATTTTCTAATCTCCTATAAACTAATTTGATCCTCAGTGACACAAAAGGAATGAATATTATAGCATTTTTCTACTATAACCAGTTCAGTGGCAAACGAAAAGTGTATTTTTGGGAGTTTCTCAGTTATAACAAAACACACAGAAATACAACTTTCCTTTATATAATAGATGACGAGCAAACATGCATCCTCCAGATGCAAATATTTAATATTTTGTGTATATATATATATATATATATATATATATATATATAAAAGGATATCTTGTTCTTGGAATACTTTGCGAGATAGACAAAGAAATGCAGGTATCAGAAAGAGGCTTAATATGAACAGATCCATCAAATTTGAAAATAAATCATATCAAGAAGATTTCATTCAAGAAAGATCAAGAGGACGACCACCAATGAAATGGGCCGATCAGATAAGGGTTCAGACTTACAGCTGAAAGACTGGCCCAATACATGATAACTGGCGGAATTTTGTTTTCAAGTATGTGGCGAAGCTCCATGGAGTATGCAAAAAAGTCGTGAGTGGCGAAATGACTGACTTATCTCCCGTTTTACGTGTATTTTGTGCCCTTATCAATGGCAAACAGGAAAAATAGTATAAAAACTGATTTTTAATTTTTAATCAAAATTCTACTCGATAATTTTACCTAATTTTTGGTGTAGATACTTATTTTCTCCCTATCAAAAAGTTGTCCTGTTAATTTATTTGAAACTGCGATTTTCACCTGTATATTTTTATGTACAAGCACCATAATATGTCTTGTTAATTTCTGAACACGCATCGCACATTCTTGTTGATATCATTATCATGTAATGATGTGAGAAGCGAGGAGTAGAGAACACTTCTTTCTTTTTCTTATTATATGAAATTCGATACTTATCAGGAACAAGATAAACGCCCTACCACGACCAGCTCTTTCTCTCCCTGCGTCTTACCTACTTCAAGCAGCCAAATGCTTAATTTGGGGCCGACATTTAATTCCCTTTTACATGTACTTCTAATGCATCAGTTTTCGACAACATTTCTGCGATGAGATATTGTGATTTACATATAAAGGGAGCGGTGGAGAGATTTATTTTTAATACGTGTAATAGCACGTGCAATATCCTATATAATTCAATTTATTTTATGAATAATATTGTACATACTAATAGATGTATGGGGAGCGCCTCCAACAAAGGTACTTAGAGTGATCACTAAGGCTGTGAAATCAAAGCAGGGTTGTGGAGTCAAAGTTTGAGTCGGATTTTTTAATCTCCGAACAATCAACAGATAATCTGAATGTTGGAAGACTTTAAAATAAGGCGTCAGAGTCACAATTTTTGGAATCCTAGGAGTCGGAGTCACAATTTATATCTTCTGACTCTGCAACCCTGAGTAAATGTTAGAACAAATTAATTGCTTCAGGAGTGGGAGTCAGTGAAAATTTGCTTTTAAATTGATAGATGAAAAATGGGCATCTCTCTCTGTATATATATATATATATATATATATATATATTCCTATAATAATGGAGATTATGTACCTGTCTGAAGCCGAACTATAGTATTAGTTTTGATCGCTCTCTTTTTATACTTACTTATCAGCTCCTATATACCAATTCCAAAACTTTCCCAAACATCACGCGTCTTTCAAATTTCTTTTAAAGCTTTTAATAAATTAATATTCGCAAATATACACTCATGATTGCTTTGTTTTTTCCTCGATAATAATCTTAAAACATATAAATAGAATTAATTAAATACATCGTTTTTTGTTTTTTTAAATCGATATAATTGAGTTACGTAATTAAATTAGATTGTAATGGAATATGATGGAACAGCCGGCGGCCATTCCAACATTTGGTTACCCGCTATCTGATTATTCGACCGAACAGAAAGTTCTATTTCAAGCGAGGGAGAGAGAGAAATTAAATAAAATAACTAGCAAAAATATGCGACTGGGGGTGGGGTGGGGGTGGGGGGGGGGCATATATTTGCTAGTATTTATTAATTGATTTACTTACATAAAAAAACAATATTGTTCTATCGCCAGCAAAAACAATAACAAAACTATGTATGTATATTATATATATAT
The DNA here is from genome assembly GCA_963556195.1 of Sepiola atlantica. Taxonomy (NCBI): domain Eukaryota; kingdom Metazoa; phylum Mollusca; class Cephalopoda; order Sepiida; family Sepiolidae; genus Sepiola; species Sepiola atlantica. The sequence goes on along the minus strand of OY744517.1, from coordinate 145,080,284 downwards.
ATTATATCATGCGTCGTTTTTAAATGAATTTTTTGAGATTCTGTTCGTTAATTTTTTAAAAATTATAAAATTTAATTTAGAACCTTGAAAAACACTCGTCAGTGTCAAATCAAAACACTATAATAGTTTTTTTTCACCACTTATCAAGGCCAAGAACCACTCGAGATTAATAAGTATTAATGAGATGGAATGATTGTCAGTTAAAAGATGAAGGATGTTATGAACTAAGTTTGATTACTTGTGAGCACAGTTTACTACAAGTATCTGTTCACATTGGATTTGAAGACAACCAGGGAAGCAGTCCCATGGTAATTTGTTGCACAGATAGGACAACCCTTGCAAATAAGCTTTATCCATGGAAATTCTGCCTGACGCTAGGCACAGGGAGGGAGAAAGGAAAGTTGGTTTTTTTTCCATTGTGGTAGAAGACGAGTTCTTGCTGTGACTCTTACAAGGATGAAACAAGAGGTTGGAGCTCAGTGAGCACCTTCTATAAAAAATAATGATAGAGTAGAGAAAGACTGACAACGCCTCTACTGTGAAAAAGGGGCTGTACAGTACAGAAGAGATCATCCCTCACCAGATTGTGGTCAATAAATTGTTGCTAATGGAAGAAGATATCTTGAATTGAAGTTATACAGTTTAAAATGTCAGAGTCAAGTGTTTGGGTGACCAACACCACAGCTTAAGTATTAACCCAAACACCATTCTTTAGACATCCGACACGCACACAAAAGAATAGTTTTTAATACCAAAGATGTGAGACCCGTAGAATCACCACTTGTTAGATTGTCTAATTATTCTATGAAAACAATGGTCACTGCCTGTGCACATTCTTATGACACCAATAACTAATTTCAAAATTTAAATATTAAAAGTGCTACATATTAAGGGGGGGGGGGGGTAACTTAAGACACCGAAACTTGAACGGGAATACAATTGACTGTGACGTGAAGAGGGGGAGAATACTCTATTTATGTGTAAAGCTTGACTAAGTCGAAATTCATGAATCTGAAAAAATATAAACATCTGAAAATCCTTAACTAAACCCTCTATTTGTACTCTGAAGAGAAGCAGTCTACGTGAAGCCAGCAACCAAAACATGAAAGACCAGTGACAATGTTATATACTAGTTTTTCATTGTCCTTTTCCTGATTTCTTGAAACTCGTTTTTTTTTCGCCCTGTTTTCTGTCTAACACATTTACGGATGTCTGTCTTAGCGTCACTTATTACAAACTATATTTTATAATTTACATCTATATTCCTATTGTCACTGCTTGGTTTATTTTAAACTGGGTTAGTTTTGTAATATCTGAAAGTATTTAATAACTCGAATGGCCAACATAAAAGTAGAAAAAAGTTGGGTAACTGGCTTATAATGTATACGAGGAACAGCCCAGCTATACTCGTACTACTATCACATTTCTCGAGACTAGCATCGTTTTGTTGATGTTTCTCAGGATAGTTCATTGTATAAAGAAGGGGCGTATCAGTACTTCTCTACAAGAATTAATATTTTCAGGAAAGATAGAGAAAAATTGCAAGTTTTTTCATAAATGTTTATCAGGAACCTTTATCATGCTATTTACACTTAGCAAATTATGTTCTCGTTGCGATTCAGTGGCGGACCCTCTGTTCAGTTCCGCTTTATGCACAACGACTCGTCCACACTTCATCTAACTTTTTATTTGCACCACCATGTAATCGTGCCAGTGCACCATCGTTCGACAATCCACTTTCAATAACGTGATGACAATACAACATTTAGCATTTAAGCTACGTTGGGAGAGTCAGAGTCACTTCCTCAGTTGAGCAACGCTTGCTTGGGATTGAATTGCTTTATTTCCTTTTTTTCTTTTTGACACATTGAATTAGTAGAAAGGGTAGGAAACCCGTCAGGGCGTGTCGGACATAGTTTTTTTTTTTTAAAGATATCCAGCATTGTTCAAGAAAAATAACTTAAAAATGCTAAAGTTTCGGCAGTTTTTTTTTTAAGTTTTTCTTTTTCAGAGTCCTATTAACAAGTTTTCATGTAGTGAATAAATAAAATAGACAAATTTTATTTGATATCAGACCACCTGTGACTCATTGGGTCAGTATTTGTTATATACATTATTAAATATACTAGCAGAATTCAGTGGAAATTCCATGCTTGCTTTCTTCATAAATGAAATAGTTTAAAAAGTGTGTGCAACATCTTTATTTTAAAAGAGTCAGTCTCAGTCTCTCTTATGTTACTTTTTATACACACCCTTCCCGATTGTTTCACTAGTTCAATTTTATGGACGTCCGGTGCGAACGCATTTTTATTGTACCACTTTTGTACAAACTGAAACATACTTATATCTAACTACTCTGGTTACTGTAGTTTCAGAATATATCTGGTTATGGGAGTCTATCTTCAAAATCCTTGTAGGAATGTGTGACATATTTCCATTGTATAGACGTCCGGTGCAAACATAGTCCCTACAATATTATTGTACCCTCTTTGGACAGAACAGATACCACATTTTGATCCTAGCCTGAAGACCAAGTATTTTAGTTTGAGTTCACATTCAACAACAGCGACATCAAATGCAAAAAATTTTTTAAATTACATTTTTTGCATTGTATCTTCAGCGATCGAACAATCCGATTTAAAAAAAAAAGGAACGGATAGTGATAATGTACTTATAAAAATTTAATTTCCATAGGATATTATTATATAGATAATGGTTAATGAGTCTAATAGCCATTTTTCTTCTTCAGTACTTTCCAGGAAATATCAACTTGTATTGTATCAGACAATTTTGGAAACAAAAAATCGAATCAGTAAAAAATTTTAAAAATATCCATATAAAATCATAGAATTATGGTAGTAATTTTATTTTTCATATATAAATTATTATCATTTCTGATGATCTAAAGAAAAAAAACGTCACCCTTGAATTTTTTTTCTTCATTCCTTTAATTTTCTTTTGATTATTGGGAGGTGTGTGTGGGGGTGGGGGGGGGATGTATCTAGACATAAAAATAATGCTCCCGGATGGATGTATAAAACATCAAAGGCGTTAAGGAAGTAAAATAGTTAAAAATGAAAGTGAAAGAACAATCAATACAATAAAGAATAAAAAAAGAAAGAGAATGTCCCAAACTGGAAAGTTTTTTTTAAAAAAAGAAAAAAAGGAAAGAAAAAACGTATGAATCGGTATAGAAAGCAAAAAGAAAAAATCTGAGAATGGAAATAAATTTGCATTTTCTCTTCGCTTAGTCGTCGGGCAGACATTTGTGTAACGGGATGGATATATATTTACAAATAAATACACATTCTTCTGTATTATAGAGTGGAGGATTTTATGAAATTCACTTCCATGAAAAACGGATTCATTGATTTTATTTATGACCTTCATGGTTGGCCTAAATCATGGCATGACCTGTATCATATGACAGATTTCGTTATAATCTCATCAAGAGTTTCTGAATCTAAAGAAACAGATAAACTGACAGACACTGGATTTTATTTTTATAGAAGATGATTTATCAAAGAGTAAAAATATGTCTTAAGCAAAAAAGTCATTTATCAGCATTAAACATTGTCTATAGAAAATAACGAATGTATTCAGACTCCTTGTTTTTTTTATTCACCTCAAAAAAGGTATATTTCAACTGAGGCGTAAGTGGCTACTGTGATTATGGCCAATATTTATAAGGGGCATTCTAAGTGAGGAGGTGTGTAGTAAAATAGTTATTCCCATTACATTTAAATTTCTGCATGTTGGTACAGTCGAGAAAACAGGAAGGGAATTCCAAAGACAAGAAGTCCGAGGAAAGAAGCTATTAGAGTAGAAAGTTTTCCGACATCTGGGGACTTCTACAATGAAGTGGTGGGATTTTGCTGCTAGGCAGGTTGATCGGAGGTATTTACATTGAGAGGATACAAGTGCAATAAGTTCGTCGGAGCACTTTGCATATAAGTTAATGTAAAACAAGCACAGTGATGCAACATTGTGGTGATGGGACAGGGGCTGGAGATTAGGTTACAGACTTTCTTGGTACCCTGTCCAAGAGGGAGAGATTAGCGGTTGGTGCACCAGCCCAGATGTTGTAACAATACTCCATGCATGGGCGAATGGTGGCTTTATAGAGATATAGGATACTGGCATCTGCTATGACATTTAATAGGTTAATAAATTCCAGCTGTCTCTTGTACTATAAGAATTTGCCCTTTGCTAACAAATCACTTCCAGCTTCACCCACAAAAACATCTATAGAAATAACTAGTTGTATCTATTCGACGTTGCCCGGGAGTCTTTACTTCCATTTCTGTTTCACTCATTGACATCACCTTTTCTCTTAATTTCTTGTATATTTTTGGAAAGATAATTCGATGCAGGGATATATCATTAAAATAAAATTGGTTTTGCAATAAAATGATAGGACATCTTACAATTGTTTAAATTTAAATCCCATAAATACTTTCAAGCCCCCCTCCCCCTTTTAATAAACGAAATAGACATGGTACGAAAATATATTTTTTAAACAGCTGGTGCATGCTGGTCCTTTGTCCTTATTTTATTATTATTACTTTTAATCGTACTTTTATCAAGTTTAATTCAAGGTATTGTTTAGTGATTACATTAATTAAAACAAATGGTTTTGAATAACATATCTTTAAAAAGTTATGTTTCAGAATATTTGAGATGAGGATTGATAATTTGCATTATTTGGATTCTCAGACTACTGTTCCCATGTTCAATAATTACGAATTACTTGAGACTTCTACACGACCATGGCTGACAGAACGAGAGCAAGCTACACCGTGGATTAAATAAAGGGTCTCATTCAAAATTTTGTACAGATTCCAGGTGCTTAAGTAGTTATGAGGTTAAATCGGCTGAAACGTTGTGAGAATAACATCCAAGATGAGAACAGTAGTCCGAACAATTCAAATAATACAAATGAAAAGAGTTAATTTAAGTTATGTTTTAATGAAATGTTGTCTAACAATTTTATTATATTGACAGCAAAGATGTGTGTGTGTGCGATTATCCAACAAAAAGTATTTTAAGCAGTAAATATGACATTGTGGTTGAGACTACAATGTCGACAATGACCATAACATTGGCAACATCCATGTCAGTGGTGTTCACCAAGTTATGTTCGTAGTATCCTTCACCTTGATTATGGCTGTCATACATAAGTAACATTCTCTACAAAAAATACAAAAAACTCGATTCTCTAATCCAATAAGTAATTTATTTTGCGTATACATCTATATAATAATAATATGCTAAGGCAATTACATGTTTGTACGTACGTTATCACCCTCCAACCCTTTTTTAAAAGATGGGATCGCCTGATCACTGAAGATGTAATGCAAAACAAGTGATTTCTTTTTAATTTCATTTGACGTCACTGTTGTCGAACATAAAACTTGAAATAAAATATATTTTTCTGGCCTTTGATCAAAGTATAGTATCTGTTCTGTCCAAAGATGGTACAATAATATCATGGGTTGTGTTCATACTGGGCATCCATAGAATGAAAATATGCCACCCATTCTTACAAGGGTTTTAAAGATAGATCCCCATAAGCAGATATATTCTGAAAGTACACTAACCAAAGTACTTAGATAAATACGTTTCAGTTTGGTACAATAATATTGTGGTGTCTGCGTTCACACTAGATGTTCATAGAATGGAAATTCCACAGGTCCAGTTAGCATATACATCATTTTAAAGAAACGTCTTGAAAGCAGATATTTTGTATTTAACAGGCAGTCTCGCTTTATTTTACCTCCTAGGAGGTCACCAGAAATTAATTTATCCCTTTTCTCTCCTTTCCTCTTTCTTTCCCTGTCAATTATCTTTCTTTATTCATTTGTCGAGCTATCTGATATCAAAACATCTTTTTTCAAAAGGTTTTCGTCAATCATTTTTATGTCGTCTAGAGTAAATATTGTTTTCTAAATGATACCCGCGTTTAGCATAGATAAATTCTGTATTATATAAACGGATAATAATTATCTACATGGTTGGGACATAGAAAAATACACAAAGAGAAACTATATAATGGACAGGTACCACTAGCGATCTAAATCATTCAATATTAAAAAAAAAAAATACATCCCTACAGACAGAACCCAAATCTGTATTTTTGTATTAATATTCAATAATTTAGTAAAACATAAGTATATAAATGTACATATTTTTTTTAAATGGAACTGTCATTTACATAGAATGTTTCAATAAATCAAAATATCAGGCATTTATGATCTTTATATGAAGCCGACTATGTGAGGCCGTACCACTCGGTGATGAGGTGAAAATTTCTCAACACATCCCTATTTCAAATTGCATACATCACAGAAACTTCCAGACCAATGACTGTCATAGGGAAACATTTATTGGAGAATGAGTCCTGTGCCAAAGTTTACAGTGAGAAGGCATTTTCTGTACTGCACAGAGCAAAGTTTGAATATCACCTTAAAATATTACAAGCAATAGTTATTAATATGCAACAACCATCTTTGTGTGGGCAAAAGAGTATTCTCACAATCTGGAGTTAATGGGGAATATGCTATATATGTATTATATATTCAACCAGAAGGAATTCTCTTTTTGCCTTAATACAACAACAACAACAACAAGACCTCCAGGCTGTAGTGGATTGGGGCCATAAATGGTTGGTGACTTTTAATGCCGCAAAGACAAAGCTCCTTTCCTTCAACAACTACAAGAAGCCTCTCCAACCACCGATTGCCATGGCAAATAACACCCTACCTGAGAGTTCATCATTCAAACTCCTTGGCCTAACCTTCACAGGTAACATGAATTGGAACACATACATTGAAGACATTGCCAAGGCTGCCGCAAAGAAGGTTGGCTCCCTCTACCGTGCTAGTGGACTCCTTACACCTGACATTATCCTGTATCTCTACAAAGCCACCATTCGCCCATGCATGGAGTATTGTTGCCACATCTGGGCTGGTGCATCATCTACTAGTCTCTCCCTCCTTGACAAAGTCCAAAAAAGAGTAGTCAACCTAATAGGTCCCTCACTGTTAGCTAAGCTCCAGCCCCTGTCCCATCGCCGCAATGTAGCATCCTTGTGTTTGTTTTACAAATACTTCAATGGATTATGCTCCGATGAGTGTGCTGCTCTGGTGCCCCCTCGACGTAAATTCACTAGACTAACTCGACATTCTACTAAATCTCATTCATTCACTGTGGAGGTCCCCAGATGCCGGAGAGCATTCTACTAAAATAGCTTCTTTCCTCGTGCTGCTGGCCTCTGGAACTCCCTCCCTGCCCCTGTTTCCCCGACAGTACTGACATGCAGAAATTTAAAACTAATGTAAACAGACATCTCGCTGCTCAGATCCCAATTTAAGCTGAACCACCAATCCTTCCCCCCTTTTCCTTTTTCTCAGTAGCCCCTTACGTTTACAGTGGCATTCTGCCTTGTTTGGGGTGAACCATGTAAAAAAAACAAAAAAAAAAAAACAACGAGGAGTATCGTTTTTTTTTTTTTACGTAAATTTTAAAATCATCACCAATATTGAATGGTGTTTCTTTTGCCTGTGCCTTTCTAACTGGATTCAACAAGAAGGAATTTTCATTTTGCTTGAATACAACAACAGTGAGCAGTGTCTGGGTTATATGAGCTAACGTTCTAAGTAATTGTTTACAGGAATAAAACTTTAAACACCACATGGGGTGTGTCTTAAATTTATATGCAATTTATTGAGTTAAAATATACTTATGTAGTATTTTTTTTTTCTTCTGAAAGTTAAAGTTACATTGATTACCAGGAATTGAATAGATTGTGTCAATCAATACAAAGTTACAGCCACTAAGCTTGCATATCTGGTTAAACTAAATTATAATTAGCTTTTATTTTCCAAACAGACTGTTATAGAGTCGAAATAGATTTATTTAAGCAACAGCTTCGTATGTTGATTAGTGGATATGTTAAAAACTAGCTATACCTATACGACATTGCTCAGAAGTCTTTTTACTTTCATTTTTCTCACACTTTTTATTTTTTAATTATGTTGTTTGTTTTTTTACCAAATTATTTTTTAATGAGATTTTTAAAGTTAAATTTAATTATTACGGTATTGTTTGATCATTAAATTATAATTTTATAACAATTTGGTTCAATTAATAACTAATTTTGTTTGAATCTCTATAAAATCAATGGATGTAAAAAGCTTCCAAATTTTTTCAGTATTTTAATTAAATTTAATTAAATGAGGATTTGCTAAGTATTTTAAAGCCAGTTTGAATGACTTTCTATTCAAATGTTTAGATGCTTCTAAATTCCTTTATAATTTCAAAGGGACACAAAAAAAATTGTTTTTTTTTTTTGTTTGTTTTTTTACTCTTAACAAAAATTTAAATGGCTGACTTGTTTACAAAGGAACGGAAATGAATTTTGATGAATTTAATTTTGTAATTAAACTCTTTTTTTGTTTCCTATAGAATTTTTAAATTTCGTTTCCATACTTTATGCTACTGCATTTTTTAAACAAAAATTCAATCAATATTAAAATAAAAAAAAAATTAAAAAAATAAAAATATGTAAGTTACGTAGAGATGAGAAACACAGATCTGGTCACAAAATGTCAATATAGAGATAAATTTATTTAGACATGTTGGTATAGCATTCAATTGGCTGATGAACTCCAGCAGTCTACTGTAGCTATTTTGCTTTCTTTTGTTTACCGTTCGTAAATGTGTCCCAGCTTTATTCTCGGAAACAAGCTGAAGACTCTTCAGAAAACAGAAAGGAAATGTCTTAGCGAGAACGCAAAATGAAATATTTTGTTTTACTATTCCAGCTGAATATCATTCCGTTTGAGCAAACGTTTGTTTAGATAAGCTTGTAGGATTGACTTTCACTGGAGACCTAAAATGAAAGCTTTATATCCAATCTGTTGCTAAGGTTGCTGGACAAAATGGTTGGATCATTCTATCGTTTCAATAAGTACCTAACTACTGATACAATCCTCAAGCTATATAAGAGTCAGATACATCCTAAGATAGAGTACTGTTGCCACATCTAGAGAGATGCCACTTAGAGCACTCTTTTTAGTCTTGACAGAGTACAAAATCGACTTCACAATCTAGTGGGGGGATGATCTCTATTCTCTACAGCCCTTTCTCACAGAAGAAACGTTACTACTCTTTCTTTATTCTATCGTTATTTCCATGGAAAGTGCTCGGCTGAACTCCAATTCCTGGTTTCTCCTTGTAAGACAGTCACAGCAAGAACTTGTCTTCCTATCAAAACTGCAAAAAAACTTTCTTTTTCCTCGTGTTCCTAATATCAAACGGAATTTCCATGAACAGAGTTTCTTTCCAAGAACTTTCCATCTGTGTAAAGAAGTTAACACAGGATTGCTTCCCTACAGGTTACAACATGATCATCTTTAAATCCTATGTCAAATACTTATCATAAATCCTCTCATAATATTCTTCATCATTCAACTGACAATTTATGCATCTCAATTATCCCATCCTTGAGTGGCTTCTAGTTTTGATAAGTGGTAAATCATTAGTAAAAACATTGTTAGTTTTACAGTCTATAAAAGCCTTTTTGGTCATTTAATGACGATAAAATACATATTGTCACCGATCACTTTTCTACCCGTAGCTAGAAATGAGGGGTAAGGTAATTGAGGATTAATACCTTTTCCCCCAATGGAATTGGTATATAATTGAGCACAATTGATCTGATACGATTTGAACTCAGTAAAATTGATTTTGTAGAATCAAAATGACACAGGCATAAGAGTTCCAACTGGTGTCCAGTTGACAGACAAACCCTTTTTTACCCCAAACAAGACATATTGCCACTGATGCATAAGGGGCTACTGTGATAGGGAACAGATTGGAGTGGGGGAACCTGGAATTGGTATGTGTAACAAGATGTTTGTTCACATTGCATTTCAATTTATGCATGTTGGTACAGTTGGGGAAACAGTGAGCAGGAAGGGGATTCCAAGGATAAGCAGCTTTCAGAATAGAGCATTTTCCGGCTTCTAAGAACCTCTACACTGAAGGAGTGGGATGTTGCTGCTAGTCGGGTGGGTAAGGAGTACAAGATCAGTAAGTTGATTGGACATTTCGTGGAAGTACTTGTAAAACATGCACAGGGATGCAACACTGCAGCTTGGTAGAAATGAAGCAATATTTATATACTAGAATGTCCACTTATTAACTAGCAACCAATCAGAACAGAGTTGGCCATCTAAGTAAAATAGAGCATCCCAGCCTGCTTATATAGCAAATCTCTGGCTTCTCATTTCTATTTAGTTCGAGATCAACTGGTCAAACAGCTGAGCACTGGCTACTAAATTCAATAGATTCCATAGTCAGCAGCAGTATCCATCAGGCCAATTATGCACCCTCAAACAGAAATAGGGAAATTTGCTCAAAAAAAAATAAATAAAAAAGCTCCCTCGGTTTAAAAAGGGGGAGGGGGCACTAACTCCCTACCAGACGATTATAAACCATTGTTTTATGAGAGGTTTATTGCATAAACGATGCAATATATGTTACTACAGAATTTAATTGAATAAACAAATAATATTTTGATAATTGTTTTATTTTGCTTAATGTTAGATATGGACAAGTAAATTATTTCTTTCCAATAAATTCTTTTAAAAACATATGTACATGTAATTCTAAACGGAAGTGTACTTGGTCGGGGGGGGGGGGTCTATCAACTCCAACTCTTAACTCTTGCAAAAAAGTGCTGATTCTTAATCACCATCTCCATTTTTTTATAACTAGTTTTTTCCCCCCATCCACCAAAACCTACTCAGATTTCTTAGTTCTTTTTTTTGTACTTCTATTTATTTCAAATGAAACATTATAACGGTAAAACAATCACCATTCATTACAAGTCTTGACAGCAGTGAAACTCTGTAATTACAAATTGAAATACACTGTAGATCGGATTTCAAACAAAACATTCGCAGCAAGAACTCGCCTAGCTACAACCACAGCAAAGAACTTTCCTCTCTCTCTGTTCCAAAAACCAAACGGAACTTCCATGAACAAAGTTTCTTTCTTAGAACATCCTATCTGTGGAACAAAATACCATGAGGGTGTTTCTCAGCTGACTACAACATGGTCGTCTTCAAGTCCTCTTGGATAATCAATTCCTCTTGATTAATCTTCTGCCCATTCCACCCATTGTTTCCAATCCTCTAGTGGTGGTGTTCATTGCCCAATGACAATCTCTTTAACCCTTGATAAGCAGTAAAATAACAAACAGAAAAAACATTTTGTATATGATACATACCACAATATAAAATTCACAGTAAAAAGAATTTCTTAAAAAAAAAAATCTTAGAAGAAAAATGGAGAGGGGGGGGGGGGTATATTTACAAAATTTATTAAAATAAGTCTTTCATCGGTGAGATTTCTCTCCCTCTCTCTCATTATTTATAGGAGAGAGAGAGAGAGAGAGGAGTATATGGAAACACTCAAATAAGCCATGGTAGTTTTAAGATAATATATTCCAGCTTTAGTAAGTAACTTTTTCAGACCAAAACAACTTCGAGAAAGTATGAAAATCATGCACTGCTTTAAAAAAAGTCACCACCAGTGTATTTAAGTGCTTTTAACTTGGGTCATTTTTAAATCAGAATTTCATTATCAGCTTTTCTGTTTGAATTTGAAGTGGTCAGTATTTCACAGGGAGGTGTAAAAGAATTAGAGGAAGAGTGAACTTCACACACCTGCTACTGCTGCTGCTGCTGCTGCTAAGTGTATTGATTGACAGAGTAACACAAAAATACAAGAGGATACAAAACAGAAATCAAACAAACATATAAAGAGCTTAGATCTAATGTATTTTATACTGATCTGTAAGTGCAAATAATTTAAGATATATGTATGTAAAAAAAATATAATTTAGCCAGAAGATAGATATTAGAAAGGCATGATAATAAAATTAATAATCCTCCACTCTATAATAAAAAGCAATGTGTATTTATTTGTAAATATATATATATATACCCGTCCTGTTACAAAAAAAAAAAAGTTTGCTTCCGGCAGAAATTTTGGTACTTTGTTAGATTGGGACCCGCGGTAAAAGTCCATCGGCGTTGGTGCTTTCTGACGTTTTATGTAAAACGTCCGTAAGCCCCGAAGCAGTTAGTCAATGAAACTGCGAGGAAATGAATAACTGATTGAAATGAATAAGCAGACGACATCTAAACTTGATAACTGAATTTTTGACGGCTGCAAATGAGACTGACCAAACCCTAACTCTGATTCCTAACCCTGCACTAACCCTAATTCCTAACCCTGCCCAAACCCTAACGAAAGCAATAATAATAATAATCAGTAAAAAAAAAAAATAATTTTCGTAAAATTTAAAAAAACAATACTTGATTAACTTTTTAATTTAAACACTTGTTTGAATCATTTATTTCTTCGTTAAAAAGTAAATATTTATTTCATACAAAATTTTTTGCTGTCATTTCTTTGCTTGTTTTTTCCTCCACTTGTAAATCCTACCTCGTTTGTGCTTTTTTGAACGTAGGTAAGTCAACAGATTTTTCATTCGGCACTGTCCGGCGTTTTACGTAAACATCTGTAAAGTACCGATGCCGAGGCACTTTTAGTGCGGGTCCTAATGTAAAAAAGCACCAAAATTTTTCTTAAAAAGCAGTCAATGGTTGATTTTTTTTTCATTAGGTAATAAGAAATGAGTCGCATTCTGTTCCTTTAGTTCAGTCCTTAATTATCCTATTGAAATTAAAAATAAATTTTTTTTAAAGCATTAGAAGTCAGACAAGCCCCGCTGTCTGAAATGAATTTGGAAAGAAATCCTCTCTAAATAAAAAGTCAACGGTAGGTGTTTTTTCTCTTTAGGTCATCAGAAATGATAATTTATATATGAAAATTAAATTACTGACATAATTCTATGATTTTATATGAATATTAGTGCGAACACTAGCGAAGCATAACTTTTTTTCTGTCATTTTTTACGAAGTGTGTACACTAGTTGATAATTAGAATTAAAAACTAGTTTGATTAGCAATGCCGTTCTGCTATTTTTTAATCTAAGAGTCATAACGCACATGTATCTAAAAATACTGAAGTCTTCAACTCTCCAATATTTTGATCTGTAACTGGAATTCATTTTTTTTAATTTTAATCTCATATATAAAGTAAATCTATTTCTTTGACTATAAACTTTTGTTAACAAAAGGTACATATTTTAAACGCCAAATCGGTAAGATTCCAGCCTACTAAGATGCAATTCAGAGTTCGATTCTTAACTGAGGATGAAAAATTTTTTTACATTTATTCTTATCTTGATTTTTTTTTACTTTGGCGAAATGGGAGGGAAAAATAAGTGGTCGATATTTATATCACTCGCTCCCCCTGTTGTTTGATCCCCCCCCCTCACTTTTATTTTATATGGTATCTATCACACTCGTTTCCAGCACTGTTAATAGTTGAAGGTAATAAAGTAAAAAATATTTTATTTGAATAGTCCATTATATACAAAAGAGAATATCACCAGAGGTAATAATATTAAAAAGGAAATGTATACTTGAGCGGCGATGAATACAGTCTACAAAGGGAGACAACAGAGCTATGAGGAAGAAAGAAAGTGTGCGCGAACGTACTAACAAGTGAATGCATCAATGGTAATGGTAAACTTAAGATTGGCACTAACGGCATCAGACCTCGGTCACATTCACCCGTATCTTATTGGTCTCCCGATTTATAAAATCGGGGGGGGGGGGGGGGGGGGCTTATGTTTTGAGGCATGTCCGTCCGTCCCGATTTTTCTCGGCAACCATACATTAGATTTCTCTGAAATTTTGCATGAAGTTGTAACTTTGATCAGGTTAGAAAGTGACATTCCCCGATATTTTAAATAAAATCTGGTTAGCCCCCCCACCCACCCAGGGGGTCAAAAGGCCCCGAAATATCAAAAAATGACATTTTTTGCCCCATAACTTTTCATCCATCCATTCAATTTCTCTGAAACTTGGACAAAATGTGGAGGCAATTGTTCCTAATAGAAAATAAGTACCACTGACCTTGGAAAAAATCTGGTTCGCGCCCCCAGGGGGTCAAAAGCCCCCAAAATGGCAAAATAATGACCCTTTACTACCATAACATTTGATCCATCCATTCAATTTTTCTGAAACTTGGCCAAAATGTAGAGGCAATTGTTCCGGATATAAAATGAGCATCCTTGACCTCAGAAAAATTCTGGTTCGCGCCCCCAGGGGGTAAAAAATGCCCCAAATTGCATAAATTTATTGCATTTTACACTCGCCACATCGAGTCACATACAGAGGGGGACCACACACGCATGCAAGCACGGCTCGTTTTATTCAAAAACAGAGGAAAAAAAAAAAAAAGAATGGCAGTCCTACATCTGCCTACTATATAACTAACGTTACAGTTATATAGTAGGCAGCTGTAGGACTGCCATTCTCTTTCTTTATCACCAGAGGTAATAATATTATTTAACACGTAGCTGTAAAGAGAAAGAGGAGATATATAGAGAGCATTTTGGATTTTGTCTTTTTTTATATATTTAACTGGCTTTGCAAACTCACTTTTTCCTAATTTAAACAATTAAATCCGAGCTGAATGAGGGCTCAACAGGTCACATAGTATCTTTATTTACCTCCTCTCCAGGAGGTTAGGCACAAGGCCAGTTTTATCTTACTCCAACAAGGTAAGATGTGACTCAAGGTCGGGTCGGGAAAGTGGGACTTGAAAAGCCAGCGCCCGAGTAGATGAGCACTCTGGCCATTAAAAATTGCCTGGGCAGCCCCGTCGGCATTTCCCCGTAGGGGCGCCTCAGGCAGTAAGCAATAAACTTACTCCTCCCCAAAGAGGGGAGGCAAAGCCTGGGAGGGTGGACCTCCTAGAACTGCACAGAACCCATCGGAACAGATAAGTATCTCTCTATAAAAATACTCAACGATGAAGGTGGAGGGGGAGGGGTATGAATGCACGCATCTTTAAGTGAAGAATCCCCAACAAATTCATTTGAAAGGAAATGCACATCAAATAATCAGACAAGCAAAAGAAAAATGTTAATTCTTTCAAAGTTATGCAAAGCAAAATGTATTTAAGGTTAATTCTGGAAGGAATGTGTGCTCTGTTAAAAACGTAAATAAAAACAAAGTAGGTCTTGAAAGAAAGATTCCATTGACCCAGGAACAATCATATAATTGGTCAGGTGCCAAAAATGATGCTAGAAAAACGGAAAGAAAGAAAAGGCACCAATCAATGGTTTACTCGTGTAAGGTTGCGCAATTTAATAACACACACAACTTTAAATATGGTAAAAGTAAAGCTGACACCTTTGATTGCAATATATGTATATATATACAGGGTGGGCCAAAATAAGGGTCCTATCTTTAAATTTGAATAACTTGAATTTGAATAACTTCCACAAAATAAAAGTTAAACTCACCAAACTTTATGTGTGTGTAGACTGACCCTTCCGAGATTTTTTGAAATAAACAAAACAAATTTTAGCCGAAAAACACTTCTTAAAACTTACAAAAACTAAAGTATTGTTTTTTACACTGTTTTGAGTTTTTTAAGCAAAAATAATGTTTTCTAAATGAGGGTACATTCCTTAGGGCTAATACGGCTCATGCTTGCTTCGGAAGGGATCCTTTACTTATTATAAAAAAAATTTTTTTTTAAATCAATAAATAAAAAAGTTATGAATTTTTTAAAATAGGACCCTTATTTTTGCCCACCCTATATATATATATGTATGTATGTTGTAAGACGACGAATCACATGTCTGTGGATAATTATTATTTTTTTTTTTTAAATGTATACATATGTAAGGTTAGTGGGAGAGAACCCCAGCAGCGTGCTCGATTAAGAAATAAGATTGTAATGTTTATTAATGTTTGTATTACAGAAGATCAGAACAACATCGATAGTCAGTTTCAAATCCTAACAATGGGGACTTATAAAAGACCTCTCTGACCAGACTCTCTTCAACTTTTGTTTATGTCTCTGAAGAGAGTCCGGTAAAGAGGCCTTTTATAAGTCCCCTTTGTTCAGATTTGAAACCGACGGTACCGATGTTGTTCTGATCTTCTGTAATACAAACATTATATATATATATATATATAGATATATATATATATATATATATATATATATATATATATATATTTCTGTTTCGGAATTTTTTAGATTAAGAATGATAATTTGTATTATTTAGGCTACTACTATTCTCATCTTGGATGTTATTCTCACAATGTTTTGACTGATGTAACCTCGGACCTTCAGGTGCATCTTGTCGAACTTGGGAATCTATATGGAATTTTGAACTGAACTCTTTACTTAATCCACGGTAGTAGATTATTCTTGTTCCGTCAGTCATGACCGGATAGAGGTCATAAATAATTTTTATTTTATTCTTAGTATCGCCTGTAGTGAGGATTGAACCTTCAACAGCCAGAAGACTGTCAATTAAAATTGATTGTTACTTAACACCTTTATCCGTTGCACCACATGTCCATGTGGATAGCCGAGTTTGACAAGATACACGTGAACGGCCAAAACATTGTGAAAATAACAACCAAGATGAGAATAATCTAAATAATACATATTCCTCTTTGCCTTTCCTTATCTTTGTCAATTATCTTTCTCTGCATCTAAGGTGGTTTCGCCATGTACAGTGTGCCACCTCTTGCATCAACTCCATAACACGCCTGAATACCCCAAGCACTAGAGAGCGTGGTAGACTGAGGAAGACCTAGGTTATGCGCGTAAGAAGAGATTTGACTGCATGCAACATGACTGATATCAACCCTTGATTGATATCAAACTGATATTAAGTCACATGGAGAGCAGGTGCGAGATATTGTCTGGTGTTGTCCACACCGGAGTCCAGAACACTTGCAGCATCTTAAATAGAAAATCATGATCATCATCATGATTTTTTTTTCTTTTGTAATGCTATCGCCAATGTGAAAAAATATTTTCTTCCCATGATTTTTGCACAAAAAACACTTAGTTACAAATTTATGTATTCTATTGTTTTGATTTTATCATAGACAGACATGAAACATCAGCCGTAATGTTTTTGGAATAAGTTGCCAGATCAGATCAAGAACAGCAATAGTGTGGATCAGTTTAAGATGAGGTTGGATGAATTCAGAGGGAGAAATTGAGGGGGCACTTTTGAGAGTTATCAAATGAAATATTTAACAGAATTTGATCTGGATATCGATACTGTACTAAGAGTTTGATCTTTTTTTTTTTTAACAGTTGAATTGAGAAGATAGTTAAAGGGGAGATGCCCAATGAGGCATAACAAACAAATAAATAAATCAGCGATGTCTTACAATAAAATGTATTATATATGTGTGCATAAATATATACTCATGCATGTATACAATTATATACGAATGTGCATACAAACAAGCATACATATAATTACAAAGTGATAACACGTGTACACATACAGAAGCACATATATCCTCAACAGCCAATACAAATATTCACATGTATACAATGCACACGCATTCAAGTGAGCATGAGAAGTAAACCACGCCTGCACAGTTAGCTACTCATACACAGATTGCACAGATGTGCATACTTGAGAATTACAAGATGCAGCTTTTCTTGGCCGTCCACACACAAGAGCTCAAGATAATCTTTGAAATAAGAAAAGAGATTATCAAATAAACGAAAAACAATAGTTGAAAGAAAAAACAGACGCAACGACTTCTTGAAGAAGAGCAACAGAAAAGGCCATGAGGCCCAAAATATAACAGAAAAGAAAAAAAACACAGATCAGACATTTTAGCAGCCATTTTCACAATGGCGGGCAAAAGAAACACAAATGAAATAAGAGATTAATTTGAAAAGACTAAATCAAAAAATGGCAGAAAAATTTGAACAAAAGAAAATCTTCATTCTTGATTGCTTATAAGTTTTTCTTTATTTTTTTCTTTTTGCTTCTACCAAATAAAACTGTAATCCAACCCAGATATTCAAACTATAGCTTGATTATTTCATCGTATGTCCGTTCATGTGTGTATTTAATTGAGTTTCCTGCAAGAGGATATCACTAAGCGTCTCGTAATCAGTTACCTTATAGCTAAAGCAAAAGCAAAAAAGATTGTAGATCAAATCTCTTAAAACGTAAAGTCAACAGAAAAAAAGTGAAGTTTTAACGCAGCTGCCTTATTTACAGAGATGAAGAGTCATCCTCATCATATTCAGTTTAACGTTAGTTTTAGTTAGTTACTAGTAATAGTAATCACCCAGACTGGGTTTAGCCGGCTTTCCCCAGAGCTAGTAGAGTGCTTCTGAGCATCGCAGCCCACTTTTGCTGATCCTGAGCTAGATCACCCAATATGGTTGGCCAATCCCGATTCCATAGTTGAAGATTATGATTGCCATCACCCCAGTCTTCAGCTACCCAATAGCATGTTTGCATCAACCAGGTAGAGAGGGGGGGGGGGGGGGGGGCTCATGAAAGAGTTCTCCCTCTGGACACCAAGCTGCATACCCGAACCAACTCGGACAGCATTGGAAAGGACGGACAACAAGGATTAGAAATTCAGTCATCAGCGGAGATCTTGAGTTGTACACGATCCACATGGCAGAAGCGTAGAATACAGTGAGACTATACAGATCAATCGCTCTCATTGACCACATTTCGCAGTCATAGAGAAGGACTACCCACAACATAGCCCGAGAGATATGCTCTTTGGAAGGCGTTGAGATCTCTCATCGATACCAGTGACGACTTGAATCGGACGAAGGCGGGCGGGCGGGCGTTGCATCTCCTGTACGGCATCTGACCATAGCCAGATGGTACAATGGTTGAACAAAATGACTGTTTTGAATATCAGTTTTACATGCTGGCATATGTTGGATGGCTTTTAGAAATTGACTTCCAAACTAATCTATCTCTGGTCAGATCTTTATTTATCCCTTTTTCTCTCAAATTCATCCTTATCACTTCCTCTCATGTTATCCTTGGCCTTCCCCTGCCAACTGACCCTGCTACTTCAATTGTTCTACATCTTCTAACCCAAGAACTCTCATCTATTTTTTCAATGTGGCCATACCATTAAAGTATCCTGTTCTGTACACATCTCACTATGCTGTCCAGATTTAAACTTCCTGAGGTCATCAGATCTAAGTCTGTCTTTAACACTCATATTACACATCCATCGCATTATTCTCATCATGTAATGCATGTCTTTAACTCTCACTTTCATATATCACACTGCGTACAAATGATTGATAGACTCTTCTCTTGGTCTACAGTCATAACGGTGTGCTGGTTAGTAATGACAGAAGTTGTCTGAACTTAATCCATCCACTTCTAACTCTTTTGGTCTACTGGGGGAAAAAGTCTGACTCCCAACTGACTCTGGAGTGAGTTTCAACAAAACCTAAACTCAAATTCCGACTCAAGACTAACACCCAAAAAAGTTGTTGACTTTTGCACGTTCTCTTTTCAATCGATAACTATGACCTTTGATGCAAAATAATATTTAAAGTAGCTAAACGTACAAAAACTTGAGGTTTAATAATCTTCCAAGCTTTCTGAACAATTGCAAAGCACATCATAGGAAAAAGTCTCCACAGCGTTATGACGGATCTTATTGGAGATTTGGTGTATGTCTGTAACCAAAATTATGTCATTCTTAAAGATTTTTTATTATTAAACGAGTTCAATTATTTTCCTACTTGTTACAATCTTTGTAGACTCAGGTGGATACCGTTAAAACATCTATTTTTGTTAATTTTTCAGGTGTAAATTAGGCTATATTTGAATCGAATTTTATACAAGTAGATACTCACGCACATCATAAATATATATTACATCATTTAATATTCGTTATTTACTTTTGTTCTTATATTTTAGACCGGCTGACCTTCAAAAAACCTTGCAATTGCTAAACGACTCAATTAGTCAAAGAACTGAAATAAAGATGTGACAATCACTTTATATCTATTTATATATGGTTAGGTATGTCTATATATCTGTATGTGCAGGATTTACTCCTAAACTAATGTCCCTAAATTAGGACTTTTGAAACACAGTTGCTAGGTGTAAGGGTGGGTAATGTGGGCTATATTTAGTTCAATAAGATTTATGCATAGGGGCAGAGGGAGTGGAAGCACTTTGTGAAAATTCAGATACTTTTGAGTTTTGTGAAATTTTAACAATAGGTATTAGACATCAATTAATAAAATATTACCCAAATTTCAGTTTCTTTGGAGTATTTTTCCCCCCATTTAAAAATTCACATATTTTAGATTTGTATTAAATTTATCCATAGTCATTAGACACAAATTAAGATTCCCTGAATTTCAATTTCTTCTTAAGTCCCCTTAAGCTTAATGCTTAAATTTTAGACATCTAAAATCATAATTATATAATGGATTTTGATCAAGGATTTGTAAACATGAGGTTTAATATCATTATATCTTGCTTTTAATTATCGTAAGGGAATTAATTTTACCTGTTCTGGAATGGGTATTCTTCTAGTTTGGAAAAAAATCAATAAAACAATGACGATGTTATATTTTATTTATTCTATCACAGCGATAGTCTTTTATTGTGTTTGTATCCTTTACTCATACAACTCACTTTCATGGGATCATTTTTACATGTTCTTTTTATAAGAGAAACCAGAGAAAAAAGAAAAATCACTAAACATGCACGGTTTCTGCACACCCATTTTTTTTTAGTCTTACAACCTTATGCAGGGATTTTATTATAGCATTTTAAAAAAAAATTTTTTTATTTATTTATTCTTTTTACACAATATCAAATGTTTTTTTGTTTTGTATTGTTGTATCGGTTACAATTCTATTGTGACAACCGTTCCGGCTTCGAGAGCTGGTTTTTCTTACACACACAGAGGCATATTTGGTGATACTATACAAAACAAAATAAATAGCCATGTAATATGTTTGCCCAGAACAAAACTGTTGGTATAGTGCCCTCTTCAGTCAAAAAGTTAATGATTGCTGTGATGGGACAGAGTACTCATGAACCCTCTCCCACCCACAAAAAAAAAGAATTATATATATATATAAACAAAAAAGTGCTGATAGGCTTGACTTGGTCTTAAAAGGTTTTCACATTTCTGACAAATGGAAATTTTTCACTGGAAATTTTCCAAAGTTTCCTGAACAAGTGTGAAAAATGTGTGGAAAAATTACATGGTCTGTATGCGGATCCCCTTCACAACGAGTGAATGAACATTTTTAATATACTTAAAAAATAATCTTTTCTATTTTAAGAACTTATTTCTCAAGTCAGACTAAAAAAGATTTTACATTACGATTTAAAGCTCATTTTCTTTTGTTCTTTTTTTGCTTAGAGATATTTTTGTTAAAACTTTATAATTCTGAGAAAACATTTTATCATGAAAATATTCACGCATTTATGTGAAAATTTGTATTTACTCAATAATTATTATATTAGAAGTAAAAACATTTTTAATATATCATTTTTCTTCTATCGAATGAAAAGTGTTACTAATATTAAGTCTGCTATGTTTTTTCGCTGCCCATAAAAATCAGTTACCACATACTAATATAACAATAAAAAATGTGAATAAATCAATTTAACTCCAGTTAAAAGCAACAAAAAGAAAAAGAAATTACTATTTTATATTAAATGGACATGAATTAACACTTAAAGTAAAAAAAAAAATTCTAGACATAAGAATGTGTTTTACAAAAAAAAAACTTTAAATTTGTTAACTTATTCTGATATTTAAACCATTAAAAGTATAAATTCTGAAAAATGTTATTTTATTCCTCACTTATGCCTGTTTTTTTGTTATTGTATTAAATATTTTATTGGTTATCCGAATCAAATTTGCAATTATCAGCACACTCTTGTTTATAATGTAAACAAAATAAAGAGTAAAAGTTCCTATTTTCTCCATGGTGAAAAGAAATCTTTTTAAATTTACCTTATTTTCATCAGAAAAAAATAGGGCATCCTAAATTTCTTCATTCTATTTTTTTATGAGCAAAAAAACAAAAACTACCTAGTATTCTTTTGAAATGTATAACTTATTACATATCTTTAATATAAATCTATTGTAATTTAATAGTTTTCATTTAAATTACCTCCCTTGAAAATTAATGAATGTAATATTTTAACAAATGTTTTGATAATTTATCCTTTACTTACTTTAATTACTTTTAATATCGATGACACTATTTTATATATATATATATATATATATATATATATACAGGGCTTTACGGAGCCCTTCAAAAAGGAGTGCGGTCCAGGAGCACGCTCCTTTTTGCTGGAGCGAAGGAGAAAAGGGCTCATTTTATATTCAGCAGGAGTGGAGCTGGAGCAACTCCATTTGATACTAAAGAGCTGTGGTTTTATCCACTCGCTCCACACTCCTTGCTCCAAAATTATTTGATTTTTTTTAAACATTAGTTTTTTTTATTCAGCAATAAAAAGGAAAAGAAAAGGTCTCAGCTAAACTCTGAGTTATTTTTTAAATTATTGCTCTGGTAAATGTATATGGGAGAGAGAGGGGAGAGAAAGGAAGGGATGAGAGAGTTACACATGGAAACAGAACATTGAACTTCTCAGATTTGGTTTCATATCTACATGTTACATTTTTGATAGGGCAGTTTTCTTAA
The DNA here is from genome assembly GCA_963556195.1 of Sepiola atlantica. Taxonomy (NCBI): domain Eukaryota; kingdom Metazoa; phylum Mollusca; class Cephalopoda; order Sepiida; family Sepiolidae; genus Sepiola; species Sepiola atlantica. The sequence goes on along the minus strand of OY744517.1, from coordinate 145,057,616 downwards.
GGCAGGAGACAATTTGGCAACAAATGTCTTCAAATGCGCCAGTTAGTCTATAGATGTCTTTGAAGTTATTTTCTTAAAGATTTGAACTATTTTTGTATTCATGGCAAGGGTGTTTATTGCCGAGTGAATAAATAAGCCAATTTTTCTTTTCATTTTAATTGAACTTTTATGCCACATTTTTACCGTCGTCTTTTTGACATTTTGTTATTCTTAAATTCATTACTAGTATGTTTGAACCTTTTCATGTTTGCTTTAAAATTCGTTTAATTCCATTAAAACTTGCTTTTTATAAATAGAATGTTCAAAGTTTGTTTTCTGTGTGTAATAAAATGTTAAAGCAGTAAAAATATCTTTAGTCCAAAGAAAACAATATCTTTAGTCCAAGGAAAAAATATATTTAGTCCAAGGAAAGTAAAAACAATAAAAACCAACATGGCCACCAGCGATTAAAACCTGGAATTAAAGTTAGATTCTCAACACTTTAAAAAGTAAATGAGAATTTTATTTCAGGACCAAAAATACAATTAAGACCAACAATCAGTTTCATCCAAAATTTGGGTGAATACCAGGCAAAATGAGCGGAAAAAAAACAGCGGCCCCTATTCTACAATTAAACCGATGTTTAAACTTAATTAAATTAAAGAAAATGTCTTAAATTTTAATTTAAAAAAGCAAATAAGACTTTCTGAATAATTTGTTGTTTTTTTAGAACCAAAAGTAGATTAGATATCTTTCTTTATCTTAAAAATCTATTATCGAATATTAAAATTGTAAACAGTTTGTTTTTATTATAGATTTAAAATATAGACGTTTTCACCTTTTTTTATTTAAATTTTTAATTTTAATAAATGTTTAGGAAAAGTTGCTCCAGTTAATTTTTCAAGGGAGGAAAATTTTACCCGATATTTTTTCAACTCCCAAGGTCTAGACCAGATATTTTGTATGAAATTTTAAGACATTAAATGGATCTCTGAATTGTTTATTAACAATTCATTGATATTTTTTGGTCAACTTATGAAATATATTTTTTTATTCAATTTTAAAAAATAAACTTCATTTTTTTTTCGCCCCAAATTGTACTATTGAAAAAAAAATGGATAAATCGATTTGTTTGAAAGTACTTGCGTGTTTCTCTGTGGTAAATAATAATATACATCATACAATATAGTTACATTCTTAAAACAAACAAATATTAAACAACCACATGACGATTAATGTTGCCCTGGCTGTCTTTCCTCTAACAGAGAAATGTTTTCTTTAAAAAGAAAATAATCAGTAATAAAGTTTAAAAGTAAAACTTTATTTACTTAAAACAAATTTAAATTTCCTTCCAAAATAAATAGAAAAAATATTGAGTCAAATTTTCCTCCCCTGGAAAAAAATAGGTTGTTAATGTAATGAAAATTAAAATTGTTTTAAAATACTGCAGGGATTTTTCTATTTCATACCTCAGGAAACGAAAATTTACGTATGCTTCGTCCGACATGTTCTATAACCCTTAGCACATCTCAAAATATTAGCGAGATTTTGTCAAATATTATCTTACGGTCTTAAACTTAAAGTTACATCCCCACTCATATTGACGAGATCCTTTAACGCCCACCCCTATCCTTCGACAACTCATTGGCAGAATAGAACGTTTATGAAAAAGGTACATTTTCATTATGGAGCGCTGAAAAAGAGCCGCTCCTTTTTTATAGGAGTTTGAGCTGGAGCGGCTCCTTTTTGAAAATGGGGAGCGTGAGAGGAGCTAGCTCCAAGTGTGGGTGTTGGATCAGGGGCGGGAGCAGCTCCAAAAGTAATGGAGCGCGTAAAGCCCTAATATATATATATATATATATATATATATATATAGCAAAATAAGACAATAAAATTACAAATGAATAACGCCAAACATTAATTCATTATATACTGTTTAAAAAATAGTTAAGCAAATTAGGCATTCGAATAGCTGTGTTTCGGTTGTTGTTCTCTACTATATATACAGTATTTAAACAAATGATGTATTATTGATTTAAGTAACCGTGAGCCATTTTGATGGTAATATAGGTGTGATAAACGAAAAATAATTTCACATGTGTTTATTAAGAACAGGAGGTACCCATGACCCATTGGGTCACAACTACTTGCCACAATTTATTCGAAAATTCATAACTAAAAATAATAAGTCTCTTTATTTCTATATTATGATTATTATTACTATTATATAAAAGTATTTTTATTCTTTATTATTCATTATATAGAAGTAAAGAGACATTTTGTGTATGTGTTTGTGGTATGTATGTAAATTAAATGGCCACGCTGAAAAAGAGAGCCACTCTTTCTATGTCCACAAAGATCTTAAGAAATATTGGAGAGTTGGAGCAAAGAAAGACAGATAGCTAAGAGAGATGGATGGCTTGTTCAGTTAATTATAAATTATGGCTAATTAGAACAATTCAAACATAACTCAATCCAAGAACTATGATCTATTTTAGCACGTATTTCGTGTTACATACAGGAAAAAAAAAGCCTTATGGAAACAAATGTTATTCAACTCACATTTAGTATAATAATAGATACCAAACACCTCCATACTAATGAGGGAGATGGAGATGCATAACTATCCCATAACTCTTCCAGATAAGAGTTCAGCTCACTTGCAAGCCTCAAAGGCTTTTTGAGAAAGCATCAACAACAAAAGGCAATGTATTAGTCTTCCATAAAGTGGTGCTACTTGTCAGACAAGTTGATGGTCTACTATGTAAGTATGTATGTGTAGAGACAGGCAAGGCGATTGGAAATGAACTCTCTACCTTATCTGAACAAGTACAGTGAAAGATGGTGGCTATTTTTTCTATTGAATTTAGTATCCAGTGTTCAGCTGTCTGACCAACTGAGCTAGAACTAAATAAATAGAGACTAAAAGCCATAGAGTTAGTATATAAGCAGGCTGGGATATTCTATAGTGTTTAAATGGGCAAGTCCATTCTCTAGGTTTTGATTGGTTGCTAGTCTATGAGTGGATATTCTAATGTATAAATATTGCTTCATTCAAGTAAGAGTTTGTCAACACCGTCGATAAGTCATTTTCGATTATACATTTTGTCATGACGCTCATTTCTTTGCTACGTATTTCGTTTAGCAATTCTTATATTGATGACCTCGACAAGATACCACACATGAAAAATGGAACGTGACGGATGAAGCAATGAAGTGAACACCTTCAAAAGTAGATTCAAACTTGACAGCTGTCAGTTTGAATTTTACTCAGTCTTGGTCGAACGACCTCGCTTTATGATTTTGTCCAATTGAGACTCAATTTGATACCAGAAATATCACTGTGTAAAATACAGGTTTGTTTTCTTAAGAGATCTGCGCACCACAGCTGGTGGTAATACAAGACATCCAAGACCTTTCAATGTTATCACCTTCCAACTAAAACATCAGAGGAATTAAGAAAAACTTTAGCTTCAAAAGAAGAAAAACAGATTGCACCAACTGCTAAAATGCTGATGAGTTTGGAGATCACCAATTGTTTTCCTGTTTTATGGCATATCAGCTCCTATTTTAATGCCAAAACAAGATCTATCGTAAATGATTTGTTAAACACACATAACTATTTTATTCATAACTGGAGAGAAATTGTGGGTTCATACCTTCTCCATCAGTATTAATGAGTAAATAACAAGAATAAATCCAATAAAATTTGATTATTTGCAGAGCTGATTCCATAGTTTGTGACCTTATCCATTCAGCCAAGCATGTGCCCCAAAGAGACGTAATGATTGACATTAGAGTTAGAAATCTATCACTTTTGTCGACCAAGGGAAGAGTCTATCAGGCATGTGTATGTAGTGTGATGAAACACAGGTGAAACCTGGCCAGAGAGAGTTGAGGATATGCAGTGCATGGAGAGAAATGGTGTGAGAATTACACAATTGATGTGTAATGTGAGTCTTAAAGACAGGTTTAGATCTGATGACCTCAAAGGAAGATGTGTGTAGAACAGGAGATGTTGATGGTATGGTCACGCTGAAAGAATGGGCAAGAGTTCTTGGGTTAGTAGATGTAGAATGGTCAGTTGGCAGGCGAAAGCTAAAGAAAACATGGGAGGACGTGATAAGAATGGAATTGTGAGAAAGAGATAATAAAGATCTGGTCAGAGATAGGTTTGTTTGGAAGCCAATTTTTAAAACTAAAAGCCGTCCAACGCATACCAGCATGTAAAACAGACATTAAACCAACGACGACGACAGTGGCGACTTGGTGTGGAGAGATGATGTTAGAATATAATAAAGAAATTGCGATGATTTTCTTTTGTTTTCTCTTGATAGCGGCTTGAAGTTTCTTATTTCAGCGCAGCCAAGTAAATCGAAGAACATGGAATAAAAGATGGAAAAGTGATTCAAGTGATTTAAATGTCCAAAGACAAGCACTCAAAATCTGATCTGAGAGCAAAAGAAAATAGATTTCCTAAAAGCAAACTTGCGAAAACTTTTATTTCGTCAAATTCTCTTTTTATGTTTTTATTTTTGTCTCATCAGAAATATTTTCAGTCAATGGATTCTTGGGAAACTTTCAAACCAAAACATGGAATCGCAGACAAAGGAAAGAGAAGAAAATGGTTTGAATAAAATAAAGAAGAATGAGAAGAATCTTAATCAAAAGAAAATATTTTTTTGTTTCACCTTTTACAATCTTAAGTTTGATAGAATTGATTATATTTTCCTAAGAACTAGTAAACACGTGCATCTAACATTAAGTTATCTTGCTGGATTTTCCAAGTCAAACCCAAATAGCAATCTGTTTGACATATGACAGTTGATTCGGACTATCCTATTTCTTCACTTTTCCCTTCCACTATGTTATTGGCAGGAATACATATTATTTTGAGTCAGTTTTTGTTTCTGAAAATAATTATTCCAGCTAAGAAAACTGTTAGAATGGATATATTTTTCGTTGCGCATCGAATATTCTTTTACATGTAATGGGTTATTTTCCTTCACTTCCGTAAAAATAAATATCTAAAAACACTTTATATTTGTAAACATTAAAGGGAAGTTTCTACATTATTATTTTTTCTTTACTATTAATCGATTAACCTCAAGTACTAAAACGAACTTTGTAAAAATTCCTGTTTAAAAAATAATTTATAAAATTCAAGTCACCAAAATAAATTTAGGTTTCTTCGTAAACAAGTCAGTGACTTTTTTCTTTTACTCCCAAAAAGTTATAGTTTCTGTCTGTTTATTAACAAACAACTCTTAGCATTTTGGTGACAGAACCCCAATACTATATATATTCTTAAACTACATTGCCTAGGGTACTTGAATAAGTATATTTCATTTTGATCAAAAGTTACGTTATTGTCGGGTCCGCATATGCACTTGACATCCCTAAAAGAAAGTATGGATTACTTTATTTTACTTATAACTTGAACATTATAGAAATTTAAAAAAAAAGAAAGAGATATGTTAAGAGGGTCAGGGCTTGCGGCAAGGGGGGATGGATAAAAAAAAATAGATGAATTAAAAAGTCTCTCTCTCTCTCTCTCTCTCTCTCTCTCTCTCTCTCTCTCTCTCATATTGAACCAAGACAGAAAGAAAAAAGAAAGAAAAAACTAACTGTCCGTCTGACCTAATTTCAGTGTTGTTTTTGAAACAACGACTAATAAGAATGGAAAATAATACCCGACACACACACACACACTTGTTCCTTGGTGACACCAAGGGAATTAATATTAGAGTATTTTTGTTTATTACCATAACAAGGTTAGGGTCACACTGAATCTGATGATGTAAGGTTTGTAAGTGTATCTTGTGTAGTTTTTATTTTTAACCGGACACACGCACAAAACTTATTTATACAACAGATAAACATCGTATGTTTAAAAAAAAACTGACGTTTCATTATTATCTCCTCGACAAAGGCCGATACATTTTGATTTTGCATACATGATGGTATTTTTAAATATTTACACAACCACAGCATTGAACAAAAAGGATACTAAAACTGGGGGAATGTCCTGTTTATAACAAGCTTCAGAAACATCCAACTGGCTTAACTTGTTCGTCTAAATGTAAAAAGAAACAATTCTCTAGTGCAAAAGACTTTTTTTAAATAAATAAAAAGGAACTGGAGTAGTTAATCAACTTGTAATGCTATAGCATCAAAGACTTAACCATTTTTGATGCCATCTCAAAACTCTGTGTTACTCTTCCCAGTCAAAGAACAAAAATTAACAATATCCGGTGTAAAACTGACTCGGCCATTACCAATATTATATATATATATATATATATATATATATATATATATTTACTTACTTACTTCAGTTCACTCCCAAACAAGGCACAATGCCACTGAGATGTAGGAGGCTACTGTGAATAAGGAGAATTCTATATGGGGAGTTGTGCAGCGAGAAGCTTGTTAGATTACATTTAAATGTCTGTATGCTAGTACGGTCAGGTAAACCGGAAAGGAATTCCAAACGCTAGCAGTACGAGGAAAGAAACTATTAGAGTAGAAAGCGCTCCGGCATTTGGGGACCTCAACAGTCAAGGGGTGGGATCTTGTTGACTGACGGGTTGATCAAAAGTATTTTTTTAGAGGAAGCACCAGTGCAGCACATTCGTTGGAGCATATTTCATTAAAGTACTTGTAAAACAAGCATAGGGATGCAACATTGCAGCGATAGGACAGAGGCTCGAGCATGCTTGATAGTGAGGGCCTATTAGATTAGAGACTCTTTTTTGGACCCTGTCCAAGAAGGAGAGTTTAGCATTTGGTGCACCAACCCAGATTTAATAACCAAATGATATCATAATTAAATTTAACTTTGAAAATAATTTTTTTTTTTTAAATGAAAGTAAAAATATTTGTGAATGTTTCTCCAGCTCTCTTTAATATTATCCCAGTCTAATTTTCAAGCTCCACGTTTTTGAAAACGAATAGTTTTAATTTAAAAAAAAAAAAAGAGACATTTTTCATTAAAAGTGTTTTATTTTTTTTTAAAAGCCAAACAACGCAGAATAGTTCTAACTAAAAAAAAGGGTTTATTTACAAAATGAAAAAAAAAAAAAGTTTTACCAAGAAAAAAATCTGCGAAGTGTGTGTGAATATTGATTGTTTATAGGTTAAACTGGAAGTCAAAGAAACCAGTGTCGACCCAAATGCATCCTTTTCGTATGTGTTGGTTCTGGGGGGACCTGAAATCTAATTGATCCCAATGCACAATTTTATTTCCATTTTTTGTAATTATGATTGTGTGCGTAATAAATTAAAAATATGATTTCATTTACATTTTTTTTATTTTTTTATTTTTTTTTAACACTAAATTTTGTGGAATAAAACCCACTAAAGTTAAAAGGGTGCTCTGATGCTGAAATCGATTTGGGGGGGGGGGGGTATTATACAAATAACCGAGCAACACAGAGTAGACGTTGTCCGGGAGTCTTTACTTTCAGTTTTGTTTTGCATCTTTCTTTTTTCTTTTTCTTTTTTTTTCTTTAAGTATGCTGCTTTTTTTTCTTTTCACCAATTATTACATTTTTTATATTGGTCTTTGAAAGTTAATTTTAATTATTATGATATCGTTTGGTAATTAAATGATTAATTGAACCAAATTATTAGAAAACAATAAATTATAAATAATTGTTGTTCGGGTGTAAATGTTGTTTTAATCTTTATAAAATGATTGGACGTAAATAGCTTTCAAAACAGTCAATCTGTTAACATATGAGGATTTACTAAGAATTTTAAAGCTAGTTTAAATGATTTTCTATTTGACAGTTTAAATGCTTTGAAATTTGTCAAATTTTGAAAGGTCACAAAGTAATTAATTCTTTCTTTCTTTTTAACTATTACAAATGGCTGCCTTGTTTATAAAGAAACTGAAATACATTATAGTAAATTTCATTTCCTAATTGAATTATTTTTTATGTTTTTTTTTTTCAATTCGTTTTATTTTACGTTATTGCCTTTTTTATTTTTAAAATATTGGGTCAATAGTAAATAAATAAAATAATGTGTAAGGGACGTAAAGGCTATAAACACACAGACACACGAGAAGTAGTCACACAATAGCGATTAAATTTAATTGACAATATAACCAGAAAATTATTGTTTAAAATAAAAATAAAAGGACAAAAATTACATTTAGTAATTAAACACTGGAGGTATGTATTAGATTGTTGGAGGATACAAGCAAAAAAGTATTTTTTTTTTAAATAAAACGTTAGACACTAATTATAATTTATGTTGAACTTGGTCATTATAGGAGTAAAAAGAATTACATTTAACTGATAATAAATTTGTTTTAGTTTTACGGCATATTAATCATTTTCAGGTTATTTAATACCAAATCTAATCATTTTGGTAAAAGTTTTTATACTTCAAGTTTTTGTTCAAATATTTATTCATGATGTCAGCTTTAACAAGTTATTCATAATGGAAATTTATGTGCATATTTAGTTTCATGCCATACGCAAAAGAGATTCTATTTCGCCCCCAGACGGAAACCTGACCCGTACAACCACTCCGCGTCAGCATGAACCTGGGAGCAATGGTAACAGAGGAGTGACTCCACTGCCCCACCCCAAAAAAAATCTCAAATTGGGACCACACAACCAAATGCAGTTTAATGTGGCATTGAGGACAGTAATAAAATTATAATGAACACTTAAATCTAAAAAAAATGTTAAAAGGAAATAAGACTACACAAAACAAAAGCAAACAAAAAATGCTATCAATTTGGATAGTGTGTTACACTTACCTACAAAAAGGCAACAGCTGGGTTTTAAAGGTGAACTGCATGTGCAGTACATAATGGACCGCTTCAGTTGGATCAGGTTTAAAACATTCAGGTAAAAGAGCCCAGATGCATAAGTAAATAATTAGTAGATAAACAAAACCATTTTTTTATCAAGGCAAAACTGACCCAAAGTTAAAAGGCACTAAAGAAAAAAAAAATTTCTCAATTGCACTTCATATCTATATACTTATGGTATTCACTTAGCGTTGCCCGTGTAGAAATATGTTGGTTGGAAGGTTTCTTGACAAAAATAATTTCAAATATCGTCACGTTTACAATTTTTGCCTTTAAAGAAAAGTTAGAAATAACATTTCCAGTAGGCCGTAATTAAAAACAAAAAATGTCAGCAGGGTGGTGTTCTTACAAAAAAAAAAATCTACTTGCGCTACGTTTCTGTAAAAACGGTAAATGACTTTAATTCCTTTTTTTCTTTAATTATTTTAAATCTTAAAAATACCAATAAAAATAGTGATTTAAATGTTTAAACCTTTTTTTAAATACATTTGTCACGGAGATATTCTTTGTTTAATTTTATTTTTGTTTTATGAAACAAAAAATATATTTTTAAAAAATTAATTTCGTTTATTTACATTCTAACATTTTTCAGTTATTTTATGAACTTAACCAATAATTGCCCCTAGTGACCCCAGATGACATTGAAGAAAGATTTCAATGGTGTCTTTAGATTCTGTAAAAGATTTAACCCTTACTGAAACTTATTTGAATGTTCTAACTGTTAACATATCGATTTCTATAACATATAAACAAACAAACATTGACTTTTATATATAGGGAGATTTATATAAAGTTGTAATTCCTAATTATTTGTTCCCGTACTCCTAGGGCTTTTGAGATAGACACCCATAACCACATATATTATTAAATTACATTACATGGGTACTTGGATATTTTGATCAAAGTAGGGGTACAACATTATCGTGGGGTCTGAGACTACGCTTGACATCCCTGAAAGGTAAATGTTTTACTTTATTTTATTCATGACTTGAAAATTATAGAAAATTAAAAAATAGAAATGTTATACAGTTAAGCGCAGCAGTGCATAAGAGTGGTTATTGAATATTCAGCCTCAAGGGGGTTTAAAGAATATAAATTTACTGAAAATTATTTAAATAGATCTTACTTTACTTACGTACACCCTCCCACTAAATCTGAATGCATCTTTCGAACCCCATCTGTAAACTTGAATTTATAAAATGTAATAAAAAAAAAATTTTAAAAAAGAAAAAGGTAATATGGTGTTATGGATTGGGCATAAAAGTACATAGGGTTCCGCATTCAATTCCAGGCAACGTCAGGTCTCCCTACTAGTTTTAGTTAGAAAACCAAAGTTATAATTAAAAAAGAAAATCCTTTTTGTAAATATAACTTAATCTGGTTGTTGGTTTAAATTAAAAATAATATACTTAATATTTTTGTTTCTTGATTTTATAATTTAGTGTTAAAAATAAAAAAAAAGCAGAAAGAAGTGTCTTTGTTATATTTCTGATTGGCACAAAAAATCTTTGGGTCAGTTTGAACAGATACCACAAAGCACTTCTTTTTTTTGCTTAAAAAACCAAAAAAAAACTTTTATAGCCTCAGAATGAACGTATCCAATTTTTTGTAAAATCCCGGGCAATCTGCAGTGAATTTTTAAAAAGTGGCGAAAAAAAGCGAAATCCACACGATTTTAGTCCGAGCAAAAAATACAAAGTGATGTCCATTATTTAAAAACTCAAGAGAAATTGTGGAAGTCGAACCAAGAGATTCTTGTCCTTCTTTTCTACATTTTGTTAATGACTTTGTAAATTGGCGATTTCCTTGAAACCCTTGAAACGAACATTTTGGTTCCGCCCTCTGCATCTACATAGGCCTATTTAATGTTGAGAAAATGAGAGACGTCATCCACTTGTTAGTCATTTGCATAGAGAGTGACCACAGGAATAAGGATTCTTAAAGACAGAGCTTAGATATTTTCTATGTTCTTTTATACAACGACTTGCTTTTATTTTGCAAGTAGAGGAAAAAAGAAGAGAAAAAAAAGGAAGAGGGAAGACTTTTATATCAAATCTTTTTCTCTATTTTTTCTTTAGTCTCAGACAATGATTATGTTTTTAATTATATTTCTTAAGTTGTTTTAAAATGTCCACATTTACTTTTCCTTCAAAACTATCTTGAATCTCAGAAGAGCAGAGAATCTTAATCTACTTTTAAATGTAGATATAATTTTCTTTCTAATTTAATAAACTTCTTTATGTATTGTATCTAAGATTTTGATAAACTCATTGTGAGATTTTCATCAATATTTTTCACTTGTGCCATTTTTTTCCTATTTATCCACTCGTTCCATTTTTACCGGTGACATTTTTACCTAAATTTGTTATTATAATCTATTAATTTTAGTTTTACTGGTAGTTTAAATTCAATAAATATTTATCATTCTATCATTAGTAACAGCAATAGAAAATTAAGTTTTAAAAAATATATATTAAAAGAATCGTTTTAAATTTTTCCGATACCGATTAATCGATATTTTGTAAACAACCAGTCTGTAAACAATGGTTTCTAATTAATCCATAAATAAGGCCCCGTAATAGATTCTACCACTCCAGGTCAGAGTGAGCCTAGGAGTAGTGGTAACTAGGGTGGGGGTGGGGGGTCTATACTCCCTAAAGTGCTCAAATTAAGGCTTTACAACCAGATGCAGTTTTGTGTCTTACTCTGGACGATTAGGGGAGGAGAGACTGATTAGTTGGGAAAGAGGGTAGGCAGAATCAAAAAATTTTAAAAAATGAAGAGTAGAAAGGGCTGGAAAAGATGGATTTCAGGGTTGTAAGTAGGGGTGAACACCTTGCCTAAGGGTGTCCAAGGAAGTTTAGTGTCATGCCCACAACAAATACTATTTAACACATAGACGGAACCCTGATAGGTAGTACACTCTAGGTCAGAGTGTACCTGGAAGTTATAGTAACTACGGGGTTTGTGAGCATGAGTGGTGGTAGTGGGTTGTTTTGCATTGCTTTCCTTCCAACAAAAGCGGTTGACTTTTGTTGCAACGATGTTCATCTTGGTCAGGGGTTGAGCCGGCTTCTTCCTTGCCCTGCACTACATGACGGTTTTGAGTAAGGTCGCATGAGATGGCTAGCCAATCACAATCTACCGTTGAAGGCCGACCACCAGTGGACCTGATAGTTCAGCCAAAAGAAAAGCAGTTGCGTAGTCATAAGAATTCTTCTCGTTTTTATGTTTGCAAGTATTTTATGCTTGCACGACCGTAAAGTGTTGGTTTCCCTAGGGTGGACATATTTAATGGAACAATAAAGAATAAAGTACCTCAATATCTATATTTAGAGGTTTCATGGAAGAACGGGGGTGGGGGGGGGGGTAAGATTTATTAAATGGTACTAGAAAGACTTGCAGCCATGGCCATCCTCTAGTACTAGGGATGGCCATGCTTGCAGCCCAAATCTACCTTAAGGTAAAATAGAAAGTATTCACTTCATGACATAAAAATTGTAAAACGGTGTTAATCAAAAAAAAATAAAATAAATAAATAAAATCCCCAATCATATTTTAGACAGGATTTTTTTTTTTTATTTTGAAAATAATTTGTTTTCAACAATTCGTAATTATTTACAAGTGATAAAATCAAACTGTATTTTATAATTGGAAATTTATTTTTTTCATTTTGAAAATTTTTTTTTTATTAACTGTTTTAATTATTAACCAAATATAATTATATTACAAAGTAGCACACAATTATTAACAAATAATAAATTACAAACTGTTTTTTATAAATGATAAAAATTAAAATTCCACCAAAAGCTATGCAACCTAAAATAATTGGGGGGGGGGGGGTCACAATTTTTTTATTATTTCAGATATAGCGGCCATGATGAAGTGGATATTTTCTATTTTACCTACGTTAATATCTATATTTAGAGATTTCATGGAAGAACAGGGACTTAGTAAGATGTTTCTCTATTTTTAACTGGTGTTCTTATAAAAGGTTTGCTACTTTTATTCAGTTAAAATTTTTTTAAAGTGTGTATACTTCTGAGCGATATTGCTGACTTTCAAGATGATCCTTCTCAATCAACACCACTGATCAAAAGTTCCCAAAATATTCAACAACAGTTTGGGACAATCTTAACGAAAAGCATCAAACTTATTGTAAGGAAAAAAAGATGATGCATAAATAATTTGTGAAATAGTGAATACGCTTATTTTAAAACATTAAAAGAAAAGGTTAAGGGGTTCACGCAAAGGGATAGTACCTTTCCGAGATGGCCTTCTGTGGCGTCCTTGACTGGTCCCCATGCACCCAGTACTATGTGATGCATCTCAAAGCACTTTTGTGCAGCTACAGTCTGTAGTTAGTCTCTCTCTCTTGTGAAAGACCGTCTGTGCATGGCAAAGAGCAAGTTAATGTTAATGTCATGAGTAGTCAGAATATGGCAGATCTAGAGAAGTCTAACCTTGATAAAAAATATCTCTTCATCCTTTACGGATAGTTGTAGTTTCTGTGACAATCGAGAAGATGCTTTGACAAAAAGAACCTGGCAGCATCAGGGAATATCATTCTGCATGACAACTGGACAATGCATTGCTCCACTTAGAGAATCGTAATACATTTATAGCAGTGGCACACATAAATATAAGCCATTGAAAGATACAGTTCCTGAAAGGAACTAGTCAGAAGAATCCGAGAAGAATTCTCAACCAGATTGATTGATTGATAAAGAAAATTTATCTTTATTAGAACCTACATTCTTTATGTCCATCTCTAGGGCTGGAAAATCGGGATGTAATTGAACGAAAAAGACAAGGGACTATACCAACACCATATAACTTTCTGAGTAAAGTTTTATGAGGAATCCAATGGTAGTATTAATTTTTGGATTAGGTTTTTTTTACAATATGATGGGCCCAGAATTCATACTGGACATCTATTAATGGCAAAGACTGCATTTTACTTATTTAATTTTATTTATAAAATTTAAAATTATAGTAATTAAATAATAAAAACGGTAATATGGGATTCAGGGCTTGGAACAAAAGTACAGAGGGGTTTCATTTGGTGCCTGTGAGTCTATGATAAAAGAAAAGTAATATCATTTAGATTCTTTTTTTTTTCAGCTTATTGAGATTACTTGCATATCATAATATTAGTTAAAATAATTTGATTTCTACAACCTACTTCCAATGTTACCTTAGTGCTATGTTTCAAGCAACCTTAAATACCAAACCTGCTAATGGCCGCTAGCTAAGTAATTTATTCTCATCTCTCTTTAGTATTTTTAAATCACTAAGTATTCTTTAAATCCACAATTCAATTACATATCTTATACATATTTTATCTGCATCAATATTTGTTCAATAGTCATTTAATTTATGTTTCGTTTTCCTGATAATTCGGTTCATAACACATACCTTAACTATACTTGCAAATTAAGACATGCTTTCTGTTTTCTCATAAATTTTATTTTGACTATTAATTCGCTTTTTCTTGCTTTGTATACAAACAGGTTACAAAACATTTAAGATAAATAATTATTAGACACTTCTAACAAAAAAAAACAAAAAAACTTTGCGATAATTCACTTAATTTTCACTATATTAATTTGTTTATTCTCACTTTGTATACACAAATGTTTTACAATATATGTTGGAATATTAATCTATACATTTTATTTTTAGTTAAATCTTGTTTTTTTATATACAGAAAAACAGGTTAGAAAAAGATGGAGGTGACAGTTTTTATGAAAAAAAAAGTATATCCAAATTATATATATATATATATATATATATTATGATTTCATAATGAGGTTCTGCTTGGCTACTATCAATTGAGGAAGTAAGCTTTCTTCCTATGTCTTCCGGTGAACGACCTCAAGATCAGAGTCCCCCTCCTCTAAAATGACAGTTGGTTGAAAAGGGGAAATGAATGAAGACTTGTCTTACAAGTCAACAGGCTAAAAAAGGAGAAGAAAAAGAGAAAACAAAATGAATGACTACTAGATAAAAAGAAATTAATCTATTCATTTTTTTTCATCTTCATTCATGAAAAGCCAATATTAAAATATGACATCAGTACAAACAACAACTTTATATAACTTAAGTACTACTACTACTACTACAACTATGACTAGTGGTTGTAGTAATATATCAATCTATTATTATAATAAAGCTTAGTTAATCAACGTTTGTTTCTATAAGGCTTTTTTCTATATATTTTAATCACACAAAATACATGCTAAAATATTATTTAGTTTTGGAGATAGAGTTATGTTTGAAAACTTCATTTTAATTGTTCTAATTAGTCAATCAAGTGATCATCTTTAGGTCTGGCTTTCGGCCTAGGATCAACAAAGTGTAGTATCTGGTTTATCCTCAGTCAAAAAAATATAAATCCTTCTTGACTGGGACAATTTTTATTTTTATCCCATCCAGAATGTACCTTTAGGGGGGAGCTGGATATCTCCCACATGAAAAACTGACCTTGTGTCTAACTTTACTCTAGTGGAGAGGTAAGTAAATAGGGGCCCATCTCTTATTAATTGTCTGCCTATCACTCTTCTCCCCCCCCCCTCATTGTATCTTGTTTGATACCCCACTCTTTTTTATACTGTATCTGTTACTTTCTCTCTGTTTATTAACAGTGAAAGATAAAGAAAGGACAGAATAAAAAGATTGGAATAGTCCATTATAAACAAAAGGGAATATCACCACACTTAACCCATAATTGGAGAGGAGAAAGAGAAAGACATATATAGTGAGCAGAAAGAGGCAAATTTTGAATTTTGTCCTTTTATTTAGTTATTTTTTATATATATTTAACTGGCATTGCAAACTCACTTTGTCCTGATTTAAACAATCTAACACAAGCTCAACGGATGACCCAACGGGTCATTTTTTTTTCTAGTATATAATGCTGAGGATTTTAATTGTCATCTGGCTTGTTTGCAACTGTGCACACTTTACCAGTACATAAATGTTTTAGTGGGTGGAAGAGTAAATAACGTAACGGCGAGTGGGATCAAGACTACAATAAGAACCCCAGATCATTAACACAAGACGCAGAACATGTTTTGGAAGTCACCGGTTGACCTCGCAATACACATGGTCTATTTACAAAACACTTGTAAATAAATCTTTTATTTATTTTAATAAATGCAGTATATTTCGGAATTTTTTTTTCTTTTAACATGTTAATATTTATTTTAAGGCAGAGAGTCCATAAATAAAACAAATAAAATATTAACATGTTTTCTTTTAAAACATGTTTTTGTGTCACTATTTACTTGCCTCCCCACGAGGGCAGAAATGGGGGGGGTATGAAATATTTATCACCGTACTTAAGTAATCTTTCGTTTTGTAGGGAAAAATCAAGCTTCCCAAAAAGGGCACTCTGGATCTTACCTCAGTTTAGAAGGATTTTTCCATACTACACTTTGCTCTTAGCCCGAGGAGGCAAAACGGAAGATTACGCAAGTTATAAATAAATAAACGAAATATATACGCTTTTTTAAAAATCGGCTGACTTGTAATCTTTCGTTTTGGCTCCCCACGAGGGCGTAGTTAGACTTCAAAAATCAGTTTCTAAACGGAAGCAATTTAAAGTTTATTAAGTTTTTGTCCTTTTTTTCTGTAAGCAACAAATGAAATAAGATTTAACAAATACATAATTTTATTTACAAATCTTTTTATAACTTATTTGTTATTAAAAAACAAAACTTCGCTATTTACTCGCCTCCCTACAAGGGCAAAGGTAGACACAAGGTAGGTTAAAATTACCTCGGAATGAAAATTAAAGTTACCTCAGTTTAGAAGGATTTCTCTATCACTGACCGCAGATAGGAATAGTGAAGTGTAGTATCAAAAAAATAGATACTACACTTTTGCTTCCCTATGAGGGCGGAGTTAGACTTCAAAAATCAGTTTATGAAGTTTTTTCCTTTTTTTCTGTAAGCAACAAGTATAAACAAATAAATAAAACTTCGTATTTGTTAAATCTTATTTCATTTGTTGCTTAGAGAAAAAAAAGGACACAAACTTTATAAACTTTAAATTGCTTCCGTTTAGAAACTGATTTTTGAAGTCTAACTACGCCCTCGTGGGGAGCCAAAACGAAAGATTACAAGTCAGCCGATTTTTAAAAAAGCGTATATATTTCGTTTATTTATTAAAATAACTTGCGTAATCTTCCGTTTTGCCTACTCGGGCTAGAAGCAAAGTGTAGTATGGAAAAATCCTTCTAAACTGAGGTAAGATCCAGAGTGCCCTTTTTGGGAAGCTTGATTTTTCCCTACAAAACGAAAGATTACTTAAGTACGGTGATAAATATTTAATACCCCCCCCCCCATTTCTGCCCTCGTGGGGAGGCAAGTAAATAGTAACACAAAAACATGTTTTAAAAGAAAACATGTTAATATTTTATTTGTTTTATTTATGGACTCTCTGCCTTAAAATAAATATTAACATGTTAAAAGAAAAAAAAATTCCGAAATATACTGCATTTATTAAAATAAATGAAAGATTTATTTACAAGTGTTTTGTAAATAGAGACCACGTGTATTGCGAGGTCAACCGGTGACTTCCAAAACATGTCCCGCGTCTTGTGTTAATGATCTGGGGGCCTTATTGTAGTCTTGATCCGGTGAGTGAAATGGAATGATGTAAATAATTCAAAGAGCGAAAAAGATAGATAAGAGAGAAGAGGGTAAAAAAGAAAAGGGTATGTTTCTCTAATCTATGTGATCTCCACATTTTTTTACTATTGCTTCTTTATTTAAATTTATAAAATTCAACAATGTAAAATAAAATGAAATTTTAAAAATCATATTTTGACAAATATAACTTAGAATTTAAAGCCATCATAATGCATTTTGGTTTCTTCATAAACAAGTCAGCCATTTCCATCTTTTGTTAATAGTTGTAAAAAAAAAAAAAGAAGAAAAGGAATTACTTTGTTACCCTTCGAAATTGTTCTTAACTATGCTCCATACATAGTAGTCCAAAGATCAAGGCCAAATGTTAGGGTTCATGTGATCATGAAAACTTATCATTTAATTCTGCATTCTGGGAGCCTTGTGTGGGAGCTTCTTCACCTTTTCTGATGTAAAATGACATTTAGTCACCACATAAAACTTGTATCTGATGTCTTTGTGTGCAGCATTTAAAATTGTTCTTTCTGACAAATGGTATTCTTTAGCAATCGACCTCATGGATTTTCTAGGATTATCACCAATGGTGTGCTGTACTTGCCAAATACATTCAGGTGTTCTAATGCTATCAGTGTATCTAGAATATCTCTTGCGTTTTGATGATGATACCTTTCTATCTTAAGCCTTTAACTCTGTATCAAGTAACATTTTAAAAACTTCTTTTTTAAATTGCTATATTTAGCCTTTATAGTCACAATATATACATATATATACATACATACATACATAAGGGTGTTTACGGTATTTGAGAACATACGTTATCTTTACTATGGCATAAATATTATTTGGCTTTGTATTTTCTATATTTCACAATTATCAATGGCAGCCGTTATATTTACACAACAAATAAAGAGACCCGCAGTCTATTTGTTGTGTAAATATAGCGGCTGCCATTGATAATTGTGAAATATAGAAAATACAAAGCCAAATAATATTTATGCCATAGTAAAGATAACGTATGTTCTCAAATACCGTAAACACCCTTATGTATGTATGTATGTATATATTAGAGATGGGCGGTTTTACCGAAAAACCGCGATTTTTCGATTTCGTCTCCATACCGAATCGTTTTTTGTTTTTTTTAAACCGTAACCGTTCGGTATTGTGTTTTTACTACAGTAAGCCACCATATACAAGGAAACACGGTTGAAAAGATTTTCCGATTTGAATAAAATTGAATATTACCAAAAAATGTTATATTAGTAAGAGGACAGATTGAACAAATATGATAAAAACATTTAATTGACTTGTAGGAAGAAATCTTTGTTTACAGTTTGTTTATCATTAACATTTTGAATTTTCAAATGAAAAAAAAGAGAAATACGACAGACAACATGACATCGTATTTTTAGCATAAACTATTTTCAAATGAAAAAGAAAAAATCAAAGGCGTTCCGTATGATGTCGAAAATCTATTTGATTCAACTCAAAATTGTAAAATAATTATTTATGTTTGTTTCAGAGTTATCTAAAAAAAATAAGTTATTAAAATGAAATTTAAAAAAAAAAACTTGTAAAAGTAAATAAACGAAAAGTAGTGAGTGAGTATAAACATTTAAAAAGAAAAAAAGTAGTTACCAATGCTAGTATCACTTTATTCGGATTTTTTAAATTATTTTAAACATTAGGCATTTCATTGTTTACTTTTGAAAAGCCACTTCATACATAAATTGTCATTTCTAGAGAACTATCTCTCAACTATACCGTTTTTTCTCCCAAAAATGGGTTATTCAAAAAGTAGACTATGCAACGATTTATATTTTACTAAATTGTTAATATGGTATTTATTTAGAGTTGACAATTTATTCGAAAGTTTAATTATTAAAATTTAATCCAAGTCATGAATTCTATGACTAAAATTACCTTAAAGCTTAAAAAATGACTTTAGGTGAATTAATAATCTCTACTTTTTTTTAACCATCCTTCCTTTTCCCTTGGCGCGGTTTCGGGTGTACTACTAGTCTTTTACGCATGTCTATAAAGTTTTATTACCCTGTCTTAAAAACAAATATTAATAATAACTAATCATCACAACAGAATGAATAGCTTCCATAGTAAAAAGTTTTTTTTCAAAAAAAACGAAAAACCGAACCGTAAATCGAGGTTTTAAGGGAAAAAAACCGAAACCAAAATTTCAAAACCGCCCAACTCTCATATATATATGTATATATATATATATGATACTATTTTGAAATATGTAACGTATAGTTTTTGAATAAATTATTTGTATTTAGCTCTCACTCTTCTGCCATCGAGCACTTTATTGATTTCTGTTCAATATAACTTGACACACACATATATATATATATATATATATGTACATATAAAATAAATAAAAATATATATATTAACGAAAAATACGTCCTATAAAGTTAAGGGCGACTAATAATGCAATTTTCTGCATCTTAATCACTTAGGAAGTGAAACAATCGAAGTAGTAGTAAGCAAAAAAACAACGAACGCTGCAATCACCAATAAAAATAATTACATAAAAATACACATATATATAACCAATGGTATTTTAAATTCCAATGACCAAGTTTTTATTCGTATTTTTACTTGCTGAATTTAAAAAAAAAAATTAATGTAACTACTGACAATTGTTTCACACAGAAACGAACAACCAGGAATAAATATATAGTTATTATTTATATATGCTCTGTTGTTAAACGTTAACAGTCATCGAGCTTTTAAATTGAAAAGTTCTGGTAAACTTTCTTATACACAAATATATATATATATATTTTGGTACAGAAAAATTAGTACATCATTCGTACCATCGGTTTCAAGCACAGAAGGACTTAGCCATGCGGCTCTCTTCAGCTTCTGTTGTCATGATGACAACAGAAGCTGAAGAGAGCCGCATGGCTAAGTCCTTCTGTGCTTGAAACCGATGGTACGAATGATGTACTAATTTTTCTGTACCAAAATAAATAAATATTACGCTCTTAATTTTTAACTTTAATTCTCAATTAATTGAGCAATCTGCTGGGATTTTTCCTGCTATATTACAAAGTATATATATATATATATATATATATATATATATATATATATAGATATATAAACATCTGCAAGTTTCCAATTTCCATGTGTTTGCTCTCTGCCCACGCAAGAGGTGAAAATCTCCCGACCTGTGAGCAACCCTGCAACACAAAGAGTTGACATTTTAAATTCCTTCATAATGGTGGACAAATTAGTTCATTAGATGTTGAACCATTGATGGTAAACTGCTTAAGTTTTATAATGTTCATGGTGGGTGGATGACATTTGACCTTTCACAAGACATGTTTATATGAACAAGACCAATTAAAATGGTTGGCACAAGAGAGAGTTTTTTCAGTCATCTACCCAGGAACCTACACCTGCAAATACTTCATAATTAGTTAAAGTGTTTGTTATTTTATTTCGTATTATTACAGCGGTTAGAAAACTGACTATAAATATGAAAGATGATGGATCTACCTTTGACAAAGATTCAAACTATTAAACTATTAGGCTCATTTTTTTTTTTTAATATAATAATACAGTTTATTTATTAATCTACAAGACAGAACTATTAAAATAATTTAAGTGACCTTTGTACGAATGTGTGTGTATTATAGTAGATGTACCCATGACCCATTGGGTCACAACCACCAATTTGATTTCATTCGAAAATTCATAAATTGCGACATATGTTATGAAATTCTTCTTGGGTAACTAAAAATAATAAGTCTATTTACTTCTATACTATAATTATTATTATCATCATCATTATTATATAGAAGTATTATTTTTCTTTATTATTCCAATATAGAGGTAAAGAAACTTATTTTGTCATTTAATTTACATAAGAGTTTCTCATGATGGATACAATTCCTTTCAAATGATGTCTTAGCATTCTGCATTGACTTCCTTTCCAAAGGACGATCAAGATAAGGTAACTGTAGACATTATGAGTTCAATCCCTGTTGAAGTATAGCAATATTTAGATGTGGGTGTGTATAAATAAGGTTAGAATCAGAAATTTTCCACGTAAGTTTAAAATTAAGCAAAGTTATGTGTACAGGAAGTTGTGTCACGTACAGGAAGTCCAAAGTGACGAATAAGCCGATCAGATCTTTTTCTTTCTTTCTGGACATGTCATCTACACAACGAGATTCCAACTGCTCAAAGGAGTAGCCACCATCCATATAATCTGCTGGTATTGAAGAACCGGTCCCCATTGTACTACATAATTTAACCTTGATATTTGCTTTCATCAAAGTGTTCTTTATGAAGTCTTTATATCACATGTTGACTGTGTGATGGATGCTTTCCTTCAGTTAACTCCAGCTTTTTAAGGAATCCGGTTGTCATTTTTACCATATGCCCACTCCATCTCAGACGATACTTAAGTATCTCACATTCAATGCTGATGCAATGACTCCATTCAAGAACTTCAGTCTCATTTATGTATATTTTCCAATGTACTATAACTAGTATCTGCCATAAACATTGACGTATGTCTAACATGCATAGAACATGGATGACAAAACATGTTTTGTATCCTCACACACACCAACATACACACTTCAAGCAAGTGCAGAACATGATTTGATGATAGCGTGTGCATAACCTGCCAGCTAATTTGTAATTTGAATTCACGTTTAAACACTTTATGAGTTCATGGATGTGTAATAGATCAATTTGATGAGGTTTGCTTTGATGAAATGGCAACAAGTTTATATGCACCTCAAACAGGCGTTATCAGAAATAGATGTACAGTGAAACCTCCATAAGAGTAAAGGAAGTAGATATAGATATAACAGAATGAAGAAAATAGGATGGCGCTAAAAAGAGAGGGAGAGAAAAAAAGAGAGGGAGAGAAAAAAAAGAGAGGGAGAGAAAAAAAGAAGAGAGGGAGAGAAAAAAAGAAGAGAGGGAGAGAAAAAAAGAAGAGAGGGAGAGAAAAAAAAAAGAGAGGGAGAGAAAAAAAAAAGAGAGGGAGAGAAAAAAAAAAGAGAGGGAGAGAAAAAAAAAAAAGAGAGGGAGAGAAAAAAAAAAGAGAGGGAGAGAAAAAAAAGAGAGAGGGAGAGAAAAAAAAGAGCTGGGGGAGAAAAAAAGAGATGGGGGAGAAAAAAAGAGATGGGGGAGAAAAAAAGAGATGGGGGAGGGGGGATAAGAGAAGGGGGAGGGGGGATAAGAGAAGGGGAGAGGGGAATAAGAGAAGGGGAGAGGGGAATAAGAGAAGGGGAGAGGGGAATAAGAGAAGGGGAGAGGGGAATAAGAGAAGGGGAGAGGGGAATAAGAGAAGGGGAGAGGGGAATAAGAGAAGGGGAGAGGGGAATAAGAGAAGGGGAGAGGGGAATAAGAGAAGGGGAGAGGGGAATAAGAGAAGGGGAGAGGGGAATAAGAGAAGGGGAGAGGGGAATAAGAGAAGGGGAGAGGGGAATAAGAGAAGGGGAGAGGGGAATAAGAGAAGGGGAGAGGGGGAATAAGAGAAGGGGAGAGGGGGAATAAGAGAAGGGGAGAGGGGGAATAAGAGAAGGGGAGAGGGGGAATAAGAGAAGGGGAGAGGGGGAATAAGAGAAGGGGAGAGGGGGAATAAGAGAAGGGGAGAGGGGGATAAGAGAAGGGGAGAGGGGGATAAGAGAAGGGGAGAGGGGGATAAGAGAAGGGGAGAGGGGGATAAGAGAAGGGAGAGGGGGATAAGAGAAGGGGAGAGGGGGATAAGAGAAGGGGAGAAGAGGGATAAGAGAAGAGGAGAAGGGGGATAAGAGAAGGGGAGAAGGGGGATAAGAGAAGAGGAGAAGGGGGATAAGAGAAGAGGAGAAGGGGGATAAGAGAAGAGGAGAAGGGGGATAAGAGAAGAGGATAAGGGGGATAAGAGAAGAGGAGAAGGGGGATAAGAGAAGAGGAGAAGGGGGATAAGAGAAGAGAAGGGGGATAAGAGAAGAGGAGAAGGGGGATAAGAGAAGAGGAGAAGGGGGATAAGAGAAGAGGAGAAGGGGGATAAGAGAAGAGGAGAAGGGGGATAAGAGAAGAGGAGAAGGGGGATAAGAGAAGAGGAGAAGGGGGATAAGAGAAGAGGAGAAGGGGGATAAGAGAAGAGGAGAAGGGGGATAAGAGAAGAGGAGAAGGGGGATAAGAGAAGAGGAGAGGAGGATAAGAGAAGAGGAGAGGGGGATAAGAGAAGGGGAGAGGGGGATAAGAGAAGGGGAGAGGGGGATAAGAGAAGGGGAGAGGGGGGATGAAGAAATGGGGGGGAGCGAGGGGGTAAAAGAGACGGAGGGGGGATGAAGAGTAAAAAAGAGAAAAAAGTAACGTAAAGAGAGAAAAAAGAGGAAAAAGGGGGAAATAGAAAAGAGAAAAAAAATTTTTAAAACATGAAAAAATTTTCTCATGAAAAGAAATGAAAAAAAAAGGATAAAAATGTTTACTATCAACACCTTTTCTCAGTCAAGCAAATATCTGAAGGAGTTATATATATATATATATATATATATATATATATATATATAAGCAAGTCTGTGAAAAGATGATCAGAGAGAGAAAGGGGTGGGTGTTGCGGCATGACTATGATAAAGATTGAGGTTACTTCATGAAAGCTTTTGGTCAGGAACTATTTTCTGCTTTCCTCCCACACTCACAAGCACTGATCTTAGTTGGTCATGAAAAGCAGGCGTTAACAGGCAGCACGATCCACCTTCACAGACTTCCATCCGCAGAGGGAGATTGGTGAAATAGAAAACACTGTATCCCACACAGCTGGAAAGGATCCAAAAAATATCGGGTTTTCTAGAATACCTAAGAGTAACAATTTTTTTTTTCTGAAACCTGTTGAACTATTGTGCATATATATTTATTTATAAAGAGATTTACATCACTTTTTAGAGAACACCACGAATGAGTCAGAACCTTTTTTTTTTTAAACCAAATCTAAACATTCATAATGAAAGTAATCAATTTGTCAAAGACAACTTGTCGGACATTAACATTGGTTTCACGTCCGTTTTACATGTTGGCATGTGTTAGACAGCTTTTAGAAATTGACTTCTAAACTAACCTATCTCTGGTCAGGTCTTTATTTATTGCTTTCTTTCAAGTTCATCCTTATCACCTCCTCCTATGTTTCCCTTTGCCTGTGAACTGAACTTGATACCTCAAACGTGCTACATCTACTAACCCAAGAACTCTCACCTATTATTTAAACTTAGTCAGCAGATCTAAGCCTGTCTTTAAGATTTGCATTGCACATCCGTCGTATCATTTCTCTCCATGCAACACATGTCCTCAACCCTCACCGGCCAGGTTTCATTTCCATACATCATCACACTGCGTACACATGCTTGATAGACTCTTCCCTTGGTCGACAGTGGTAACGCTCTGCTGGTTAGAAGCTCCTTGAACTTATTCCATCTATTCCTAATTCTTGCAGTCACTAGCACCTGATCCTCCCTGTGCTGCAATCTGAACAACCTCAATAGCTTCATAGACAACAATAAAGAAATTGTTCGGTCATTTTTTAGATGTGTCCATGCATCATTTCTTTAAGTGGTTCCATCCGTTAGTTGGTAGGTTTGTCACGCTAAAGTTTTAAGTAGCATTTTTATTGCTAGATCTTTGGATTGAAAACAAATCAACAGGGAGAATGTAGTGAAGTTGATATACAAAACTAATTGTCCACTTCTAATGGCCATCCTTGTCGGGGGAGGGGGCACTGCCACCTTTTGTGATGTGTCTGTGGTGGTGTAAATATGTGTAATGCTGCATTTTTAGTGAGGTTCATAGATGCATGCTTCAGAGGCACGTGGGCCCTTTAAAAAAAGTGATTTCTCTTTAAACAAGTGTTTATGCTGTGAGATCAGACCACTCGAAATCTTACAGAATTAATGTCAATTCCAGTAGGTTTTTATGTCCAGTCATAAAACAGCCCATCATTTTCAAATAGCTTGGCTGTGTGGTCTACTCCAAATGAAACCAATATCTATACATATTCCAGCAAGACGGGCAGAGGGGGTTGTTCGGTCTCTGTCGGTCTGAAAGACAGAGGAGTCTCTGGCTCCTAAGCTGAAGACCTGCTTGTGTTCGATTGGACTGGTGTTTTGATTCGGACGGGTTCAGAGTTCTGATTGCAAGTCTGTCGTTTTATAGAGAAAACACTGTTACTTGTTTTAAACCAGAGTTGTGATCTTGTTTAGAATTTGGGCGCAGACAACAAGTGGACAATCACGGCCCATGCAATGAACTCGCAGAAACGCAGGTTCATAGTGAAAGAAGGACGGCAGCTTTCTCAAAACAAGTGAGGCCGACACAAACCCAGGAATGCTTAGTTATAAACAAATAAGCGGGACTGTCAACTAATCTATGTCGCCGGCTATGCAAAAAGTCATTTGGACAGCAATTCAGACAGAATTAATGTCCAGTGTTCTTCTCAATAAGCTGGTGTAAAGAGCTTATGCAACACATTATAGTTGTCACACATGATGCTAAAGGCGAGTATGCAGCCGCCTACACTCCAGCTACTACAGGTTGAGAGCCACCAGTCATTGTTCATAGGACTGTGTGGAGCCCGTAGATTATCCGTGTCACCAGCCTATGAATTTGCTTCAGGTGCTGGCTATTCCGAATCAGATAGGGAGACGAAAACTGGATACTATATTCCAGAATGGGTTACACCAGAGATATGTACAACGAGAGAAAGATGCCGGCTGTCATGGTGGCAATGAAGCGGTAGATGAGAAAGCACACTGTTGGCCTTATTTGCTGCCGGAATGCATAGGGCAGTAGGACTCAAGGAGGAATCTACTACAACGCTACCATTCATTAAAATAGAGTATCATCAAAATAAAATCTGAAAAGAAATAAATTACCAATCGTTCGCCTCCTCCCACTACTTCTCTTATCATTGAGCTTTTACTTACATGATCCAGTGTGCACAGTGACAAGCAAGGAAGATAAGCCAGCAAAATTTAGAGTTTTAGTAATACATAGATTATCGACGGACTAGAATCATGTGTATTAAGGGGGGAGAAGTGGGCGATTGAGCATACTCCCTGATTTCATAATCTGTACTTGTAACCATTAAGCCAACTTCACCCTGTTTCCCTTCAGTGGAATCTTTTGAGAACATCCAACAGCTTGCGATGACAAAAGAACCAAAAGGTGAGGTCGAAGTTATTGAAGAGACTGATGTATTGTTTCCAGCAATGGGAATAATATCTTCTTCAGGTACGAGTGTTGCGTGTCTTCCCAAGGGAAATATTCTGGAGGAGATAAGTCAATAACAAATACTTTGACACAATTAGTCGCATACTTTTTGGATGTGTAACTATCTAGTTTAGCGTGGTTTCTTTGACTTATTAACACTTTTGAGGTTATTTAATGACAACACACCATCGAACATAAAATTATCTTGCTAGATTTTCAAAGTTAGACCCAAATAGCAGTGAAGCTGACAAATCAAATTCTGTTTTTGACTAGCCAATTTCCATTTGTTCTTGTTGTACCATGTTATTAGCAATATAACGTACTTAGCACCAATTTATTTTTTAAATTACTTAGTCTGGCCCAGACGACTGCTAATATGAAACATTTTTAAATAATTACATAAAAATAAAAATCAGTACGGGGATAACTCATTTTAAATTGAATATAATAAGAGTTGTCTACCGTAAGTTTAAAAATGTGAAAATAAAAAATAAAATGATTCCACTGTATGGGTAGGTACAGTTAGAACCATATAAAACAAATAGTAATATTACGCATCTAGATAAGATTCGGTTTCAGGCTATCATAATTCATACAAGAATTTTACACATGGCCTCGTGGTGTAACAGGTAAGAATGTTGATTACCGCTCAGTTCTAAGCAACAATCTTTTGGAGGTTGAAGGTTTAATTCTCATTACAGGCGATAATAAGAACAACATAAAAAATTAACACTGCTGCCCAGTCATGACTGACGGAACAAGAACAATCTATTCATGTGGATTAAATTAAAGGATTCAGTTCAAAATTTCATACAGATTCCAGAGTTCGAAAAGAAGGTTCCCAAATTTGAAAAGATGCAGCTGAAGAAAGTCGGAGGTTACATCGAGTAGTAGGCTGAATAAAAAAAAAAAATGCCATACCTATGGTAAACAATGGTATACTATTAATTGAACACTGGTTTCTATTTTACCTATAATTGGAGAGAAAGGTATTTGTGCATAATTGACAATAGATTAAGAATAGGGTTTGAATGATTGCATAGTCAACAATAGTATCCATTAGGCCAATAACCCCCACAACTAGGTTCATTAATTTTTATTTTATTAATATAAAAAAAAACGATCTTACATAGAAAATTAACTGAAATAAATAAGATTGACTCCTTCTGGACTCTAAACTTCTGGTAAAAAATACAACTTCAAATGACGTCTGCATAGATTTTATAGTTTACTTATATATATATATATATATTTTAAATTAAATATTAAAGTGTTTTATACCTACAGACGACGTGGTATCGGGCTTACACCCTCATCAGTGCAGGAAGTAGTTGTTTCAGGCGGTCATATGGGCTCGCACGTAGTTCGGAGATTCAGTCTAGAATTACAAGCCTATATATATATATATATATATATATATATTTATGATATTTCACCTCAAACAAGGCAGGTCGCCACTGTAGACGTAAGGGGCTACTGAAAATTAGGTAGTAGGTTTTGGGTGTCATCCTATGTTGGGAGCTGTGCAGCAAGATGTCTGTTTACATTAGTTTTAAACCTCTGCATGTCGGTACAGTCGAGGAAAAAGGGAGCAGGGAGGGAGTTCCAGAGGCCGGCAGCACAAGGAAAGAAGCTGTTGGAGTAGATAGCTCTCCGGCATCTAGGGACCTCCACAGTGAATGGATAAGACCTAGCTGATTGTCGGGTTGTGCGTTGAAGGGTTACTAGAGCAGCTAGTTCATCGGAGCACAATCCATTGAAGTATTTGTAAAACAAGCACAAGGATGCCACATTGCGGCGATTGGACAGGGGCTGGAGCTTGGTAGATAGTGTGGAACCTATTAAGTTGGCGACTCTTTTTTGGACCTTGTCTAAGAGAGAGAGACTAGTGGATGATGCACCGGCCCAGATGTGACAACAATACTCCATACATGGGCGGATGGTGGCTTTGTAGAGATACAGGATAATGTCAGGTGTGAGGAGTTTACTAGCACGGTAGAGAGAGCCCACCTACTTTGCAACAGCCTTGGCAATGTCTTCAATATATTTGTTCCAATTCATGGTACCTGTGAATGTCAGGCCGAGTAGTCTGAAAGTTGAACTCTCAGGTAGGGTGTTATTTGCCATGGCAATCGGTGGTTGAAGAGGTTTCTTGTAGTTATTGAAGGAAAGGAGCTTTGTCTTTGCGGCATTAAAAGTTACTAACCATTTCTTCCCCCAATCCACTAGAGCTTGAAGGTCACTAATATATATATATATATATATATATATATATGGAGCAAGTTTAGGCATTTTTTAACTGGGGCATTGATGTATAGTGCTGTTACGTCTAAGCTATGTATGTTTTTCTTTTCTACGTTGATGTTATATATATATATATATATATATATACAGGGTGATTCATAAGTCACTTAACTATTTAAAATGATTACCATATGAAGCACAAACATACTATGAACTTTTGATAATTGTTATCTTACTCTCTAATTACTGCTATTTGTTATTTTAAATTTGTTCGTTTATATATTTGTTTCTATATATATTTATTTTTATTTATTTAAATTTGTGTAAATCATCATATGTGCATTTTTTTTTTAGACAGTATATCATTTACAATTGAAGAGCAAATTTTTATTGTTATTCATATGGCCAAATTTGATGAATCTCCCACACTTGTTGAAAGGCAATGACGACCTCAAATCAAAAATCACTGCCGAGTTTGTTAAAATTAATCAATCAAATATGCTACAAAGAGTCGTAAATTCTTTGCAAAAAAGAATGGACCTATGCATGCAGAATGAAGGTGGAAATTTTGAAAATTTGTTGTAATTTAAAATTACAACAAATTCATAAATGAATTTGTTGAATAAACTTTCTGTTTTGTATTACCGTATTTTTTAACTTTAGAATTTCAAAGATAAATAGCTAAGTGACTTATGAATCACCCTCTATCTCTCTCTCTCTATATATATATGATAGATTCATAATGGCGACTTGATTTGAATTCTATCATTCTACTACCGGGAGGGGTGGAGGGCACACATGAGTGTTGTCTGCTTTCTACTTCATATATCAAATAAGTTTTTCTTTATTCACTCTATTTGTATCAATATAAAGTAAAGCTTTCCATATTTCATTAATGACTGTCACTGGATGCATTCCAGTTAAGGCAGGGAGAGGAAAAAGAAAGTCACATGTCAGGCTTTTATAGGATGGTTTTTGACTCCCACTGAAGGCGTGCTTGTCTTCAGGTATTCTTACTTGTATGCCTTCATTACTTATTTTATCGATAAAGCATCCAAACACCTAATGGAAATACTTCATACAATATGGAGGAGTATGCTCAGATAAAACTTTTGCCCATCCTTACGTTGTCAGGTGAAGGTATGCCGTCTCACAACTGACCTATGTTCTTGTTTTTATTTATTTGTTTGTTTCTAACAAAACTAGATATCTAATACTTCTTTTTATTGACTGTAAGATGTGTTTTAAACATATCTGTGGGTGAAGTCAGAATGCTGCCCTACACTTTCAGAAATACAAAAAAAAAAACATCTTTAAATAGATGAGAAATTAAATTTTTCCAAAAGATAAATAAAATTTACATTAGCAAATGCAATTACTTTTTCAGGCGTGAGGATGAATAAAGAGGCAACCATTTTGAAGGTAAATTAGTCAGGAAGGTTGAGGGGTTTTTCTTTTCTTTGCTTTCTTACCTTTTGGGCATCTCTGTACTAATCCTAAAAAGTACATACTTCCATTTCACAAACATCTAGTTCTTGAAATATACCCCCATAATATAATATATATATAAGGATATAAAATACACGATATATCATAAAATGAAATACTGAAGACAAGCTGTATGAAAAGGGAAAAACAAATTATTTTGCTGTTATTCAATAAATCTAAAAAAGACGTTTGTTGATCCGAACAAAACTGGTAAATCTCTTGTTTTTGATGATTTCTCCCTGTGTTTAATTTGTTTTTTCTTATATCTTTTTCATTATATATATATATATATATATATATATATATATATACACTCTGAAACTGCATCACCTAGGCTATTTGGATAAGTAAATATCATTTTGATCAAAAAGAGAATGATAATATCATAGGGTCTGCGTTTAAATGGAACAACCTTATTTTATTGTATTTATAAAATAACTTTCTATATATTGATAAAGTTGTAGTTCACGTTTGCCTGTTCATGAACGAGAGATGTTAGTATACTTATATTACAGGTTGCAATGCAATCTATATCAGTAATAAATAGGTTTAGGGGTTTATTTGTTTACTTTGTTCACTATCAAATTGACAGGAAAAAAAAATTAAATTTAAAAAATATATAATTTGCTAAATAAAAAACAACTTATTTCTTGTGTAGTTTAAACGTGAGAATTATCTCCCTTACTCCCAATAGGTTCTCAAGTAAGGGTCCAGAGTTTGGATTGAAAATTACTCAATGCCATGACAAAGACAGTCCCAATTTGTTTTTTGTTGCTAAAAACAACTTTCAGGGTACAGTGATTTTTAATTGACATAAGATGGAGGAAAGCATAAAATGCAGACAGACTGTGTGTGTGTGTGTGCGTGTGCGCGCGCGTTTATAGCGTTTCAGAAGTTCGAAGCTGTTAGCAATTCAAAATTTAGAAGTGCTAACGGTTTCTAACTGGATAAGATGCTCACCATGATATTCTTGTTCGGTTTAATGTCCGTTTTACATGCTGGCATGTGTTGCACAGCTTTGAGAAATTGACTTTCAAACTAATCTATCCCTGGCCTAATCTTAATGTATCCCTCTTTCTCTCAAGTCCATTCTTATCACCTCCATCCCATGTTTTCCCTGACCTCCCCCTACCTCAACTGTTCTACATCTACTAACCCAAGAACTCTCATCCATTTTTTCAATATTGTCATACCATCAAAGTTTCCTGTTCTGCACACATCTCCCTATGCTGTCCAGATTTAATCTTCATCTGAGGTCATCAGATCTAAACCTGTCTGTAACACTCACATTGCACATCCATTTATCATTCTCTCCATGCAATGCATGTCCTCAACTCTCATTGGCTATCACCAATTTTATATCGACCTGCTGGTCTCTTACCGATACACTTCAGACCCACTGGATGATGCAGGAAGATGACAAGTCTTTAATTTTAACCAAATTCTGATGTGGAGACATGTTTACGTTTAAATCATATGAGCAAATGGTTGTTTAAGTAATGATTTAATTCCTGTTTTTTCATCTTCGTTCAATCACAATTAGACCTTATTTCTGAAACGTGTGTTAATCTTACAGATTAAAATTATTTGGTATTCGTGCCACCACAGACACCTCCGTTCCATCACAGGTCACTGCTGGCCGAAAAAACTTATCAGCAACTATGCAACGAAAAAACCCTCTCCACAAAGGTCGCTGAGCAAAGATGGTCTATGTTAGGCCATGTCCTACGAATGGACTCTGACACTCTCGCACAAAGGGCACTAGACTTTGTCGTTACTGGCTCACAAGCCTACCAACCGCGACTAGGACAGCACTGCACAAATTTGCTGGGCACACTACGTGCTGACCTCAAGCAGGCGGGACTAGGACTACTACATACAGCGAAACAACTTCATTGCCTACGACAATTTGCACATGACAAGGCCAGATGGCCTGGGACTAGCATGGAGGACTGATTACAGCTACGGGATGTCATTTGACTACCGTAGCCGCAGAACAGTTTTTAATAAAATTCGGAAAATTTTGTATAGTGTCAATAAATTTCTGAAACTATCATTTTTTAAGCTTTTATCCTTTGAAAAAAAAACAGCTTTTCACATAAAAAAAGTTGATATGTAAATTCGGTGCTTGTTTATAAAAATGCACAGGTGAAAATTGCAGTTCCAAATAAATTAACAGGAAAACTCTTTGATATACTTACATATCAGGCAAAAGTAGGATCTACATAAATAAATTGGGAAAATTATTGAGTAGAATTTTAATTAATATAAATCAGTTTTATCGTAGTTTTCCAATTAGCCATTGATAAGCGTGCAAATACACGTAAAACAGCAGAAATAAGTCAGTGTCATTTCGCCAAGTCATAATCAATGGGGAATCGGAAAATACGATAAAACTGCTTTATATTTTTAATTAAAATTCTACTCGATAATTTTCCCTAATTTTTGGTGTAGATACCTACATTTGCCTGATAAGTAAGTATATCAAAGAATTTTCCTGTTAATTTATTTGAAACTACCATATTTCACATGTACATTTTTATGGACAAGCACCATAAATTCTTATAAGTAGTTCTACATGAGCTATATTATAGGAATAAGAATTGAATTATCAAATAATTTAAATGCAAATATATATTTTCTTTATCTTTAAAAAATTAGGTATTTTTATATGCGTATGATTCACTCCTAAACTAATCAAGCGATTATTATGAATTTTGGAACACAGTTGCTAAGTGTAAGTATATGTGAGTTATATTTCACTTAATTTAGTTTTATGCAAAAAGAGGGTAAAGAGGGGTGGAAATTCTCCATGAAAATTCAGATACCTCTAATATTTGTGAAATTTTAGCAACAGGTATTAAACATCAATTAATAAATATTCCCCAAATTTCAGTTTCTTTGAAGCATCTTAAAGGGTATTTAGGAGGCATAGTATGGGCACAATCTGCTATTGGAAAATTCAAATATTTTAGATTTGCATTAAATTTGATCCATAGTCATTAGACACCAATTAAGTAAGATTACCCTTAATTAAAATTTTTTTTTTTTTAAGACCTTAAGCTTCAGTCATAATTTCTAGAATCAAAATCAGAACAAGGATTCTAGACATTAGGTTTAGTATCATTATATCTCCAATTTAATCTTCGTAAGGGACATAAAAGTGATGCTAAACTGTTCTGTTCAGGGAATTTATTTTACCTGTCCTGGGGATGGGTATTCTTGCACAATATATATACAAATTAATTTAGTTTTGCAGCCTGAAAGGAGAGAAATGAAATTACTAAACACCATGTGAATTGTATTGACTAAGACAGCTTAAAGGTATGACTCACTTCTCACATGGCAACCGATTTAGTTGACAATCTACGGTCTACCCTCAATCCCAGGGTAGAAACATTTGTGGCTATTATTGATTACATGAACGTAGAATTGAGGACACACTGATTAATGGTGACTGGTTCGAGATAAAACAAATCGAGACATGAAATTTTGTTTCGGGGAAATTCTTTCTCTTTTCTGCTTGACGTAAAACAAGTCATAGAAATTAGCGAATTAATATTCACATCAGGAATGCATGGAAATATTTCAAGTAGAATGAAACTATTATGAGATTTACAATTTTTAAAAACTTCTATTACCTAACTATGCCTTTTGGTTTTTACAACTTTTCAAGCGCTTTGCCTTCCGGTGTTCTTCAGGTGACTCATGTCAAACTCAGGAGCAGTCATGAAATTTTTTACCCAACCTTTTATCATGTAGCACAATAAGAACTGAATTTAGCAGATTATCCAGATGACAGTTTCTCACGCACGCAGTTGAACTCCCGTTGTGTAGAAGACACGTAGCAGCAATTTGTTTTTTATTGTTGTTGTAGTCGCGTTACATTTTTTTTTTTTATTAACAGAGGTTGTAAACGTTATTAATAAAGAACAGCACAAAATTATTCGGGTTTATTTTTTATTTTTTTACAGTATATATGTATACACATAATACCCCCAACCCATCCCTTACAGGGGGAGGGAGCAGCTATCTTGTGATTTAGTTAGAAAAAAAAGATCTGATCCGCTTATTCACCACGTCTCACTAGCGACTTCCTGTGTGATGTAACTTCCTGTACACATAGATCTAACTCAACTTCTAATGGAAAATTCTACTCTACTTACTTTTTACATCATTTCTACACACGCACATCTAAATATTGCTACAATCAGAGAACCCGAAGAAAGCCAGAGGATAAAACGGCCGAAACTATGTGCTAACAACCAAGATGAAGAAACCATTCAGAAATCGTAAATAAATGAAATTTACTAAAAAAAAAAAAAGAAAAAGTAAAATGTGATTTTTACATTTTACTTACCAAAGTCCATCTATTCCACACCAGTCGGAGGCGATAACTATATTTTTAAAAATTACATCATTTTCATTATATAGCCTCACTAAACCGAATACTATGTTTTTTTATACATTTACTGACAAGGCTACCTGCTACCTGGTACCGCCTGTGGTCTTTCTATAAACTACGTAAGTTACAGGAAAAAAATAAAAGTAAGCTGCATAATATTGTAATTTGAAATATTTAAGTTTATTTTAAGACAAAATCAGAGTAAAAATATTTAAGCCCGGGTGAGGTTTGAACTCAATCTCTGGCTCTAAATACAGCATGCTAACAGATTGAGTCACCAAATAAATTATATTTTTTTCACACAGTTGAATGTTGGTTGAAACCACAGCAGGTAGCATTCTTTCTTTCTCCCCCCCCCCCTCTCTCTCTTTATTTGCTATTTCTTTCTTCTCATCAGCAAAGGGAAACAGCATATAGGAGAGAAAGAAAGCGTAAAGGATAAACTAGTGGAGATCAAAAAAATTATCTCTTATTAAATTAGTATCCGGTGAGTTGGGTAGCGATATTAGGACTATTTACTGTGAGGGTAAGAACTCCACCGCCTTCTTTTATTTATGACTAATAAAAAATTGTTGAAGTAAATCTTGTTTAATAATTTCATTCGTTCTGTCTTTTAGAAATCTAAAACAAAATATAAGAAAGGCAACATGTACATGATAACACAAAATTATAGTAATTACTCACAGACAATGCTATGAAGATAAACTAGTATTATATAAAGTGGAATTTTACAAAAACAGTAAAAAAATTCATGATAAAAACGTAATCTAAATCGGCAACAAGAAAACTAATTAAAAATGTGAAATCATTATAACAACCACTGACCAGTAATTAACAAAACAAGCAAATGATTTTTTTTTGTCGCCAGATTTTTTTTGTCGCCAAAAAGGACAATTTAATTAAGGAACAAAGTTGATAGTTTGGTCAAATGTGGTGCAATTTTCATCAAACTGTTTTTATTCGGCTTCTATTTTCATTTGGGGCATTCAGTTATATATCCATTCAGTAAATATCGTGAAATTATTTGTTGTATAAAAATAAAAGTTACAATCATCAAGTTTCAGTATTGCACAGATGTTACGAAGGCAACGTGTATAAATCTATATTGATATGAGAGTTGAGCATATGTTGGTCTGTCTGCCTGCACTAATTAATTTTAGGCTTTAAGACTCAGGAATTTGAAATTTTGAAGGAATGATAACCTACCTATAAGCAAATCATGTTATTTTTTTATAAAGCGGCCACAAAGAAACCATGAAACCCCGTTAAAATTTGCTGGGGGGGGGTATCTTCACAATAAAAAGAGGTAATGGGTAACTCCTACTGCATTTTCTTTTTAACTAATGAGTCACCACTTATAAAGGCCAAAAGCCGCTCGAGGATAAAGGTTAATGTTAGCAAACAGAAATTTTTTTTCTTTCACACTTCTTTTTTTGACTATGTTTTTCTTCAGATCAGATCTTGAAAAAGTCTTTGAATAATGACGAAACGTTGCTAAACAAACAATTTTGGGTTTTCCTTTTTCTATTATGTTGGATTCTTAATTCCATAATTAACATCATTATATATATATATATATATATAAATAAATAAAAAACATTTTGCTACATTCCAAAGACCAAGATTTTATTCAACTTACCAATTATTTTTTTTAAATAAAAAACCTTGGTACAATTACGGATCTGTTTCGTTCAATAGAAGAACAACCAATATTTGTCAGTGTTTTCCACTGTTTGCTGCATAGCCGCCGTATTTGCTATTTAGATGTTAATTTACTTCTCATTTTTAGACAATGCGTGGTGGAGCATTGGTACACGTCCCGGCTACAGAGTCAAACATGATTTTCGTACCGGGGTTCAAACCGTGTGACCGGCAGGGATTGCCTCCTCCCATACTGATGATTGCAAGTTTGGCATGAAACGTGTATATGGGTTTACTTTGAAAATAATATTTATATATATATATATATATATATATATTAGCAAAAAAATACCTAGCATTAATCGAGATTGCCTGAAGAACCTTATTTTCTGTTACACATTAGATTATTTTTACTCTTAGTCTTATTTTTAAAATTTTATGATATTCAATTTTTGAGATGGGGTACGAAGCATCGATTGGGTGGGAGGGGATGTAAGTAAAGTGACATTAATTAAAACAAATTGAACCACTTGAGGCATTTCAAAAGAATTAGTGAGGACCCCTGTGTACTCATGCTCCAAGCCCTGAACTTTTTAACAACTTTTATTTTTTGAATTTCTATAATTTTCATGTAATAGATAAAATAAAGTGAAACATATTTCCATTTTTTATAATATCAAGCACGAACGCAGATCCCATGATATTGTTGTACCTTCTTTGATCAAAATGAAATATACTTATCCAAATACCTTGTGTAATGTAGTTTCAGAACATATAATTATGAAGGTCTGTCTCTAAAACCCTAGGAGGAGTTTGCGAACAAACAAACAGATGAACAGGAACAACTTCTTCTCAGTGAATTTATTATATATATATATAGAGAGAGAGAGAAATGTGATACTTAGAAGACAATACAATGCAGAGGTGTGACAGATAGACACAAGTTGGAGCAAATAAGACATATAATGGAGCAAGTTAAATAGTTTCACCCTTAATACAATGTATACATATATATATATATATATATATATATATATATATATATGTGTATGTATACATTGTATTAAGGGTGAAACTAACTTGTTCCATCATTATGTGTCTTATTTGCTCCAACTTATGTATTTGTCACACCTCTGCATTGTATTGTCTTCTAAGTATCACATTTCTATATACAAGTAAACAATGCTTCAAGCAAACTACATAAACCTATTACATATATATATATATATATATATATATATATATTAATAAATTCACTGAGAAATCGTGTTTGTTTTGAGGAGTTAGATTCATCTTTTCTGTAAAAATGGTCCAACTGATAAGATATTTTGGTTTAATGATATTAAAAGTAGACCATGAAAGATGATTCCAAAGTATAAAAAGAAATACTAAAAATAAAATCAAGAATCTGATACAAGAAACAAAAAAAAAGAAATAGTACATGTATGCAACAGAAGTCCACAGCATCCTTTTTTTTTTCAAAAGATAAAATACTTTGGAAACATAATGCATTCATTTGCTAGTAATAATAAGTTTGCAAAGTTTTTATAAGATTATAATAAATATATTTTTTATTAGATTATATATATATATTAATTTTAGTGAAATATAGTTGTACATTTATTGATTTATGCAAGATATTTAACAAGTTTTGTTCATTTCATTAATCATTTTCAATCCGCTCTTAATATTCTTCATCATTAAACTGACAATCCATCCATATCATTAATCCTTATCCTCGAGTGGCTTTTAGTATGTAATAAGCAATGACTCATTACTAGTAGAAAAAAGTTTAGTTGGGCATGGTTTTACTATTTACGAAAGGACAATTATCTTTTTCTTATACTGTAAAACAGGGCCTTCCAATCAGGTAATTTCAAGAATCGTGTGCCATAAAAATGGCAACAAACAAATCTTGAGATCTTCATAAATGGACAGAAACACAAGGAACGAAAAAAAAAAAAATCATCAGAAGCACAAAGAGAAGATCACAAATAAAAGAAAATCGCAGTACGTCAATGCGACATATGCAGAACAAAGTACAGGAGAATACTGGTGAACATTATATTAGATGAATGCGAATCATCCGAATACAAACAACATGGATGAGTCGACAATCCCAATTAATTGTTTATAACCAAGCATACCTGGGTTTGTGCGAACCTTGCTTGTTTTGGAGAATGTCACCGTTCCTACTTCTACTGCAGACACAGAACACAAGACGACAACGCTTCAACTGATGAGGACTTCCATCACAACAGGAAGCAATGAGAAATTAATTTTGTGTAACAGCTCAACTACAAACTTATTTTTCATACAAATTTTTAGGAAGCCTGACCGGCAAGAGGTTTTGAAAAAGAAAACGGGGGAAATTTAATGATATAAAAAATAAAAATACCTATATAAAAATATTTTATATACAAAATATTTTGGAGGAAAAGCAGGATGGTACAGTATTTTTCTTAACAAAAAATCTATGTTAATGTGCGAATAAATATGCTGTATGGAAACCTAGAGAGTTCAAATGAAACTAATGGTTGATAAGTTGGACAGCATTTCATTTAGGTTATAAATAAACAGGTTTTCTTTTTATTAAAGCCAGAAAAACAACAGTTTCTTCCGAGTGGGAGGTTGGTTACGAACTGAACTTGAAAATATAATTTCATTTATAGTATCGCAATTTTAACCACGTACAGGCCAAAATCGATACACGTAAGGACCTCGGGCAATAACTAGACAATTAAATAAACAGTAAGAGAAAAAAAACAAGCTATTTTAAACAACAAATAATTTATTGAAGAAAAAGAAAATAGGTAAAATGAGTTCGGCAGAAAGTCATTGTTCAAAGTTCACTTCATAGACTGAATTTAAGTTCCGATGGACACACGGAAAGGCTGCATAAATAAAGTCCTAATTATGCTGCCCGAAGGCTTATTAACTTTGCTAGGAAAGACATGTCAGAAAAAAGAGAAAACTTACTTGAAAGAATTTTGTTAGTAAAATAAAAAAATACCAGAAGAATATAGAAAAGTCCTTTTGTTCGCGCTGTTTGTTTCCTTTGATTGTTCATTTTTTTTTTTATAGACATCGCATCGTTTCTTCGATCGACTCCTTTTGAGAATAGTGGCACTCTTCCACGTCAACTCTTCATTTGGAGACATCTTTCGGAACACACTTCGTTTTGTCTTTTCCAAAGGCACATTTGCCTTTCAAATGAATATCTTCCTTGTTTCTGTTTTTAGAATTCAGTGGACTTCTCCGTCCAACGTAAATATTCAACCTCGAACACTAGTTGAAACTCCAACTTCATTGAAGATTTTTACAGGCATGCTCTCTACATATTCCTGTTTTAACATTCTTGTTTTTAGGACTTCTTCATGTCCGAGTTGAGTCGACCGACCTCTCCAGCTCGAGATCGTTTCAGCAACTAACTTGAATTTCGCGGTTATTTCAACGGCTTCCGGCGTCAAACGCCCACGCTTCAGACACCGACACGTGCCATCAGCAGCAGTCATTCATTACAAGTTCTTAAAAGGGGGTTTTAGAAGAAGAAGAAAAGAAAAGAAGAAGAAGAAGAAGAAGAAAATAAATTTCTGACAATAGAATCGTTAAGATGAGCACTAAATTTTTACAGACCACACACCAAAAAGGAATTTATTGTGGCCAGAGAAAAAGACGAAATATGTGTGTGTATACATACACTCGGTAGAGTAGAAAGTTTCCCTCACAAGTAGAGCTTAAAATCGTTGAGATTAGCACTACATTTTCACAGACCACACACATAAGATCCAAATGGGATTCATAGTAGCCAGAGAAAATGTGTGTGTATACATAGACATACACAGGATGGAGCGGGAATTTTGCTTCAGATTCAAAGGTTAATAAAAACAAACATGAAGATAAAAGAAAAATTCTTTTATCTCTATGAAGTATATTAAATGCAATTTATTGTCTGCTTCAGGTAATACTCCACAATATCTTGGAATGGAGAGCATTGCGCATTTTTGTTTTTTGTGGAAGAGTTTAAGAACAGTGAATCTATCAGAAACGACGCAGCGTTCCATCTGAAGGCACTTTGCCCTCATGGATGGAAAAACAATTCATCGGTGGATTTTTAACTTTAGACAAACACTGAATTTAAACAAGAAAAGTCCTGGCTGACCTAGGACTGTTAGAGATAGAAAATGTAGCATCTGTGGTAGCTTCAATACTACAGTTTATCAGATGTACTGCACAAAAACACACATCTGCCTTACACATGCACTTTCCAAGTGTTCGCAGAATAATCTTACACAGGTGTCTCCACATGCATCCATACAAGCCGATGGCTGAACAGTAGCTAAGTCAGATGGGATTATGAAACCTGTAGAACTTTATGTTGGGGCATTCTACCACTCTACCATAAAGACTGACAAACATATACATGGGTTATGTTCGGAACAACCTCCCCTTGACTAGAGAACATAGGCTAGAATCTGATAATCAAGCCTACAATCAAGCCTACATGTGCTTTAGATTAACCTTACAGCACAGTGTTAGTTACTTATATTTCTTATACTGTCCTCCTTAAACCCAGGATAGTACCCTGCTTAACTTTGTCTCTAAAAGCATAGATACAGCAGTGTCACTTGACTCGAGTGTCCAAATACATGTATTTGGGGATTTTAATGTACATCACTGTGACAGGCTTGGATTCTCCAGCTATACAGATGCAGTTGGTAACTCCACATATAGTTTCTCCATAGTGCACTCCCTCTCACAGACTGTCACTTTCCCGACCCACCTCCCTGATCATGTGGACCAGCAAACCTCACTTATCGACCCGTTCTTCACCTCACTGCCCAAGGATTGTGTAACACCCATTGACCGCTCAGTAACGCTGATCACTTTGTGGTAATGATTTATATCAACCTAAAATCTCATCCCAAAGCTGATGAGCCATTGCTCAAAACTACGAGATACTACAAGCAGGCTAATTTTGATTCCATCAGAGATCACATCAGAGACTGATGAAACTTTTTCTCAACCTGCTGATCAGTTCGCAAATGAGGTAACCAAATGGGTCAAAGCAGGCATTAAAGCACATGTCGCCATGCAAAAATTCTACAGTAAGCCCTACTTTCCACAATGGTTCACCTCGAAATGTGCAGCTGCTATTGCTCAGAGGCAGCAAACATTCCGACAATTCGGCCACCATAAGTAAACTACAAATAGACAGAAACTTATAGTGTCAATAAAAAATTCTAAGATTGTAATAGGTGAATCAAAGAGATGGTATACAGATGACCAGAAAACGCATTCAATCGCAGAAACTAGGTACTCCTGATTTCTGGAAAATCTTCAATACTGTGATAAACAATGGGCAATCAACAATTCCCCCCCGCAATCCAACCACAATAATGTTGTTTGCACCGCAACTGACAAGGCTGAACTACTTGCCCAGCATTTTGCCTTAAACTCCACTTTGGACTCCGTAAACCACTCTCCCAAATTTCCCATTGTGGACTGAAGCCAGACTTGATGACCTGGTCATCACCCCATCTCATGTCCAGGACATTATAAAAAAATCTCCAGAACGTCCTCTCAAACATGTTTTAATCTGCAGTGTTGGAACGCACTTCTAAATATCAAGCCTGGCCTGATGCAGCATTCACCCTAAACACATTGAGCCGGCTCCCTCTAAAGAAGGAAGTTTCTAGGGAATATTAAATTTACAAGTGATTCCAAGTCGCATGTATCAGAAACAGTTAATAAACTGAACTTTTCATGCTGGTCAATAAATAACCTTTGACCTCCAGTGTGAAGGTTATTGTCTACTGTAGAATGGTTATTTCGACATGTGGTGTCCTTATTTTGATTTTGAAGAGGAAGATGTTACAGTAACTGTTACATTAGATCGTTATTGTGAACTCCTCAAAAGGTTTCTTCATCCCAAAGTCATCCAGATACTTGCCGCTCATAATCCGGATGATGTATGGTCCAATAAGATGGTGCCACATTGCATACATCTCAACGTTCAGTCAGAATCCTCCGTAACATGTTTCTGGGACATTTTATTTCTCTACGAAACGATATTCTCTGGATTTACTCCTTTGTGTATCAACACCGACCAACAATTGTAGAAGACCTAAAAGCATCACTCAGGAAATCAATGGAATTCGATGGGACATCAGGACTAAGTTTGAACTCTTGCAAGAAAAGTATACCCATTTCATTCTTGTCTTTGTTATTAAGGACTTTGCTTCGAAATTGTCTTCTGGCAGCATTTGATGGGCTAACGGAAAAGAGGTTGACTACTGTCAGCAAACAACCTCATTCACGAAACCTTCATTCAGTATGCAAGTAAACACTTCTTTTTTTTTAAATGAAGTCTAACTACAGCAGATCAAAACTAACATAACTTCTGGGTTTATTTTATTTGTTGTTTTAGAAAATACCCTATTTTAATGCAAACACCTTTAAGAC
This sequence comes from Sepiola atlantica, assembly GCA_963556195.1. Classification (NCBI taxonomy): domain Eukaryota; kingdom Metazoa; phylum Mollusca; class Cephalopoda; order Sepiida; family Sepiolidae; genus Sepiola; species Sepiola atlantica. Next base: position 145,014,679 of record OY744517.1, on the reverse strand, counting down.
ACCCTTCATTAATTCAAGAATCACTCCTACCAAATTCCGAGTGCATAGGTCAAAATAACCTGCGAGTACTTACCGAACAGACAACTTGATCGTATTTGTGTAACTCTCCAAATACAACTAATCAACGTAAATATTTATTCGGCTTATCTTAGTCTGAGATAAATACATCAGATCCCTTGGGAGCGAAAGGACTGCTTCAAAGCCTGAGGCTGATACGATAGATATGGGAACACTGTTGTACACAGATGTATATCCATTTCGAGAGTTTCAGGAAAAATTATTTTTACATTTCATTTAGATCATTTTTTGCTAATATGTTTGTGCCAAATTTCAGCGAGAAAACCCTACTGTTTCATTTTGTTTATTTCTTTCTTCTTTACCATTTTTTTTTTTTAGTTGTTACTCAAACATTTTTTTTAACAAATTGAAACTCCTTTTTGTCTTTTCTCATCCTCCTTTTATCTCTCATGTCTAGGTTTACAATTATAAATTCTGCTGATTTCTGCTGAAGTCTTTTAATAAAGATGAATATTAAAATCTCATAAGTTAATTTGATAACATTGTTTTTAGTAGATCTGCCTTTTATATTTTATTGTGTGCTTGTGTGTGTGTATCTAGAAGAATACCTGTCCCAGAACAGGAAAAATTAATTTCCCAAATAGAAAAGTTTTACACCATTTTATATCCCCTTATGAAGATTAAAATCGAGATACTAAGTCTAGAATCATTATTCCAATTTCGATAAAAATCCATTACATGATTTTACTTTTAGAAAATGTCTAAAGTTTAAGCTTAAGGGGTTATAAGAAGAAATTGAAATTCAGGGAGTCTCGCTTAATTTGTGTCTAATGATTATGAATCAAATTCAAAGCAAATCTGATACATTTGAATTTTCGAGTTGGTGGTTTTTGCCATATTATGCCCCTAAAAACCTTTTAAATGGCCCAAAGAAATTGAAATTTGGGGAATATTTATTAATTAATGTTTTATATCTACTACTAAAATCGGAGATATCTGAATTACACCTTTGGCATAAAACTAAATATATCCCACATTTGGAACCCTTATGCCTGTGTTTGAGAATTCATAATGATTGGTTAATAAGTTTATACCTAACTTTACAAAGATGTATTACTGTTTTTTTTTCTGTTGATGCTCATGTTTGAGTACGTAATATTAAATAAACGAAATAAATAAAGAATAACACAAAGTGAAATATGAAATTAAAAATGAGACTCCTACACAATTTGATTCTGTGCCTCAGAAGAGGGACCACCTAACGCAGGTGTCGTCAGGACTTTATTAATACACTTCTAGTTATTGGATATATTGACAGAAATGAATTCCAATGTTAAATACACATATATATAACATGAAAATCAACTTCTCAAAATAAGAACAGCAGAATGAAGACAACAAACTTTGCACTGACAAAGGACTCTACGCCCTTTCAAATAGAGCTTTATAACAATGGCTTATCTGAACACTCTTCTGCAGTTTCATGGAACACCCAATCATCAGAAGTGTATTAATAAAATCCTAAACGTCTTTACAAATTTTAAACTGAGACGAATTCTGAAAAATCAAATGTTTTGTTTTTACAAATAAATTGCTACTTTTTTTCAATTACAAAAAAATTAATTAACTATATATATATATATATATATATATATATATATATATATATATTACACTGAAGAAGGTCGCAGGAAGTGGTCGATAATTCTGTTTTTTTAAGACATTTTATATTGCTATTCGTCAACAAATAAATAAAAATTATATATATATATATATAGATATATATATATACAGGGCGTTACGGAGCCCTCCAAAAAGGAGCACGCTCCTTTTTGCTGGAGCGAAGGGCTCATTTTATATTCAGCGGGAGTGGAGCAGGAGCAACTCCATTTGGGACTAAAGAGCGGTGGTTTTATCGCTCCGCGCTCATCGCTCCAAAATTATTATTTTTTTTTTTCTTTTAAACATTAGTGTTTTATTCAGCAATAAAAAGGAAAAGAAAAGAGTTTACTCTGAGTTATTTTTAAAAATTATATCTGGTAAATGTATATAAGATAGAGAGAGGGAGAGAGAGGGAGAGACAGGGAGAAAGAAGGAGAACATTTGATGTTCTCAGATTTTTATATCTATGTGTTAAATTTTTGATGGGACAGTTTTCTTCAGGCACCAGACAGACAATTTGGCACCAAATGTCTTTAAATGCGCCAGTGAGTTATTTTCTTATAGATTTGAACTTTTTTTGTATTTATGACAAGGATGTTTATTATGATTGAATAAATAAGCCAATTTATCTTTTAATTCGTGTTTTTCAATCAAGAATTTTAGGTTCAATTATACTATAGACGCCGTTGGTTTTTCTCGCCCATTTCGCTCGGTATTCACCCAAATGTTCGATAAAATCGATTTTTGGGATGAAATGGTACATTATGTCCTGACAAAAAATTCTAATTTATTTTTTAGCATATATCAAATATAACTTTTATGCCACATTTTTACCCGTCGTCTTTTCGGCGACATTTTTTGTTATTCTTAAATTCACGACTAGTATGTTTTAACCTTTTCATGTTTTCTTTTGAATTTGTTAAATTCCGTTAAAACTTGCTTTTGTAAATAGAATGTTCAAAGTTTTGTGTGTAATAAAATGTTAAAGCAGTAAAAATATATTTAGTCCAAGGAAAAAAAACAATAAAAACCAACATGGCCGCCAGCGATTAAAATCTGGAATTAAAGTTAGATTCTCAACACTTTAAAAAGTAAATGAGAATTTTATTTCATGACCAAAAATACAATTAAGACCAGCAATCAGTTTCATCCTAAATTTGGGCGAATACCAAGCGAAATGAGCGAAAGAAAACAGCGGTCCCTATTCTACAATTAAACCAATGTTTAAACTTAATTAAATTAAAGAAAATATCTTAAATTTTAATTTAAAAAAGCAAATAATTAGACTGACTAATTTGTTGTTTTTTTAAAACCGAAAGTAGATTAGATATCTTTCTTTATCTTAAAAAATCTATTATCGAATATTAAAATTGTAAACAGTGTGCTTTTGTTAGAGATTTCAAATATAGACGTTTCACTTTTTTTTTTTCAAACTTAATTTTAATAAATGTTTTTGTCCGACCTAGGAAAACTTGCTCCAGTTAATTTTTGTTTTTTGGGGGGGAAGGAAAATTTGACCCGATATTTTTTCAACTCTCAATGTCTAGGCTAGATGTTTTGTATGAAATTTGAAGACATTAAATGGATATCTGAATTGTTTATTGACAATTTTATTGATATTTTTTGGGCAACTTATGAAAAATATTTTTTTTTTTATTCAATCTTTAAAAAATAAACTTCATTTTATTTCGCCCCAAATTGTACTATAGAAAAAAAATGGATAAATCGATTTGTTTGGAAGTACTTGCGCGTTTCTATGTTATAAATAATAATATACATCATACAATATAGTTATGTTCGTAAAACAAGCAAATATTAAACAACAACACAACGAGTAATGTTGCCCTGGCTGTCTCTCCTCTTCCAGAGAAATGTTTTCTTTAAAAAGAAAATAATCACTAATAATGTTTAAAAGTAAAACTTTATTTACTTAAAACAAATCTGAATTCTCTTCCAAAATAAATAGAAAAAATATCCTTTCCTGAAAAAATAGGTTGTTAATGTAATGAAAATTAAAAATTGTTTTAAAATACTTCAGGGATTTTTCTATTTCTATTTTATACCTCAGAAAACGAAAATTTACGTATAATCCTATACTTCGTCCGACATGTTCTCCTATAACTCTCAAAATATTAGCAAGATTTTGTCAAATATTATCTTACGGTCTTACACTTAAAGTGACATCCCAACCCATATCGATGAGATCCTTTGACGCCAACCCCTATTCTTCGACTATTCATTGACAGAATAGAACGTTTATGAAAAAGGTACATTTTCATTATGGAGCGCTGAAAAAGAGCCGCTCCTTTTTAATAGGAGTTGGAGCAGGAGCGACTCCTTTTTGAAAATGGGGAGCGTGAGAGGAGCCAGCTCCAATTTTGGGCGTTGGAGCAGGAGTGGGAGCAGCTCCAAAAGTAGTGGAGCGCATAAAGCCCTGTATATATATATATATATATATATATATATATATATATATATATTATATATACACACATTTTAAAAACATTTAAAATGATCTACACAAATCAAGGTGATCCACAAAATCAATTCATGTTTAGGTACTTGATTTTTGGAATTGATTTGTATAGATCATTTTAAATGTTTATATAATGCATATTTATAAAGATCTACCTTGTATTGAACACTTTTAAAAAAAATATTGGTTAATTTTATTAATATATTTAAACTTGTTTAATATATATATATATATATATATATATATATATATATATATATTGTATAGTTAGGCAACATTCCTTCTTTTATACATATCTGGTTGAACAGGAGTGCCAACTTCTGTTTGTTCCTTTTTTGATCCAATCTGTCTATTCGCCAGACGATAGATCTTGTGCTTTTAATAATGGAGTGTAAGAAATCTCCATATTTAACGCGAACGTTTTCGACCATCATTGGTCATCTTCAGGCGGATGATTGATAAATGCAAAATAAAATTGGTGAATTTATTTAAGAGGACGTTTCCATGTGATTAAAAACATAAAATCATTCAACAGCATATATATATATATATAATTATTTCATGTATCCACATAAAATGGAGATATAATCTTTTATGTGTCAATTTTCAGTATTTACTTCAACAGTGCTCAATATGTGAGTAGAGCTAGGTAGTAAGTTATGAAAATATATTTATGGTAATTAAGCTATACAGAGGCTTCAACATTTCATCCCTGTAGGGAATCGTCAGGCTAAAATGCATGGAGTTGTGTTGCCGGGTGTTTTTATATATACATGTGGTGTTTAGTCTAGCTAGTCAACCAATCAGATTCTTTGTTATTCTCTTAGCCAATCGTTGGGCTTTTCACAAACAAAGGTTTGATTGATTTTACTTCCTATTTCCTATTCTATTGTTCTGTTTTCTATAGGATGGCCCATGCCTGTTACTTTGTTGTGTTGAAATAATGAGTGACCTTATTTTAACACATGCTTGCTTGTATTTCTATTTTAGGTTTTAGTTTAGTTTTTTTATGTACTTATTGGTTCATTTATTATGTATTATTAAACTAAGGTAAATTTTATTCTGTGTAAGCAGTTTAATAGTTTTTGGGGGTCTTTAAAGTTTAGGATTTCAATTTCTCATTCAGACATAACCTACACGGATCATCTAAATTTTTAGATGTATTGGCCTGTCGTATTATTTTTCATTTGATTATTGGTGAGCGTCCGCTTTCTTTGAGCTCCCAATAATGGTTTGCTAGTGCTTTTTTAATTTGGTGTTCTTTGTTTTTAAATGTGTTGTCGCAGTCGTAATATCTGCTTTTAAAATCTAGGGAGGTCATATCCACATAGTACTTCTTGTTATTCGGGCTTTCTTTGGCAAATATTGTGGCTTGGTAAACAATACTTTTGGTTAAGCATTTATTTTGTAGTGGACAAAGTGTACGAGTTATGCAGTTACAGCTTTTCTCTTCATTACTAACTTTTTCATTTCTATTTTGGTGATTGCTATTAGGGTTAGGGTCATTACTATTTGTAGTGTTTATGTTATTTTGTTCTTCTTAGTGTTATTTTTGCTATATTGGTCACTTTTTTATGCAATTTTGTTATTTTTTTCTTCTCTACTGTTCTCTTTTAGTATTTTGTTGTGTACCTTAATTATTATTTCTAGGTTTTTGCAGCAGATGTAGGACAGTTTTAGGTTATTTTTATTGAATATTTTATGCAGGGAATTGGTTACAGGGAAGTGTTTTTCAATGAGATTTAGGAATTTTTTGCTCAGTTTAGCTTTTAGCATCCGATTACATGGCGGTGTGTACCAGATTATATTTCTTTTTTCTTTTCTTTATATATATATATATATATATATATATATATATATATAAGCGGTGTATTAGCCTGCCTCTTCTTAGAATTCGGCCCTTTCAAATTTAGACTACCCCCTAACATCGAATACTTTAGATACATTGATGATATTCTCATTTTCCTCCCGTAGATATACAAATCAATAACCTCAAAGACAAACTCAACACAGTAGAACCCTCCATTAAATTCACACACGAGACTGAAATAGACAGCTCGATACCATTCCTAGATACTCTTATAATAAAATCCAACAACAAACTAGCATTCAAGGTACACCGCAAAAACACTCACAAAAATGACTACAGACACTTCTACTCTCACCACAATGGCAAGATAAAAACAGGTATGATTATAGGCTTCTTCCTACGCGCTCTTAGAATCTGCAGTCCTCAATACGTAGATGAAGAAATAAAACACATCACTAATTCCTTAAAAACACTGCAATACCCCACACATTTTATATTAAATGCCAAGAAGAAAGCCTTTCAAATATTCTCTAAAAACAACACACAAAAAAATCAAACACCTCTCTCATAGACCCCTTCTCTTACCCACGCATTCCAATAACACATCCATATGCAACACACTTGACAAACTAGGCATTCCAACAGTACAAACCACATCACAAACGATAAAACAAACACTAAACACATCAAGACAGTTCCAAAAAAAAAAAACACATCTCCTGCCGGCTTATATACTGTCCCATGCAACAACTGCCATCAAATTTACGCGGGAGAAACACAACGTGAATTGAAAAAAAGATTGAGCGAACACAAAAGGGACATAAAAGAACAATAACTCTCTCAGTGCACTTTTCTCCCATGCATTAGAGCACGATCATGCTTTCAAATTTGAACAGGCCAAAATCACCAAATACATTCACAACAAAGTTCGGCAAAGACTACTGAAAACAGCACTAATCACAGCCTTCAACACCATCAGACAACGAAATGGCTTCTATAATCTATCCCCTTTAATAAGCAAAATTATCCTGATCGAACAAAAACTGAACCTAGATCATGGCTAACCTCTCTTTCTCTTCGCTCTCAATTGTACTTACATACTAGTCCCCGCATACACCCCCCCCCCCCACATACATTTTCATTCACCACGAATCCAAACCACTTAACCTCAAATAACAAGCCTCACCAGTGAACACAATTCAGATACCCTCACAAATATTTAGATATTTAAACCCCTTTTGCCCTCAATTTAATTTCAAACCCTCAACACTGCCTACACAAAACTACATTTCACCCATTCCTCACCAAAATTAATATTACTTTTCTCCTTGTTTCTTTTTCTTCTTCCTCTCATTGTCATATTCTCAGCACATTTCAACACTTTCCTTCTAACTTACTTATATCCACACATTCCTGACATAGCCAGCTGGTCAAATACCCCTACTCTCTAAAAATTTCACACCTAACCACAACAAAATCTCCCCTCTGCACAAAAAAAAATTGAGGGCCACTCGTCGCTGAAAGTTTTAGTGTTGGATGTTCCTTCATAAAAGTTGCTGTTGCAGTTGTCATTGACATGGCTGGGATCTACATGGGATAAATGACTTAACGACAGACATCTGTCTGGGATATTAATTAAATATGAATGACTACCTTTCAGTGTATGTCTCATATAAATCATCCAAACATTTGTTTGGTTGGGGGGGGGGGGGGTAGGCAAACTAAATAGCGTGGCAAGACATGCCTTAACAGAACAATATTTCTCCTAGACGTTTGTAAAGTTTCTACAGTTGGCTAAATGTCTTTGTCAAGGATTGAAAAAAAAAAAAGAAGAAAAAAATCCATAAAAACAATATCAACGGAATGTGAGGGACTGTCAGAGCCAAAGAAAGGCAAAAGCTTTCTTTTTTTTTTACATTATTTAATGTTCGTCCATTGTTACCATTCGGTACAATCGACGGGTGACTCGCGGATGGTTAGTACAGTTATTTGGGACATGTGAAAACCTTCTGACTGGAGTTGAAAGCCAAACAAAACGAAGCTGCCAATACAAGTTCTATAAAAATCAAAGAACAAGAAGAATGCAAAGATTAGTCGAGGGGGTTACGTGTCCAAAACGCTAATCCCCCCCACTCCACAGAAAAAAAGAAAAAAGGGCATTTTCAAATGTACAAAACAGGGGTGAAAAAACAAATCTGCAACAAATAAATATTACCAAAACCAAGATAAGTTACTCTTCTACTGATCTGGATAGGTTCATTTGTGTTTTAACTTATTTTAAAGCGTCTTTCTTTTTCTTTTTTTGGTAAAAGCAAACAGTGTCTAGTTAGAACAAAAAAAGATGGTGTCGATAAGCAATGCATGTGTATCCCTGGCCCCTGATAATCGCTCAAAAATCGAAAATTAAACAAAATACTGGTAGAATATTACATTTTCGCACGATTGGTGAAATTTAGTGGATGTGTTTCTACCAGTATTTTGTTTACTTTTCGATTTTTGAGCGATTCTCAGGGCCCAGAGGTCCAAGTGCATTGCTTATCGACGCCATCTTCTTTTTTCGTTCTAACTGAACACCATGTTTTTACCAAAAAAAATAAATAAACTTATCCAGGTAGATAGAATAGTAACTTATCTTGGCTTTGGTAACATTTATTTGTGGCACATTTGTTTTTTCACACGTTTTGTTCTGTTAACTACACTTGAAAGTGCCTTGGAAGAATTGTAGTAAACAAAAATGTCTACAAATCCCCCGCAGCCGTAATAAAAGTCACAAGTTCAAGCTTCAGGAGGAACTCATGCTCATACAACACCGTAACAGTGGTGTGCAGTGGGCGGGGCCAACGGGCCATCCAATTTTTGGTGTATCAAATCATATTCAAATTATCTCCCTTTCTCATATTTCTCAGCACTAAGATTTATAATAGTCTTTGGGGCATATAATCAAGGAGGTTGCCCCGAGCATCACCAAACCTTTGCACGCCACTGGGAACAACACTGACCAAATTACCAAAACTTTCGCAGTTGCCTAAATCATTTCTGCCCTTCTGTTTATCTCATCTTTTTAAATGTATATGCACACAAATTAGTTTCAACTAAAAAATCCCACGATTCTGAGGATGAGTTTTTTTTTTTACCCCTTAAACGACCGACCGACATGCAAAACGTCTAACATGCTTTGAAGTCAGTAAGTTTCTGCCTATATTGTTACAGGAATATTAGAATATTGCTGTATCCTGAAGATCTTTAATCAGTTTTCTCAATTCTCCCCAATGGTCAAATGATGGAATTCCACCTTCCATCCTTCATCTTTTTAATGTCTCTCTAAGCATGTAGAGAAAGAGTGAATCAGTGTTGCTTCTAAATTGCTTTATTTTGCCATCGAATTTACATAGTGAGTTCGTACACACCGTAAACATGTATGTAAATTACTTTAGCATCTTCAGTCCTTCCTTGTCCGTGACTTGAAAAGTGGTATTTTATACCAGCTGCAGATTCGCATGGCTTGTAGCACACATAGCAAACAACATACTTTCCATTTCAATTCCTGCCACATGTGTAGAATTGTGATTATGTGCCATCAACAGGTTATATCTGCAGACTCCTTCATGATCATAGGATTTTTAATATGTTTAGCTGTCAGATAAGATGGCAGAGAGACATATATATACATCATTGAATTATAGTCGCAAATGCTTGTACAACATGAGTATCACTCTCTGAACTTCCATAATTATAATATGATGACATGTCAAGGCAAGAAGACCGGTAATCACTTCAGCCACAGGTTTTAAAAAGTTTCCTTCTATGAGTTGCCATAGATATGGTTGAGCAGCCCCTTTTACCTAATTTTTTAAAACCAAAGTGATTCTTATACACACACAAACTTATATTTACCAAATACTTTTTCTCTCATGTAATTTTGAATGATTCAGGCCTCAGGTTATCTTAATATATAAAATAATGTTGGCAGGATTTTAAAAAGTTGGACCTCAACAGCATTTAAGCTGACAAATCAAACTGTTCCTGATTAGCCAATTTTCATTTCTTATTGTTCTACCATGTTATTGACAATAAACTAACATACTTTGCTATAATTTATTTTTTTAAATACTTAATCTGGTTCAGCAGTTTGCTAACATAGAGATATTCTTAAATAAACACCTAAAAAAAAAAATAAAAAAATAAAAAAACAGCCATGGGGAATAACTTAGTTTTAGTAAGAGTTAGTGTTTCATTTGTTTTTTAGCTTAAATACTGAATCTAACAAAAGAGCGTGGTTATAGAACATAGAAATCTTCACAAAAAAAATTTGAACGTAATGGATCTCGGACAACACTGGGTTAGTACAGCTAGTAGAAAAACGAGACTTCCTGTAGAATAAAAAGCTTCTTGTTTACATATACAAAGAAAGCTGTGCTACTACTGTGTCGAGTTTGGATGAGTTACATCCCTTTGACTTTGCACAATCAAGGTCGTGCTAACTAAAGGACGGACAAAGATCTCTTATTATTCGGACTACTGCTTTCATCTTGGATGTTATTTTCACAACGTTTTGGCCAATGTAACCTCTGATATCCTTCAGGTGCATCTTGTCAACTTCGGAATCTGAACAGAATTTCTAACTGAAACCTTTATTTAATTCACATAGAAACGTGAGAATAATATCCAAGATGAGAACAGTAGTCCGAATAATACAAATTATCAATCTGCATCTCAAAAATAGACATTTTTTTGTAATCTTTGTTTATATTGAATTTTGTTATTTAAAGCATTTTTTTTTTAATTTAATTTTATTTTGTTTACTCTATGGAGGTATATCTTGCTTGCTGAATGAACTCTGATAAGAAACACATTTCTCATCTTGATTCATTAAATGCTTGACTGCTGTAAAAACTTTGTAAGAAAAATTTGTTGGAGAATAAAATTCATTATTTCCAAAGAGTTAGTGATAAGGTTCCGCCTCTTTCTGTTAAACCATCTTCCAATTTTTACTCAAACAATAAAGCCCATTTGGTAAGAAAGTAAAATTATATGAAAACCAGTTTTAATGTAAGGTGAATATTGCACATCAATATATTTATCAATCGGAAATGAATAAAAGTAATTTGTTTGCATTAGAGTTTGTGAAATCGACTAAAAAGAAAAATCTAACTACAAACTCTAAGGGTGCCTATTTAGTTACCTCCCCACGAGGGCAGAGTTAGATACAAGGTCGTTTTTAATGTGTGAAAAATCCAACTTCCTAAGAAAGAGGCATTCTGGATTAGGACAGAAAATTAAAATTGCCTCAGTCTAGAAGGATTTCTCCTTCACCGACCAAAGACAAAACAGATACTACATGTTTATTAAAGTTTCATCTTTTTACTTTCCAACAAATAGAATTGATTTGATCAAATATTAGTCTCCTTGCCATTACCGAAGGATCAAGGATTTAGTCATCAATCATTGTACATGTACACACGAGTGGTGAGTCAACAGTCAGAAATTTTTTCAAGAGTTGGGAATTGGAGTCAAGTTATATTTTAAACTGAGTCGCGAGTCAGATTTTTTTCCGCCGACTCACCTCTGAAGTGTGGAATTGGAGTCAAAGTCAGATGCATTTTTTTTTTTTTTTTTTTTAGATTTCATATAATCCATGGATTATAACTTTTCTATTCATTCTTGAAACTAAAAATTAAACTAAGCAAATTGGAAGGTCAAATCCATGAATATGAACTTTGAACAATTTCTACTCAAGTAGATCTATAGTCCTTGTTTCTGAATCAAAGACACTCAGAAACATGAAGGGATATACATCTATTTGAAAGGTTCTTTTAAAAACTGAACAGAAACGTCTGTTGTTTTTAATACAATCATACACACATTTCTCATTCAAACAAATTTTATTAAACAAAAGAAACAACTTTTACCAACTGATCTTTAATTTTTCATTTATTTATTCTGTTTTCTAAAATCTTAACCCTGATTTTAGAAAACAAATTGACAATAAGAAAAATTGAACAAGTAAAAATATTAATGGGATAAAGTCTATTTTATTTAATCAAATTTGTTTGAATTTTATATATTTATTAGAACATCCGTCCCAGTGTCGGCAAAATTAATTCCACAAACAGAACAGTTTTGTTTCCTCTTACGAAGATTAAAATCAACATATAATGGTACTAAACCATATGTCTGGAATCCTTATTCTAATTTTGATCAAAATCCATTGTATAATTTTCATTGTAGAAAATGTCTCAAATTTAAGGTTTAAGCATAACGGGTCTTAAGAAATTGAAATTCAGGTAATCTTGCTTAATTAGTATCTAATGACTATGGATCAAATCCAATGCAAATCGGATATATTTTAATTTTAATTTTCAAATGGGAGCCCATATTATGCACCCTAAAAACCCTCCAAAGAAACTGAAATTTGGAGAATATTTATTAATTGATGTCTAATACTGATTGTTAAAATGTCACAAAAACTGGAGGTGTTCGTATTGTCAAAGGGCTTCCACCACTTTTTACCCCTTTTGCATGAAATCAAATATAATAATATAGCCCACATTTTCTAGCAGCTGTGTTTCAAAATTAATAATGATCGATTTATTAGTTTAGGAGTGAATCCTGTGCATACAAATATATAATCATATATACATCATCAGTCTTTTGATTATCGTGTAGGATTGGGGGCAACGTCCACACAAGTGGACTTGTAGGTTTAGTGCACAGTTGATTGCACTAAACCTACAATCTCTGGTATACCTAACTTTATAAAAATAGAGCTAAATGATACATTTCTTCACATTTGAAAAATAAAAAATAGCCTTATAGAAAACATAAATGCATGTAAATATAGGTGTTAATGCAATTTTTTTTATATTTTAGACAGTCCTCTACCCTTTATCAAAACATTTATTTTCTTAATGAATAACTTGACATCAGATACATTTAAGTTTTATTTTTTTCCTTATCGGTTTGTTAGTTTTTTTAATAACACTTATTATAACTGTACTTTGATGATGTTTCTCATGTGTCTGGTGACTTTGTGAAATTGTATGTTTCAATTGAAGAGAATTTTTTTTTTTTTTTTTTTTTTTTTTTTTTTTAATGGAAAAGATTTGGATATTTGCGTTCTATGGAAAGACAAACGCATGACGTTAAAAATAATTTTAAAAACACCATATTAAACATTTGTTTTGCTGGGAACTGACAGGCAACTTGATAACTGTGAAAGCCTTTAAACACATTTTGAAAAAAATGTACTTGTCACCTGAAGATGTGGGTCTCAACATCTACTCTCTACGCGAGTAGATCACCGACTCAATCCACCCCAAGTTATATCCACAACAAAACATGAAGTTAATGATGCCACTCATTTCGCATTAAGCTGTTTTAAGTTGATAAAACATCATTTGCGACAAACACAAGAACACGACAAAGACCATGTTCAAAAAGCACGTTTATCTGTAACGACAAATCCACAATTCTGCATGGATTGACACGATTTTAATCTCGTTTTACAAACTAATTCAATAAAATCGTTCAGATTACTCGTAGTATTTACACAATCGATTTTATTATGATTGATTTCACCACAATCGATTTTATTATGATCGATTTCTGAACAAAATGGTGAAATTAAGAAATAAATTTGGTAAAACATCTGACAATTCATAACTGGCATCCTTCTGTCTCAAGACACAATGGTTACCCTCCACAATGAAGTGTGATGAGCTTATAGTGAAGCAACAGTTGCACAATTTCCAACTGCACTTCTGAACTGGTATTACTAGAGTTCAAAACGACTGGAAAGATTGCTGAGATAAGCAGAGAAAGACTGATGTTATTTCGGTGCTTTCCTTCTAGACTAGTTTTCAACGATGGCTTGAGAACCTACTCTACTCTACTATTTAACCCATAGTGAGGAGTGATAGGTTCATACCTAGTTCAAGGATATTAGAGAAAGTTTATTTTTTATTGGTATTCACTAAAAGGCATGAACATTTAAAAATGAAAGCAAATAATAAGCATAGGTTAACTTTTTAATTTTTGTACACCCCAAAAGAGGCATGTTGCCACTAAAATGTAAGGGCTACTGTAATAGGGACCAGATGGGGGGGGGGGGGGCTAGGTGGGAAGCTGGACAGCAAGATGTTTGTTCAACTTACATTTAAATTTCTGCATGTCGGTACAGTAAGTGAAACAGAAAATCTTCCGGCATCGGGGCACCTTTAAAATGAAGGGATCAGATTTTGCTGCTAATCGAGCTAGTCAGTGGTATTCACATTGAGGAGGTACAATTGCAGAAAGTTTATCGGAGCAGATTTCATGGAAGTACTTGTAAAACAGGCATAGGGATGCGACACTGCAGCAATGCAGCAGGAGTTGGCAAGGACGTGCGGGACCTATTAGGTTAGAAATTTTGTTTTGAACTCTGTCCAAGAGGAAGAAGCTAGTGGTTGGTGCATCAGCCCATATGTGGCAACCATTACCCATGCACGAGCGAATGGTGGCTTTATATAGACATAAGATACTGGCAGGTGTGAAGTTTCTAGCCAGGTAGAGGGAGCCTACCTTCTTAACAGAAGACTTGGCAACACATGTCTTTATTAGACAAAAGAGCTTTCATTTTTTCTTTGAGGCTGTTTAAAGAATTGTGATTAATAACTTTCTTACAAACAAGCTACATAAATAGATCTATAAGAGAGAAAAAAGGAAAGAGTGAGTGAGAGAAAAAAAAAGGAAAGAGTGAGTGAGAGAAAAAAAAAAAAGGAAAGAGTGAGTGAGAGAAAAAAAAAAAGGAAAGAGTGAGTGAGAGAAAAAAAAAAAGGAAAGAGTGAGTGAGAGAAAAAAAAAAGGAAAGAGTGAGTGAGAGAAAAAAAAAAAGGAAAGAGTGAGTGAGAGAAAAAAAAAAGGAAAGAGTGAGAGAAAAAAAAAAGGAAAGAGTGAGTGAGAGAAAAAAAAAAAGGAAAGAGTGAGTGAGAAAAAAAAAAGGAAAGAGTGAGTGAGAGAAAAAAAAAAGGAAAGAGTGAGTGAGAGAAAAAAAAAAAGGAAAGAGTGAGTGAGAGAAAAAAAAAAAGGAAAGAGTGAGTGAGAGAAAAAAAAAAGGAAAGAGTGAGTGAGAGAAAAAAAAAAGGAAAGAGTGAGTGAGAGAAAAAAAAAGGAAGAGTGAGTGAGAGAAAAAAAAAGGAAGAGTGAGTGAGAGAAAAAAAAAGGAAAGAGTGAGTGAGAGAAAAAAAAAGGAAAGAGTGAGTGAGAGAGAAAAAAAAGGAAAGAGTGAGTGAGAGAGAAAAAAAAGGAAAGAGTGAGAGAGAGAAAAAAAAGAAAAGAATGAGAGAGAGAAAAAAAAGAAAAGAATGAGAGAGAGAAAAAAAGAAAAGAATGAGAGAGAGAAAAAAAAGGAAAGAGTGAGAGAGAGAAAAAAAAGGAAAGAGTGAGAGAGAGAAAAAAAAGGAAAGAGTGAGAGAGAGAAAAAAAAGGAAAGAGTGAGAGAGAGAAAAAAAAGGAAAGAGTGAGATGAAGAAAAAAAGGAAAGAGTGAGAGAGAGAAAAAAAAGAAAAGAATGAGAGAGAGAAAAAAGGAAAGAGTAAGAGAGAGAAAAAAGGAAAGAGTGAGAGAGAGAAAAAAGGAAAGAGTGAGAGGGGGAGAGGGAGGGACGGAGAGAGAGAACAAAAAGAATTCTGCCTATTGTTGTTTCAGCTAATATCCGACTGTGAGAGAAAAAGAGAGTTGATTTTGTGGCTCAATCAGTTCGCAGGCCATACTTATAAGCAGACGTTATGAGTTCAAACCTCACCTCGGCATAAATATTTTTACTCTGATTTTATCCTAAAATGAACTTAAACTTTAAAATTAAAATATTACAGATTGTTTCGACGCTCTTCTTTTACTGTAATCTCTGAACTTTACAGAAATTAGGTCCCTGGGCAACACCGGCTAGGCCTATTAGTAACTTTACATTTTTGTCATTTTACTTTTCTTATACGTTAAGTATGTCTTTTTTATCCACCGCGTCTCTTTGCAGGTTAACTTTGAACGTTCTTTCCAATTTCCGTCTTCTTTACTGTCCTCTATGCTAATAATAGGGTTTTGACTTTGTCTTGCCGTGAGGAGGTGGGGTCAGAGTTCTCCGTGAAGTCAATAAGTATATGATACTTATTTGGTTGCCCTTTGATTTTCTTAATTAAAAGGTAGGTATTTGATAACTATGGAAGTGCACTGGTGTGGCGTAATGGCTACATGTGTGGACTGTGGGGTTAGCGAGTCGAGTACCAGTTCTACCAGTGCTACGGAATCAATTTCATTAATACCCTTTGGAAAAATATGAATCCATGTATCCTTCTTCCAACTATCGATTAAATAGTAGGGTAGACTAGACCCAATCCCTCTGTTGCGTAACTAGTTTAGGAGAAAGAAAAATCCTGAAATTCATTCTGGGATTCTCTACTTAACCTGGCATTGTTTCAGATTATCCTGGTATTCTACTTGCCACTGGAATCTAGCGATGATGGTTAGTTCAGAAGAAGTGTGGTTGATTATTGTGCAAGTCTTGCTCCACTATAGACTTCTCCGTTGTCCAGAGACTGAAAGGGGGACTTTAATTTTATACCTATTTAGGTGGTTGCTCATCCTTGTTTGAGGTATTTCAATTTCAATTCATTCTCAGCAGATTGTAGGCTGTGCCGAACTGAACGAGATTGTTTGCATTCATTTCTGTTTTATGTACAGAAAATGACCGTAGAAAAGGAAGCTTCACTGATTCATACAAATAAAGGAGTAAAGACGGGACAAGTCAAAATGATGAAAAAAAATTTCAACTCATAAGACTATCCCTCGACACATGTTTTCACTATACAAGAAACAAGTAACTTTAAAATTCTTAGCAAATCCTCATGCATTAAAAGATTGAATGTTTGGGAAGCTATTTTATAAATAGAGATTAAACATTACCTTAACAACAATTAGTTATAGTTTTATAACAATTTGGTTCAATTAATAATTTAATGACGAAATGATACTGTAATTTTTTTCTTTTTTTTACTAACGAGTCACAACTTATCAAGGCCCAAAAGCCACTCGATGATGGGGGTTATGTAGTTTGTCAAGTGGACGGTGAAACAGGGGATTTGTAACGATGGTTGTAACTGGTCAGAAATTGATTATTTAAGAGGACGGCCCAACAAGAATTCGTTCACATCGGACTTGAAAACGGCAATGTTGTAGTCAGCCGGGAAGCAGCCCCATGGTACTGTGTTCCACAGACGGGCAGTTCTCGGAAAGAAACTTTGCTCATGGAAATTCCGGTTAGTTTTACGTACACAGAGGGAGAAATGGAAAATTATATTAAACTTTCAAAATCATATTTTTTTTAATTAATAATTTGATAAAAACATTTAAACAAAAAAGAGCATAGTTTAAAAAATAAAAAATAGGCAAAACCATTGCTTTTTTTTTTAAATTCTTTACAACTCTGAAGAATAAAATATAAATATATTTTAAAAACAAAGCAATCAGAATTTGGGAAAGGTCATTTCAGTCCCCATGAGTCAGCGTATATTTCATTCTAAAAAAAAAAATAAAAGATTAAAAAAAAAATTGTTTTGCCTATTTTTTTTTACTTATTTTTTTTAAATTATGCCTATTTTTTTTTGTTTTTGAATAACCTGTAAGCAATACAAAGTAATTTGAACAAACAAACATTTGTTTTTAAAATGGACGCGAACAAATTGCATGGTTCGACCATCGATGGGCACATACAGTTGCTAAGCGCTTACAACATGTAGAAAGCCATTAAGAGGATCTTTCATTTAATAAGTGTCACTCGGTGGTAATGAATAAGGATCCATGTTTACTTCTGCGCCTAGCCCTGAACCCTATATTACCATTTTTATAATGTTCTGTAATTTTCAAGTTTTTCTTTTTTTTATTTATGTCATTTATTTTTTGTCATCCTCTTACTCTCCTTCTCTTGCACGTCTGCTACGACTACTACTACCCCTATTCCTTTTCTCCTACCAATCCACTAAGCAAGATCCAGTTTCCTTATCTCGATAGATGATGGAGAAGAGTGAAATAATAGAAAATGGGACCAACATGGAGAATGGCGACAGGAGCGCAAGGGAAATGGAGATGGACTTAATGCTGTGACCAATGGAACTAAATACATAAGCACTCTGGTCGCTCATGTGGTTTTAATTGCAAATAGATTTAGAAAGTGGCCAATAGAGTGAAATA
Organism: Sepiola atlantica; assembly: GCA_963556195.1. Taxonomy (NCBI): domain Eukaryota; kingdom Metazoa; phylum Mollusca; class Cephalopoda; order Sepiida; family Sepiolidae; genus Sepiola; species Sepiola atlantica. Next base: position 144,996,494 of record OY744517.1, on the reverse strand, counting down.
TTAATCAACATTTTTGGAGATCAGTTTACCTTTTATGATATGTCAAAAGTTAAAGTGCCGTAAAATTAAATAATGAAATGGGACATTCCTTAAACGTAAATAATTGAATTCAAGTTACGTTAAATTTAGAGTTTTGTTTTTTTATTATATGTTTGAGTGGTAAATTAAATCCCACTGTGATTAAATGACATTTATGGCAAAACTGCCGCTAAACCACACATTTTTAAAAGCCCTTTGGTAAGAGTTACGATTCGATGCTGAATTTCACTTCCGGTTGCTGACTCGTTTTGAATTAAATTTTTACAGTATCTTTTCTTTATTAAATTGTTAGGTGAAAGTACAGAATAGTTCCAACAAAGCCCCCACTCATCCCTAAGTTAAGAATGGCTTTCTAAATAATAGCGTTATTATTTAGAAAGCTATTCTTAACATGGGGGCGGCAACCGAAAGTGAAATTCAGCATCGAATCATAACTTTCACCAGCTTTTTTTCTCTCTATGTACTTCTATCGCGATAAAAAGGTGAAATTTCAATCAGACTCAATTATAAATACTGCAAGGATTTTATGGTTAAAAGTTTAAAGTTTTATTTACATCGTCGTCGTAAATGTGTTCTTTTGACAACATTCGCCCAATGTGAGTCAAGTTAGCCCCCACACGTTGTATTGGCCAAAGTCTCATATTGCTCTGCCACAACAAGCTTGACAATTTCAGCACTTGTGATCATGATTCCGGAGTGGGGTGGGGGGGGGGGGGCGCAATAAAGGCATGGGGCGAAACATGAGCTCCATATCAAACTTAAGTAACTAAGAAACAGATCCTCCTCAGCCGAGTAGTAAATCGGCCATATTTGGGTTCAACATTCGTTTAGAACGCCAAGAAAATACAAGTGGAAAACTTCTTTTCTTTAGGATTCTAAGAATGTGTAATTGACACATTTTATTTTCAAAACAATTGATTGGGGTTCTGATTGGGGTTCTGATTGGAATTGAATGGGTGCTTTTGCAGGATAGACCTCCAAAGAATGTTATTACTTACGGAAATTCCCGAGTCTTGATGTACGTTGCACTCCAGACGCTCGGCGAACAAAACTTGTGTATTTTTTCTGGATTGCATAGAAGACAGCAATGTTTTTATAGTTTTATTTTTTTAAGTATTGAGGACAGAGGTCGATAACTTTTTTTATATATTTATTATTCTTTCGGTCTTTTTTTTTTTTTCGAGGAGGGGGGGGGGGAGTCTGTTGCAACCTGGTAAGTGGTTCAGGTTAGTGTTTTTTATAGGGGAAGGAAGACTGCAAATGGACGATGGAGACAGACACATTAGAATTAGGTATATTTACGAAATATTAGGCGAGTGATGCTATCCGAAAGTGGGTACAAATAAAAATTCTGCGAAAACAAACTGCCTACTGTAACCGCCTTTTTTATTTGTTGTCTGCATACTCGGCCAAGTTCGGAATTTGTCGTCAAAATTCGAGAATCACATTTAAATTCTTGGAAGTCTATTCTGGACAAGTACCATGGAATGTTTCTACAAAAGTTGTGGTCGATGTTTTAAAACCTTTAGAGACGTTTGACAAAATTATTTTATTCGAAATTCAATTTCTCTTGGTCGACCAGATTTTGTTGTCAAAATAGCAAGATCTATCTTTTCTCGAAAGATGAAAAATTTTAAATAATTTTATTTCAAGAATTATTTTATTTTTTCGAAATGGCGTTAACAATCAGTTTGAGTCTTCTAGGGGGTTGATGGCTTGATCCTTACTGCAGGTGATAAACAGCTAAGAAAAACATAATTAACACTTCTACTTGGTCATGGCTGATGGAATGAGAACAATCTACTCCCGCGGATAAAATAACAGGTTCTGTTCAAAATTTCGTACAATTTCTAAAGTTCGACAAGACACACTTGAAGAAGGTTAGAAGTTACGTCGGCCAAAATATTGTGAATATAACAACCAAGATGAGAATAGTGGTCCGAATAATCCAAATACAAATATTCCAAAGTTTAAGTAGAAGGTTTCCAAGTTTGGAAAGATGCACCTAAATGAGATTGGAGGTTACATCGGCCGAAACGTTGCCAATATAACAAGCAAGTAGAGAATAGGAGTCTGAATAATCCGAATTGAACTCAGTTGAAAATAAATGGTAAAATGTAACAATGTAAAAAGTAATCCGATTTACAACCTACAGCAGAAGTAAAATGATTCGATTTTGGGTACTTCTACAGAACATGACCCGTATCGACATAAATGCTTCCGATTGTGATTTACGGAACAGACCGGAAATGGCCGAGTAAATTATACATTAAATGAAACAACTTTTTCATTTTTTTCTTGACTTGAATTTAGGGTCAATTACTACCTTCCCCCTTCCCCTACATAAACCCATTATTAACACAATATGTATGGAATCAGTAACTGAACCAATTTTATTTTTCCTATTTCGGTGGTAGGAAATTATTTTAACTTTAGTTTTTTTGAGAAGCTATTTGTTTTTACCCTAACCCTAACCAAAATGAATTTAATAGCTGCTGTCACCTCGGTTAAATTCATTTTTTTTTTTTGCATTCGCATGTTTAGTGTCGTCTGCCTTTTTACTTTTTTTCGTGGCTTTCTAATCATAAACTGCTTCGACCATTTCCGGTCTGTTCCGTACATCGCAATCGGTTGAAAACCACGCTTGCTTGACTAAGTAAAAGTGGCGATAACAAATGCATAGATAATAAATCTTACAATCAGTAGACACGTGAAAATTATACAGATAAGTAGTAAAGTACATTTTCTTGCGTTTGGTAACAGTTACTTGTCTATTTGTTTTGTTTGGTTTTTTTCCACCCCTTTTTTTTCTTGTAAACTATACTGCATAATCTCCCAGATTATCGTAACAACAAGCGTCCAACTCGATTTATCTCTCAATTCTCTGACTTTTATGAGGTCAGCCAAGGGTCATTACTGGCCGTGTCATATGACCAGTAGAATCTGGGATTCGTTTGATCCGTAAATCCTTTTGGGTTCGACGTTCATGTCGCCCCTCAATATATATTGTAAACGATTCATTTTAACTGGAGAAGAGGTATTCAATGAACATCACTGTTCAATATTCATACCTATGTATGTATATGTAATTTTAGAATATATAAACTGCTTCGACCATTTCCGGAAATGGTTCGGGATTCTCCGTCAAAGTACCAAAATCCTCTGAGTGTCTAATCATTACAAGTACCCTGCAGTCGTGTACATATTTATATTTTATCTGAAACACTTCATTAATATGCGGGAGGTGATGTGGATAGCGACGTGGACTGACGGCCACGGTGTGCCAAGTTCGAATCCAATCGATTCCGTAACACTTCTTGTTGGCAACCTTCACATGGTCCTTCCTGTAAGTACCAGATTCTAGAAAGAATGGGGGAAAACAATACCAACAAAATTGAGCCGGTTAAAAAAAAACAGATCGTGCCACACAGCTTAAGTAGATATTCATATTAGTAAGAGATACGTCCTCGACAATCAGTCAGACAGTGACTTTGTTGCTGTCGGGCTGAGGTACGGTTCTGTTCAGTCCTTTGAAAAGGGGTTAATTTATTGTTAATCACCTGAGGCGCCCCTACAGGAGAATGCTGTCGGAGCTGCTCAGGCATTGTGTGTAGGCCTGAGACCACTTTACCTAATGCGCTGGCTTTTCAAAACCCACCTGACTTTGTGTCTAACCTCCTGTGGAGGATGTTAATAAACATGTGAAGTTACTTAATACGCATCATGCACACCTCTATATATTTAGATTTTGTCTGTAATGAAGATTAATGTAAAACACTGGGAGAACATTCCGAAGTAGGTATTTTCTGAATGGTGAGAATCGAACACTGACTGCTTTGATAAGAAGTAGCAGAGTTGCAGAGTCGGAAGGTATAAGGTTTGACTTCTAGGATTCCAAAATATCCGACTTCGACTGTTGATTCTTCGGAGATTAAAAAGACTGACTCTTTCCAAAACCTCCGACTCCACAACTGTGAGAAGAGGCCGTTAGTCCTCCTAACCAATTCGATTGTTAGTTGAGTAAAATTACATCAATCAACTTATTTTGAGAAAGGAGAACTTTAGGGAGAGCGAAGCAAAAGTTTTACTTTTGTTCAACTTTTGAAACTCAGACCACAAAAATACCATTGACATGCACACAGCCTTTATCTCCAAGTGATTGCGGAAGTGGCTGTAAGTGTACATGCAATAACCTTGCATATACAACGGTTACTAATTCCAATTAGTCATAAACAATTATTATTCCAACTTTGATTGCAAACAAACAAGTAGCTTGTTTTGTATTTAAGACTAGACTACCGTGACCCTCTCATAATTATGTACATCATTCGCCTCTTCCCACAACTTCTATCACTCGCACTTTATTTACTCCTTCACTTTTTATGTCATCCAGTGTGTACGAATACAAGATAAGATCCAGTTTTTTTATATATAAATTTTCCAATAGGAAGAATGAAGGCCTCATTTTGATGACTACTGGACAAGAGAAGGGAACTCTGCATTCGACTATCTATGAATAAGGTACCAATCTGACTCCCATATTTTTGCCCAGTTTAAACGAGTTACGGAAACAGCCGAAAAGCAACGATAACAGAAAAACAAAAAATAAAGAAAAATTCACTTTTTTGCTTGTTTTATTTTCGCGTTTTTTTTTTTGGGGGGGGGGGGGTATTCTACCCTAACACATATGCTAGTTCACCCAAAAAGAAAAATGAGACGCTACTTTTTATGGTGATTACATGTGAGCAGTCTGAAAAATTTTGTAAAAATAAAGTACAAAAATATTTTAGAATTTAGAGTGACAAATGAGTTTCGCATATTAATTTAATGTAAAATTATCACCTACTTCCTGACCAGATAGCGTTTTCATGGGCATGCAACTATATTTTTATTTTGTTATCCTTATTATCGTAATTTACTGGAAATCAATTGTAGATGTGGGTGTTAAGGTGTTCTGTTGAAAATGTACATTAACACACGTTATAAATAAAACTAATTATTGAGGGAGGGTGACTTTTAACGGTCCCCTTACACCCACGCCGCGTGCATCTTTTCTGTTTTTATTGGAGTTTTTTGTGCTGATGTATTTGAGTAGTACCTAATTTCTGCCCGTGACAATCTTGCTGAAACACTCCTATTCCGAATTCCTGACCAACGATCATAAACGACGTTTGAAGTGTAATTTAGACGATTTCAAACCGATATAAATGATTGCACCCTAAAAATAATTAAATAAAAAAAAGTTTGTTTTTTTTATTTGAATTATTTCATGGTTTTCAGTAATCAAGTAAAAATTCCATTTTTTTTGTATTGCCACCAAGATTTAGAGTTAGTGGTAGGGTTAAGGGAGGACATGACTTTTTTATAACTTATTTTTTGTACTGGAGTTTGATGTTATTACAATTATGAATTAGTATAAGGCTTACAGTTTTACCATAATACCTATCTTTTTAAGTAATGAAAAGTAATTATCGTTTAATTACATGTTAACTTTTTCAGCATAAAAAAATGCCCAAAATCTGTTACCCCCCCCCTCCCAACACACATGAAAAGAAAACAGGCGAAATTCATCTCCCTTTAAAAATATATTTGGTTATAGGCCCTTAAAAACGCTATTTGGTCAGGAAGTGAGCGATCATTTTATGTTAAATTTATATGCGAAACTAATCCCCACTAACTTTTAAAATAATTGTATGTTTTGTATTTTTACCGCCAAGTTTTCAGCTTGTTTACTTGGGAGGTGAGGGAGGGGGTAGCATATGGTGTAAGTGTGGAATTTTACATGTTTTTTTTTATTATTTGTAGTATTCGTTTGTTTTTTTTAACTTAGTTCACCCCAAACAAGGCAAGTTGCCACTGTAGACATAAGGGGCTACTGAGAATTAAGGTGAAAGTTTTGGGGAGCATCCTAAATTGGAAGCTGTGCAGCGAGATGCTTATTCACATTAGTTTTAAATTTCTGCATGTCGGTACAGTTGGGGAAACAAAGAGCAGGGAGGAAGTTCCAAAAGCTAGCAGCTCGAGGAAAGAAGCTATTCTAGTTTTAGGCTCTGCAGCATCTGGAGACCTCCACTAAATGGATGGGATTTAGCTAATTGTTGGGTTGGTTGAGTGTATTTACGTTGAGGGGGCACCAGAGAAGCAAGTTCATTGAAGCAAATTTCATTGAAGTACTTGTAAAACAAGCACAAGTTGCAACATTGCGGCGTGGGGACAGGGGCTGGAGCTTGGTGGCTAGTGAGGGACCTATTAGATTAGAGACTTTTTTAGACCTTGTCTAAGAGGGAGAGACTAGTGGATGGTGCACCAGCCCAGATGTGACAACAATACTCCATGCATGGGCAGATGGTGGATTTGTAGAGATATAGGATACTGTCAGGTGTGAGAAGTTTTCTAGCATGGTAGAAGGAGCCCACTTTCTTTGCAGCAGCCTTGGCAATGTCTTCTATGTATTTGTTCCAGTTCATGTTACCTGTGAATGTTAGGCTGAGAAGTTTGAACGTTGGACTCTCAGGTAGGGTGTTATTTGCCATGGCAATCGGTGGTTGAACAGGTTTCTTGTAGTTGTTGAAGGAAATGAGCTTTGTCTTAGCAGCATTAAATGTTACCATCCATTTATGACCCCATTCCACTACAGACTGGAGATTACTTTCTAAGGATTCAGCCATTGCCTTATATGTGCCATCTGTTTTACCCACATGACGAGAATAGAGCGTGGTGTCTGCAGCAAATATACTCATCTCAGACACAATGTTATCAGGGAGGTCGTTTATAAAAATCAGGAACAATAAAGGTCCAAGGATCGATCCCTAGGGTACATCTGCATTTATGGATAGGAAAGAATCAAATTATATTAAATATTCGTCCAGTAATACCATATGAATTCATTTTTATAAGACCTTTATGCCAGACCTTGTCAATAGCTTTGGATATATCAAGCGCTACCTCCCTAGTGTTGGATTAGTAAGGGGCCCTATAATTTATAGAACCCTTAAGTTAACTAGTATGAACCGTGACCTAGGTGGAATCCGCAAATAAAGTGCAGGTTGAGATGACGTGTTTTGGAAAGCGTAAATTTGGTTCTCATGAGTGACTCATTTTGCCAAAATCATAATAAATTGACACGATTTGGCCGACATCAAAGATTTGGGCCCAACAAAGATCAGGCAAAAAGTGACAGAGAGTACACCTATCTGATTGAGTGACACGAGACAAGAGTTTGTGATGTCACTTGTTTTGTCAAAAACTAGAGTTTAGATTCAGTCCACACATGGAAGTCCAAGCAAGAAGATGTCAAAAGACCGAGTCTGTGATGGAAGCTGAAGAGCACGGATGTCTAAAATAATAGTCTGAACTTGTAAATGTTGGTCTCAAATGAGCGACTCCATCCATATCTCCCCCATCTAGTTAGGAAGAGTAATTAAGTAAAGACACTGAGAAACAAGCAACTGAGGGGCGTGACTCTCTCCCAGACAATATCAGGAAGGACCAATAAACAACCTTTCCCTAATCCTCTCAACATGTCTTCTGAGTTCCTTTCTTTGTCATATCAAAGAGTTTTGATTCCCAGAGAACAGATGCCCCACGCCAATTGATCAAGCAAGCTACAAGACGAAGAAAAAGGTAAGGAGTTCTTAAGAAAACCCACAGCACGAAGCTAGATGATCACGAAGATCATGGCCAGACGAAGTGCAGAACGAAGAAGATTAAGAAGAATGTCAGGTAAATTGTGAACTATTGTATTAAAAGAGTTTTGAGAGATCCACGTACACACACGATTAAAAAAAAGTAGAAAAAGGTTGCACGTAGTTTATATCATCATATTATCGATGGGATACATTATAAGAGACACGCACAGCCGCATAATGTCCTCGTTAAAAGAGACTAACCCTCGTCTGTCCACATGGTAAAGAAAGAGAATAATCTTTTAAAAGAAGAACTGTTATCAGTTTAAATGCCTTAACGAAAAAGTTTGAAAACAGTTCTAAACTTCGTATTTGAGAAGCGTTGATTTAAAGGACTTTTGAACCATTGAAAAAAAGCCATAACATAACATTAGCTTCACCTGCCTTGTCCAGTTTATGGTATATGCGTTCAGAGATGACCGCTAGGATATCCGCAGTAGACCGTGCTTGCTTTAATCCATATTGATGGTCAGAAAGAAGTTTAACATTAACGAGATGACGGACTATCGCTAGATTGATTAAGGATTCAAAGATTTTAGCAAAGAGCGAAAGTAGACTGATGGAACGATAATTCTGAGAATCAGTTCTATCTTCAGAATTCTTGAAGACTAGTACCACAGAGGCAATTTTCCAGTCATCAGGGAAGCAAGATTCGGCAAGACATTTGTAAGTGTTTAGAGAGAACAGGTGCCAGTTTAGCAGAGCATTTCTTAATTACTATTATTGATATAAGATCAGACCCACATGCTTTGGAGGTGTCAAGGTTTTTTATGATGTCCCGGACATGAGATAGGGTGATGATCAGGTCATCAAATGTGGCTTCAGTCCGCAATGGGAAATTTGGGAGAGAGTGGTTTGCGGAGTCCAAAGTGGAGTTTACGGCAAAACGCTGGGCAAGTAGTTCAGCCTTATCAGTTACCGTACAAACGACATCATTGTGGTTGGATAGCGGGGGAATTATTGATTCACCACACTATTGAAGATTTTCCAGAAATCGCGAGTACCTATTTTCTGTGACTTAATGCGTTTTCTGGTCATCTCTGTATACTTTCTCTTTTGATGAGATTTTAGGGTGATATCAATCATTACCACAAGGTGATCACTGTTCCTAAGCAGGCTATGGGCATTCGTCACAAGCCTCGGACAGTGACATCAAGAACAGGTTGAGAAGTGAGGCTTGCTGGTCCACACAATCAGAGAAGTGAGTCAAGAAAGTGACGGTCTGTGAGAGAGAGTGCACTATGGAGAAACTATATGTTGAGTTACCGGCTGTGTCTGTATAGCTGGAGAATCCAAGCCAGTCACTGGGATGTACACTAAATTGGACACTCGAATCGAGTGAGAGTGCTATATCTATGCTTTCAGAGACAAAGTTAAGCCAGGTACAGTCCTGGGTCGAAAGAGAACAGTATAAGAAATATAAGTAACTAACGTTGTGCTGTAAGGTTAATCTAAAGCACATGTAGCCTTGATCATCGGATTTTAGCTTATGTTCTCTAGTCAATTTATTTATCTTCCTCCCACAAAGTAAGATGTGACACAAGGTCGGCAAAGTGGGATTTGAAAAGCCAGCGCCCGAGAAGGTGAGCACTCTGGCCTACAAAAAATGCCTGGGCAGCCCCGTCGGCATTCCTCGATAGGGGCGCCTCAGGCAGTAAGCTATAAACTTACTCCTCCCCAAAGAGGGGAGGCAAAGCCTGGGAGGGTGGACCTCCTAGAACTGCACAGGACAGACTCATAGACCGGCGTAAATCAAGCCCCGAAGGCCAAGACAATACCAGTTTATGGGGTGTAGTATCCATCGGAACAGATACTACACTTTGTTCTAGTCAAGGGGAGGGTGTTCCGAACATAAACTCTTAGCCCGTGCATATGTTTGTCAGTCTTTACGATAGAGTGGGAGGTATCCAATCATGTCAAAATGGTGTGACGAGATTGGAGATTGTAGGTTTGTTTCACTTAGTGCTAGGATATCCGGGGAGTTTACTAGGAGAAAGGTTTATACGTCATTGATGTTAGTTCTAAGCCCCCGGATATTTGTGAATGCTAACTTCAAGGGCAGAGGCGAAGATATTTTTTGGTGGGTGGGTGGGTGTCTGGTTTAGGTTTTTGTTAAGTTTCAATTTCGTTTTTATTCTATTCGTAGTTAATTCCTATATCAGTTACATAAATTATTAAAAGTGAAATGTTTCGAACAACTTTTTTTTTACTAGTACTTAGTACTCATAATTAAATAATGCAAATTTATTTGTTTACAATTTTAATTCAAATAATAGTCAATGATTATTAATTCCTGTAATTGTTCCTTATTTACTTGCCTCCTCACGAGGACAGCTTTAGACACAAGGTCGGTTTTTAATGTGGGAAAATCCAGTTCCTCAAAAAGGGGCACTCTGGATTGGGACAATAATTTTAATTGCCTCAGTCTAGAAGGAGTTCTCATTAACTGAGTGACCAAGGACAGAAAAGATGAAGTAGTATCAGAACACTAACATGGTAAATGATGAGATCAACGGTTTAAACAGAATGCGATAAAAATCAAATTGTGTATAGGCGATAAAAATGGTTTAATTTTTTTTTTTATATTAAATGAGGAACCATTTAAAGTTACAATCTATTTAGTATTGCGCATGTAATCTGAGGAAAAAAACACGTTTGAATGTGTAAATATGCTAGAATAATCGAGATTTTAACAATATGGAGTCTTAATAGAACCGGAAGTAGTGTATTTGGTTCATGGCGCCATGTTTTTTTTTTGTATTGCTCAAGACAAAAAAGTATTAAAACGCTTTTTTTCTTATTACTGCGTAATACTAAATTGATTTTAACTCCAAAACGTTCTTAATGTCATAATCATATATATATATATTATATATATATATATATATATATATATATCGCATATACACTAATTTTATTTTAATTTTTGAAGAAACTGTTTAAACGGTTGATCTCAACGTTTGCCCAGAACAGATACAATTAATTATTTATTAAATTGAAATCTTTCAAAAAGCTCTGAATTTGAAATTATTTTTTAATGAATTAATGAATATTCTATTTTATTTGTAAATTAAAAGTTAAACTTTTGTTTTTAATTAAAATAATTTCAAGAGATTTTGTAAGGTAAAAATCCTTGGGTATGAGAAAGCTGTTTTATCTTCTACAAGTGAATGTACATTGTACAATCACAATTTGACAATCTATCGGACAACTATTTTCATCTTGGTTTCACAAAGTTTCGGCCGATGTAACCTCCGAAACTTTTATCGCCTACAGTTACTTTTATTTGTTGTATATTTGTTTTTTGAGTGTTTTGAGTCTGAGTAAAGTAAAAGATACCATGTTCACTTTATCATGGCCTCCATATCTGAAATCGGAAATTGCGAACCGATGTTAATCAAAAATAATCCTATTATTTTAGGCCGCTTAGCTTTTGTGAAGAATTTCTGTTTTTAGTTTCAGTTTTTGTTAAATTTCCATTTACAAAAAATAGTTTGATTTTATTATTTGTTAATAATTAAACAAATTGCTGAAAACAAATTATTAGCAACAAAAAAATTTGGCTTAAAATATGAGTGATTCGCAATTTCCGATATGGCGGCCATGATGAAGTGGATATTTTCTATTTTACTTAATAGATTGTTCTCGTCCCGTCAGTCAAAACCGGTTGAATTGGGTTAATGTATGTTATTCTTAGTTATTATCGTAAAGATTGAACCTTCAACCTCCAGAAGACTGTCACTTAAAACCGATTGTTAACCAACGTTTTTAACCGTACAGCCATGGTTACATGTGGACAATTCCATGAGTCTGAAAGCTAATTTTTATCTAGATGTATAATATTAGTAATAAATCTCATATGATCATTTTTTTACTGTTACTCATATTGCAATTTTCTTACTGGTGTTCTAACCTATTTATATTATAAATTTTATAAGTAATTGTTCCCATACTCAAAGGGTTCAGTTCGAAATTCCGTCCAGGTTCCGGAGTTTGACAAAGATCAAAGTGAAACACCCATAGAAAGTCGGAGGTTAGATTGGCCTAAAGGTTGTGAATATAACAACCAAGATGTGAATAGTAATCAAAATAATCCAATTATTTCATTAATAATAATTGTAAATTGGATTCTATTATTCATTACATTTGCGAGTGACGGAAAAAGTATGCTTCGCCAGTGTTCGCACTAAAATTTATATAGAATAACGTCTTAATCGGTTAAGTTAAAAAAAGAAATAAAGAAAAACTCAAACTGAAAGTTTTAAACAGAAAAAAATGTATCAATCGGTATAGAAAGAAGGAAAAAAAGAAAAGAAAACGTCAATTATGGAAATAGAGTGAAAAGTTTCTTTCCGAATTCATTTCAGACAGCGGAGGGGGATGTCTGACTTGCTACTTTCTTCCTCTAAACATTTGAAATGGTTTCGTTCAGAATTTTTTTTTTATTCGCTAACTTTTGCGTGACTAAATAGATATTAATATAGATACAAATAAATACACATGTGTCTTTATTATAGAGTGGAGAGTTGTTTTATTTCATGTGATTAAGACGTAATCACGTCCAAACCAAATAATGTAGATACGAAATACTTACATGCCAGTCACTACCAGTTGCCACAATTGGTTATCACTGACACTAAGTGACCAATAAATCCAATTATAACACGTGCGATTCAGAAATACGAAACATTCAATTTGTAAAAAGAATTAAATGAATGGGGGAGGGTCATCTTATACAACTGGGGAGGAAGGGTGATAAAGTATTGGTCAATTCCTATTTCAGTCACGTAAATTATTTACTCCTAAAAACTTATTTTTACTTAAACCCTGTTTTTAGAAAAAAAAATAACATTAGAAACACTAGGTTATATTAAGTTTCATCGTACACGTGAAACGCCGAAATGAAAATAATCTCTATCTTTACCAAACAAGTCGAGAACGAGGCTAGCTAAGAAAGGGCGATAATTAAAGTTCATAATTTTCTAGGGTATTTTCATAGAATCACTTCCGTCTCGAAACCGGAGGGTAGGAGGGGCATTTCACCAAGACTTAGAGTTAGTGGTAGGATATGGTTTGTTTGGGTTTTTTTTTCAGGAGCTTAAGGTTGGTGGAAGGATACTTTTCTTGGTTAGGGGGCACCTAAAAAAAACACCCGATTGGAGAAAAAAAAACATGCAGATATCCATTTCACTAATTAATTTACGTGACTAAAATAGGAATAACGAAATTATCACGAGAAAGAAAGTAACTTCCCCCCCCCCCCAAAAAAAAAAAATTGCTTTCTTTCGTGATAATTTCGTTATTCCTATTTTAGACACGTAAATTAGTGAAATGGATATTTGCATGTTTTTTTAAATGGTACATAAAGCAACAACAAAAAAATACCTGTTTTAATTTAAAATAAAACAAAAAACACTCACACACACAGTGGAGACGACATGGAACTAATAATTATTTTTCCAAACTCACCATAGTATTCTCCCTGGGGGTTATTTTCCATTTCATCCTCCAGCTGCTGGGTAAGAGCAGCTAATTTCTTCTCCGCCTCCGACGGACCCTTGCTGGGTCCAGGGGTCACTTGATATGTAAGGTGGGGCAACGCAGGTTTCGCCTTCTGGGTACTACTCTCCATGGTAGGTGAATGATATCCAGGGGAGGCGTTCGATTGGTGACTATTCTGACTGGCCACCGTAGGGGCCTCGTTCGCCAGGTTCATGGGGAGACTGGCGTATTTCACGGGGGTTCTGGCCGGACTGGAACTACTACTACTACTACCCGGCATGGGTTCCGTCTTGTGGGGACCGTGATAGGGGGGTGGGGGCTCTTTGGGTACGTCCGTTGATTTACGGGGTGTCGTCGAGATACGCATCTCATTTTCGAGCTGCTGGGTCAAAACTGCCAGTTTCTTTTCGGCCTCCGAGGGGCCACTTTGTTTCGGGGGTATAGTTTCGTAGTACAGCGGCAGGCGGGTCCCCAAATTAGAACCCTGTAAATTAGGCTTGAGTATGTTAGAGCCGACGCCAGTCGTAATGCTTGGGGTTTGTCCCTGATTAGTAGCGGTAGAGGGGGCCGTGGAAGTTTGCAAAAACTGGGCAGTATTGGCATAAATAGGCTGTGATGATAAATCGGTTGTCACATCACATAGTGAAGTTGAAGGAGAGGAAGATATAATTATCGGATGTGTCCGGTATCTGGGGTCGTTAAAAATGTGGGGTGGGGCAGGTTCGTTAAATCTGCTATCCACTAACATCGACCTGGGTCCACCTGGGGGTTGCATCATCATAGTTTGATGATTCAAATGTGCTGGGTACGCGTTTGAGTTGATTACGCTGTCAGGATGTGGTCCCATAGATCTGTTGTCGTGGTTGGTCATCACGAGGCTCCCCCGGGGGCTGGGGAAACGGTCGTACAAGGGTCCAGTCAGGCTGGCCCTTGGACTCGAGTGCTTCGAATCGACGGAGCCAGCACTGATGCTGGACCTAGAACTTGTGATACTCGACCGGGGACTGCCTCCTAGGCGCTGTTCATACACCAGCGGTAAAGGTGCAGGTTGGGCAACCTGGGGATTTATCAAGCTGGTTCGGGGACTGGAGTTTTTGGAGTCGCCGCCCCCGCTGCCAAGGCTCGATCGGGGGCTGGAATAATTCGAACCAGGCTGTTGATGTTTATTGTTGACAGTCGTACCTGACGACTGGTGTGAATTAACTTGAATAGGAATCATGGTAGGAGTGGACGATGACGAAGTCATGGCAAGGCCCGGAGGTTGCTGGGAGACGGCCGCGTGGGCTGCGGCGATAGCTGCGGCCGAAGGAGGCGGGGGTGGTGGCGGTGGAGGCGGAATCGTACAGTTGGGAAAAGAAGGGGACCCAGAAGAAGGGCTTGTGGTCTTGAACCCCATCGAACTTTGGTAGCGCGGAAACCCGGACATGATTCCCATGTTATCCAGCTGAGAGTGGTGGATCGGTAGAGTGCTGTTCGGGAAAGAGGGCGAAGGCGACGGTGACCCACTAGCTGACGATGTGCCGCTTTTAAATCCCATCGTGCCTGGATAGTGGGGGAAACCTCCCATGGGCATGAAGCCTACGTTGTTCATGTTTTCAGCCAACGACAGGGCGATGTTGTTCTGTGTATGTTGAAATGAGGAAGGCGGCGGCGGCGGGAGCATACTGCTGGGTCCCGCCGCGTGGTGGTGGGAAAACATCATCGACATGGGCACCTGTTTGACCCCGACGGAACCGGGATGACCCAGCAACATCGGAATCGGGGGTTTCGAGTAAGAATCACCTCTGATGTTCATAAGGCCCGCGTGGTGTTGCTGTAGTTGGTGTTGTAAAAGGTTGGGCGTTTGGGGCGGCGTGTGTTCGCCGCTCGGACTAAACCCACGAGACGAGGTGACTAGGGTTTTTTGGGTGAATTTCATCTGCTGTCCTTGTCGGTTCTGTTGGTGTTGCATGTGGGTCGTATAAAGGTTCTGCTTGCATTTGAACTCCTCTCCCGCGGAGGTGTCCGATTTCTTCGTGGTAACCTCCCGCCAGTAGGTCTGGGGTGTCGGCACCTCAAACAGACTCAGATCCTCCTTGAACCTATTGATGTCCTTGTCTGTATCATCTTGGTAGCCATCCATGACACCTTTTAATTGGGAGTCCGTAAGAGTTAGAAATCAAAATAATTGTACGTAAAAGGAAAAACGAGTGTGTGTAATAATAATAACGTACAATTTTTTTGTTACTGACGTTACATCCAGTTATTTGTGTTACATACGCGTATCGTTCTTTTTTTTACCGTGTTGTATCCCGTGTTGTTTCGTATTTACATCCCTCGTATTTGATAGTGTTTAATCCATAACCAGCTCCAAAAAGACGGAGCACACACAGTGAAAACACTCTACTACTAGGCTGTTTTTGTGATAACGTGTTACTGGGGAAGAGCTATTCGGGTTGACTACTGCAATGGCGGGGGAACCCGCGCCGCGTATTAATATCATTCGCACTTCGACCGCAGCGCGCACTATTTTTTTTTTTTTTACTATCAGCCGAATCACACCCTTATCTCGATTCGCGTCTTTTTTATCGCAAAACAAAAATATTACGTTTTTTTTAACACGCCTCATATTTCAACAACATATTTTTAAATACTTTAACTTTTATTCAATTTCTATTCAAATTATTATAAATAAGTAAATTGTTTTTAAATATTTTTTTCTTTTAAGTTATTTTAAAGTCACTTATCTATATTAATAAAATTATGAGACAACTTCTCGTATATCTGTTTCTGTGTATATGTGTTTCTTGCTCTACGTGACTTACAAATTATTATTTTATTATTATTTACTATTAATCGATTATTTATTTAAATCAAAAATGTATAAAATACGGAGTTTTTAAAAATTCTATTTACAAAAACTAATTTACTTACGAAATTAAATCAATCAGAATGCATTTCGGTTTCTTTGTAAACAATTAAACAAGTTTTATCGTTTTCTTATAGTTGAAAATAAAATAATTACTTTGTGACTTTTCAAAATTTTAAAGGATTTTGGAAGCCTTTAAACTGTCGAATAGAAAGTCATTTAACTTGTTTAATAAATAAAAAGAGTTGAAGGTGAAAAGTTTTCAGAATAAGAAAATGAATGGAAAACTGTAATAACGAGACATAAAACGAGAGAGTAAGAAAAAAGGGTTGAAAATTGCAAAATAAATAGTAAATAAAGGGGGAAACAAAAAAAGAAAGATTGTTGAAAAGGACAGAAAGAGAAAGAAAGAAATTAAGAAGAATGGTGGAAAAAGAAGGAAGGAAGAGAAAGAAAGGAGACAAAAATGGTAACAAGAAGGCAAGGGGAAATAAAAGAAAGAATGAATCTAAATAAAGCAAAAATTGAGGGGGGGGGATAATGGTAAAAATGAAGAGAAAGAAAGGAAAAAGAACGAAAAAAAATGGAAGAAATAAGCAAGAAGAGACAAAAATAGAAAAAGGAGAACCAAAGAATTAAAAAAGAAAGAAAGAACGAAAGAAATAAAAAAGAAGAGATAAAGAAAGACAGAGGAAAGAAAGAAAGAATGTCGACCACGTTGCTTTGTTATGTTATTTCCCGTCGACCGATGACATGAATCTTTGTTATTCCTTTCATTTTTTAAATACACTTTCTTCTCGAAATCTAAAGAAGAAACTAATTTCCGGTGTTTTAGATTTTACTTTCATTTTTTTCAATGGCAAATATTCAAAAACTCGTACAGTAGAGAAAAAGATATTAAACTTAATAACTGTTAATTAATTAAATAAAGATTTTTTTTTTCAATCAACATGACTTTACAGACACATAAGTACAGAGTTTCATATTTTGCTTTGTGTTTGGAAAAACAACTTTCTTGGTCGGTGGAGGGAGTGCAGAGATCTCGGTAAAATTGTAGATTGACACCCTTCGCTGACCCCTCCCCTGCCGTCTCAATGAAATGTTTACTTGTTTTAGGCGATTACGTGTAAACACTCTGAAAAACTTGGCGGAAAGAAAAAGAACAACTATTTTAGAATTTATAGTGGGGGATCAGTTTCGTATATAAACTTAACGTAAAATCCCCCCTCCCCCGCATTTTCTAACTTTTTAAGACAAGTAACAAAATCTTTTTACCACTAATTCTAAGTCCGAGGTGGTAAGATCATAAAACCAGACGTAATCGCATAAAAATGTAAACACCCCTTCCCTTAAAAAACGCACAGAATTTATCTCCCATAGCAAAAAAAAATGGCCAACTGCCCTCAAACGATAGAATGAATCAGAAATGGGGGGGGGGGTCATTTTACGTTAAATTTACATGCGAAACTAATTCTCTAGTCTAAATTATAATTTTTTTCTTCTTCTTCTTCCTCTCCTTCTTTCCGCCAAGTTTTTCAGTGTGTTCACACATAATCGCCTAAAAAGTAGACTCGCATTGCGAGACGCGGGTAGCCGGTGTAAACCTACAATTATAGCTAAATTTCTATCTCAATATCAATAAAACTGTGTGACCACTTCTCGTGTGTCTATGTGTGTGTATCTTTCTCCTGTCAACGTAAATTTGATCATTATTACACATTGAATTTATATTTTTATTGACTATTAATCGATTATTTATTGAAATAAAATAGCGTAAAATAAAACGATTTTTTTCTCTTATTTAAAAAAATACATTTTAATTACGAAATTAAACCCGTCAGAATGCATATCGGTGTCTTCGTAAACAATACAGCCATTTTAACCTTTTGTTAATAGTTGAAAGAAAAAAATATGAATTACTTCGTGATCTTTCGAAATGTTCAAGGAATTTGAAAGCATTTAAACTGTCGAATATAAAGTCATTTAAACTGGCTTAGTTTCTTAACAAATCGTCGTTTAATTAGAGGATTGAACGTTTTGGAAGCTTTTTGCATCCAATAATCTTATAGAGATTAGAAATAAACAAAATTAGCGTGATAAAATTCATTTATAATTTGATTCAGTTAATAATTTAATGATCAAACGATACCGTAATAATTAAATTTAACTTTCAAAATCCGAATTTTTAAAAAGATAAAAAATAGAAGTAGAAAACAGTCGAAATAAAAATGAAAATAAAAAGCATCCCGGGAAATGCCGGTTTGAAGGTACGGTCTACAACTAATTTATCATAAAATGACGCTTCAGTAGTAGAATTTAAGTAGAATTAATTATTTATTTACTGTCTGTACAGAACAGTCATATATAGTAAATGAGTACTGTACTGTCAGACAGTACGGTACGCATTCCATTGAATTTGCATATATACACTGTATATATGTACTAAGTGCATCAAAAGAAATAATCTCCACCACTGAAAAAGTTTACGACGAGCGAATAGTCACGTGATCTCTAACTTTTACTATCACGTTGTTTTATCCAACGCTCGACATGGAAATTCTACCTTAATTTGACCTTTAGGCCAAAAGAGAAATCTCTCGTTCCGTCCATTTAGACAGAATCAAGTTACGCTAAAAGAAGGGGAAGAGTAGAAGTCGGATGAGGTTATAACCTGATGTGTGCAGCTTTTCTCATGATCTGCTTATATTTTAGCCATAATTGCCTCTGTTCAAATACAAAAATAAAATTAAATAACGATCTATTTTTAACGAATGTTCATATTTATTATATATATATATATATATATATATATATATATATATATATATATATATATATATATATATATATATATATATATATATATATATATATATATAATAAAGAATGGAAATAGTGTTCCGACGTAATGGAAATTGAAAAAAAGGAAAACCAAAATATATTATTTATGTATTCATCAACGTTTCGTCTTTATCTTCAAGATAACTGTCTGAAGAAAATAACACACAAGTACAAAATGTTTGAAACAATGAAGGAAAGGGAAGGAAGTCTTGAAATAAAGACGAAACGTTGATGAATACATAAATAATATTGTTTGGTTTTTCTTTTTGTTCAAATGTCATATATATATATATATATATATATATATATATATATATATATATATATATATATATATATATATATATATATATATATTGAGCAACTTGTTATCAAGGCTAAAACCCACTGGCGGATAAGGGTTAATAAGATGGCTAGATTAACAGTTGAATGATGATAAATACTATGAGAGGATAGAAAACCTCCACATGTCACCCACTCAAAACAATAGCCGACCCAGAAAACAGCAGTTCTTTCCCCTTTGTCAGAAACATCGCTCATGGAATATGAGCACTAAAGGGCTAATCTACTTAAAAATATACGCAATGATCTCAAATAAATTTTATTGACAAAAAATATTTACAATTTTATTGGAAAAAAGATGGAAAGTGGGACGACAACAAACACCCAAAAAAGAAAGAAGAAGAAGAAGAAGAAGAAGAAGAAGAAGAAGAAGAAGAAGAAAGTCAGGAGCAGATTAGTAAGACCCTCCCAACCCTTTCTAAGAGTAAACTGCCCACTGATACTACACTTTGATCTTAGCCAAAAGGCGTGATTCTGAATGTTTGCTTAGCATTAAAAACAAACAGACAAATCTTTAAGTGGGAGTAGAACTTAAGTGGGAGTAAAAAGAGACAGGGGTGGAGTTTGAGAGTGGATGTTGCCCATCTAAGATAAATACAATTTGAGGAGACCAAGAGCACAAAATAAAAGTGGGGAGTGGCCATCTTGGAGGATCTCTATTACCAAATAATAAAAAAAGGGGTCAGGACTCATTCATTCAATTTGCTATACTACACTTTGATTCTAATTCAAGGGCCATGTACCGAACTTGTGACATGAATTCCGAGCGAAACAGTTTTCATCGGAAAAATCCATAATTGTAGCCATTTTAACTGTCGTACGATCTGCAACTGAGGCGGAGTCTAATTTAGAGTTTCTATCATCACTGAATTATGAGAGTAAAGCGAATTTAAGGTCTCAACCCAGATCCCGGTATTCTCAACACCACCTTGCATTTAGAGTTACCATTGGGGTTAATAAAGGGCAGTGTTTTCGTCATTCCAGAGAATTGTCAATCATGATCAATGATCATGAGTCGTGTTATGAGGCATTGATTAATGTTAAGTAGGAACAAAACAATTAAATTGAATTCAAGATTATTTATTTATATTTTTAAATCAACCAAATCTATATTTCATGTGTATATTTCATGTGATGAATTAAAAACCAACAAGATTTACAGGGATTTGTTACTATATCTAACAGAACAAAAAGGGAATGAAAAAAACAAATAAGCAACAAATAAATGTTACCAAAGGAAAGATAAGTTAATCTTCTACCTACCTGGATAAGTTTTTTTGAGTTATCGGAATTCTTTTAAGTTCCATTAAAGGGAGATAATTCTGGAAGTTTATCATAACATTCAACTCAGCCAAATAAATTTACTATAAGTTTATCCTAACATTTCATTTTCTAAAAATAAAATTATTTTAACATGTTTTTCTATGTTAAGCAATTTTTTTCCTTTACGATTAATGCCGTTCGGCACTCCGGGTTCATTTTACAGGACACTTGCATGGTGAATAGAACTCTTCTCGTGAGAAATCTTTTCATAACTTTTTTCATAGGAAAAATTCCCTTGCTCAGTTTCTGGAAAGAGCGTTGGGAGCAACTCAATTTGCTGTGGTACTTGTGAGCATTGGGTACACAAAAAGTGCAGTGGAATTACAGGTAGGTTGAGAGATGATAACCAGTTTGTGTGCAAGAAGTGTAATACAATGAAGATGGATGAGAACTCAGATGTGGTGAAAGTATATTTGGATGACGATGCTATTGAGGTTGTCTGGAAGTTTTGTTACCTTGGTGATACCATTGGAGCACAGGGTGGAGAAGATGCTAGTGTGATTGCAAGAGTTAGGAGTGGATGGGATAAGTTTTGGGAACTAAGATGATTTGTGTGATGATTTGTGTGATTATTATGATGATCATCATGATAATCATGATGATGATCATCATCATCATGATTAAGAGTCACTATTTAGCAACTGCTAAATTCACCTTATTTTTTATGATAGCGAATAATTTAGAGCAAGTGAACAACACTGTGTTTGTCTTAATTCATGACATTTTTGTTACAAAGAAAAATTATGTTACCACCTGCAAAATACAGACAGCTAGTTCAGCATTATAGCAAGCTATCACACCTATATCATTGCCTTCCTAAGACGGTATTCCATTAAGACCCATTGTCAGCACCCGAGGTTCGGCATGCCATTCATTGAGCTGATTCCGGGTAGATATAATCACCCCACTCACAGGCAAATCTCCATCCTATGTCAAGAATTCATCTCACTTCGTGGAAAACATCAACAATGCTCCCATTCATTCCAATCAGAGAGTGAGTCTAGATGTAGTGAGTCTGTTCATGAAAGTACTCACTGACGAGGCTCTGACTGTGGTACGGGATAAGTTGACCTCAGACACTTCATTGGAGGAATGCACTTGTATCCCAATTGATAATCTAATGAAAATGTTGACCTTCTGTATAGAAACCACATACTTCATGATGGGATCTAATATATATATTGCCAAGAACAAGGTCTAGCTATGGGATCACTATTGTCCCCAGTACTGGCCAATGTATATATGGAATACTTTGAGGAAATGGTGTTAGGATCAACATTACTAAAACCAACAATGTGGCTACAATATGTGGATGACACATTCATACTCTAGCCTCACAAGGAAGCTGTTCAAACATTACTGGACCATGTGAACTCTCTCTGTCCATCTATACAGTTCACAATGGAAAAGGAACATAATACCAAATTATCCTTCCTAGATGTACTGATAACTCGCACTGATCAGTGGTGTAGGTCATCTGTATATCGAAATCCAACTTTCACTGGACAATATCTAAATTTCAACTCCCACCATCCATATTATGTAAAGAAAGGAATCGTCCATTACCTACAACATCAAGCAAAGACAATATGCAGCAACAGCAATACATATCAAGAGGAGATGGACAGTTTAAGAGAAACCCTCCAGCGAAACAAGTATCCAGAGAGCATGACATCAACTCCAAGAAATCTGGACCAACCACTAAAGGATACCACTCGAACACTCACCACAGTGTGTATACCATATATGAAGGGCTTGTTGGAAAAATTCAAACAATATGTAATCTATATGACATCAGGACAGTATTCAGGAGCGACTCAACTTTCCGAAAGCATCTTGTGCGAGTCAAAAAAGTTATGACTAAGAACTGTGCATATGCAATTCCATGTAAGTGTGGAAAAATATACACAGATGAGACAAGTCGCCTACTTAAAGTAAGGCTAAAAGAACATCGGAAATCCGTAATACGTGGAGATATCGAAAAGTCGGGTATGACTGACCACATATGGAAGGAAAAGGGAAACCATCTACCCTTATGGGATGAAGTAAAAATTATAGACAGAGAAGAATGGTGGAGAGTAACATGACTCAAAGAAGCAGCGCATATATTGGGAAAGAATGACCTACTAAGCAGACCTTGTATAGAATTTAATACAATATCGGAACCATCTCTTATCTCTTATATAAAGGGCAGTTGTCTGTATGTATGTCTGTTTGTATGTGAAGCTTCTCCTCAAAAACTACGCGGCGACATGTCAAAAAGTTGATATCTTTAGCACCGTACATATCCCGGAATCATAATATCTAAAAATCGCGACAAACGATTCACTCGCTGACAGTCAACCGGACCACTTTCCGACAAAAGGTAGCAGTTTTTTCGTATTTTCCACGACATTTTCAACGTTAATATGTACTAAATTCGAAATAATCTAATGTATTTATGTACTAATCCGATAAAAATGCAGAGTCATTGTAAACATCCCATAATCCCTTGCCGGATGTACCCGGTCTTGCCCTAAATTGTGTCCGGTTGTATCAGATCATCCAATAACTTCTGTCCGGATGCATCAATAACAACATACGAATCCTACGTTAAGAGTGTGTAGTGAAACAAGGGTTGCTCAATCACATCCGCACCTGTCCCATAAACCCTTGCCGGATGTACCCGGTCTTGACCTAAATTGTTTCCGGTTATATCAGGTCATCATGACGTCAGAGAGTGGCAGTTTTCCTTTCTGTCATATTTCCCTCTCACACTTTCTTTCTTAATTATTAATAGACGCTAATATTCCACCCCCCCCCCCTCTCTCCCTGTGGCCGTTCTGTTATCATGATAGGAATTACCTCCTCCTTTCAGGCCAAATTAGGGGGGGGGGGGGTTACGGTATTCGCCGGTGTGAGCATTACCTCCTCCTTTTTTGAGAAGTGTAGGGGTAGGGTAGTATCGGTTCCGTTGTCATGATGTACTGATCCCATGCATTACCTCCTCCTTTTTTGAGAAGTGTAGATGCAGAATAGTATCGGTTCCGTTGTCATGATGTGCTCATCCCATGAATTACCTCCTCCTTTTTTGAGAAGTGTAGGGGTAGGGTCGTATCGGTTCCGTTGTCATGATGCCCTCATCCCATGCATTATCTCCTCCTTTTTTGAGAAGTGTTGAGGTAGGGTCGTATCGGTTCCGTTGTCATGATGCCCTCATCCCATACATTATCTCCTCCTTTTTTGAGAAGTGTTGAGGTAGGGTCGTATCGGTTCCGTTGTCATGATGCCCTCATCCCATGCATTATCTCCTCCTTTTTTGAGAAGTGTTGAGGTAGGGTCGTATCGGTTCCGTTGTCATGATGCCCTCATCCCATGCATTATCTCCTCCTTTTTTGAGAAGTGTTGAGGTAGGGTCGTATCGGTTCCGTTGTCATGATGTACTGATCCCATGCATTACCTCCTCCTTTTTTGAGAAGTGTTGAGGTAGGGTCGTATCGGTTCCGTTGTCATGATGCCCTCATCCCATGCATTATCTCCTCCTTTTTTGAGAAGTGTTGAGGTAGGGTCGTATCGGTTCCGTTGTCATGATGCCCTCATCCCATCCATTATCTCCTCCTTTTTTGAGAAGTGTTGAGGTAGGGTCGTATCAGTTCCGTTGTCATGATGCCCTAATCCCATGAATTATCTCCTCCTTTTTTGAGAAGTGTTGAGGTAGGGTCGTATCGGTTCCGTTGTCATGATGTACTGATCCCATGCATTACCTCCTCCTTTTTTGAGAAGTGTTGAGGTAGGGTCGTATCGGTTCCGTTGTCATGATGCCCTCATCCCATGCATTATCTCCTCCTTTTTTGAGAAGTGTTGAGGTAGGGTCGTATCGGTTCCGTTGTCATGATGCCCTCATCCCATCCATTATCTACTCCTTTTTTGAGCAGTGTTGAAGTGTGAGCGCCTCAGGCGAAATCCGGGGAGGGGGAATGTCGGCATTCGTCGGTATGAGCGCCTCAGGCGAAATCCGGGGAGGGGGAATGTCGGCATTCGTCGGTATGAGCGCCTCAGGACTATTTGGCAGATCAGAAGGAGAGAGGATACCTAAGGGATTTCAGTAGTGCTCATGAAGCCTCCTCGATTTTCAAAGTACTCGGCGTTGTCCGGGAGAAAAGTGCTCAATATCCTAGATAGAGCTACTGTAGTGATAAGTTTAGAAAATATTTTAACGCCATCTTCGTTCCCCTTTGGACAATTTTGCAGATGAAAAGGAGGGAGGATACCTAACTGATTTCAGTAGTCCCCAGGAGGCCTCTTTGATTTTCAAAGTACTCGGCGTTGTCCGGGAAAAAAGTGCTCAATGTCCTAGATAGAGCTACTGTAGTGATAGGTTTGGATAATATTTTAACAGCATCTACGCTGAAAAGGATGGGGTATCGATAAGAGTTTTTTGAGTAGTGCTCAGGAGGCCTCTTTGATTTTGAAATACTCGGCGTTGTCCGGGAGAAAAGTGCTCAATATCCTAGATAGAGCTACTGTAGTGATATATTTGGAAAATATTTTAACGCCATCTTCGTTCCCCTTTGGACTATTTCGCAGATCAGAAGGAGAGAGGATACCTAAGCGATTTAAGTAGTCCCCAGGAGGCCTCCTTGATTATCAAAGTACTCGGCATTGTACGGGAGAAAAGTGCTCAATATCCTAGATAGAGCTACTGTAGTGATAGGTTTGGAAAATATTTTAACGCCATCTTCATTCCCCTTTGGACTATTTCGCAGATCACAAGCAGAGAGGATACCTAAGTGATTTCAGGAGTGCTCATTAAGCCTCCTCGATTTTCAAAGTACTCGGCGTTGTCCGGGAGAAAAGTGCTCAGTATCCTAGATAGAGCTACTGTAGTGATAGGTTTTGGAAAATATTTTAACACCATCTTCGTTCCCCTTTGGACAATTTTGCAGATGAAAAGGAGGGAGGATACCTAACTGATTTCAGTAGTCCCCAGGAGGCCTCTTTGATTTTCAAAGTACTCGGCGTTGTCCGGGAAAAAAGTGCTCAATGTCCTAGATAGAGCTACTGTAGTGATAGGTTTGGAAAATATTTTAACAGCATCTACGCTGAAAAGGATGGGGTAATCGATAAAAGTTATTTCAGAACTGCTCAGGAGGCCTCTTTGATTTTGAAATACTCGGCGTTGTCCGGGAGAAAAGTGCTCAATATCCTAGATAGAGCTACTGTAGTGATAGGTTTGTGAAAATATTTTAACGCCATCTTCGTTCCCCTTTGGACTATTTCGCAGATCAGAAGGAGAGAGGATACCTAAATGATTTCAGTAGTCCCCAGGAGGCCTCCTTGATTATCAAAGTACTCGGCGTTGTCCGGGAGAAAAGTGCTCAATGTCCTAGATAGAGCTACTGCAGTGATAGGTTTTAGAAAAATATTTTAACGCCATCTTCGTTTCCCTTAGGACTATTTCGCAGATCAGAAGGAGAGAGGATACCTAAGGGATTTCAGGAGTGCTCATAAAGACTCCTCGATTTTCAAAGTACTCGGCGTTGTCCGGGAGAAAAGTGCTCAATATCCTAGATAGAGCTACTGTAGTGATAGGTTTGGAAAATATTTTAACGCCATCTTCGTTCCCCTTTGGACTATTTCGCAGATCACAAGCAGAGAGGATACCTAAGTGATTTCAGGAGTGCTCATTAAGCCTCCTCGATTTTCAAAGTACTCGGCGTTGTCCGGGAGAAAAGTGCTCAATATCCTAGATAGAGCTACTGTAGTGATAGGTTTTGGAAAATATTTTAACGCCATCTTCGTTTCCCTTTAGACAATTTTGCAGATTAAAAGGAGGGAGGATACCTAAGTGATTTCAGTAGTCCCCAGGAGGCCTCCTTGATTATCAAAGTACTCGGCGTTGTCCGGGATAAATGTGCTCAATGTCCTAGATAGAGCTACTGTAGTGATAGGTTTGGAAAATATTTTAACGCCATCTTCGTTCCCCTTTGGACTATTTCGCAGATCAGAAGGAGAGAGGATACCTAAGTGATTTCAGTAGTCCCCAGGAGGCCTCCTTGATTATCAAAGTACTCGGCGTTGTCCGGGAGAAAAGTGCTCAATGTCCTAGATAGAGCTACTGTAGTGATAGGTTTTGGAAAATATTTTAACGCCATCTTCGTTCCCCTTTGGACTATTTTACAGATCAGAAGAAGAGAGGATACCTAAGGGATTTCATGGGTGTTCATGAAACCTTCTCGATTTTCAAAGTACCTGGCGTTGTCCGGGAGAAAAGTGCTCAATATCCTAGATAGAGCTACTGTAGTGATAGGTTTGGACAATATTTTAACGCCATCTTCGTTCCCCTTTAGACTATTTCGCAGATCACAAGGAGAGAGGATACCTAAGTGATTTCAGTAGTCCCCAGGAGGCCTCCTTGATTATCAAAGTACTCGGCGTTGTCCGGGAGAAAAGTGCTCAATGTCCTAGATAAAGCTACTGTAGTGATAGGTTTGAGAAAATATTTTAACGCCATCTTCGTTCCCCTTTGGACTATTTCGCAGATCAGAAAGAGAGAGGATACCTAAGGGATTTCAGGAGTGCTCATTAAGCCTCCTTGATTTTCAAAGTACTCGGCGTTGTCCGGGAGAAAAGTGCTCAATATCCTAGATAGAGCTACTGTAGTGATAGGTTTAGAAAATATTTTAACGCCATCTTCGTTCCCCTTTGGACAATTTTGCAGATAAAAATGGGGGGAGGATACCTAACTGATTTCAGTAGTCCCCAGGAGGCCCCTTTGATTTTCAAAGTACTCGGCGTTGTCCGGGAAAAAAGTGCTCAATATCCTAGATAGAGCTACTGTAGTGATAGGTTTGGATAATATTTTAACAGCATCTACGCTGAAAAGGATGGGGTAATCGATAAGAGTTATTTCAGTAGTGCTAAGGAGGCCTCTTTGATTTTGAAATACTCGGCGTTGTCCGGGAGAAAAGTGCTCAATATCCTAGATAGAGCTACTGTAGTGATAGGTTTGGATAATATTTTAACGCCATCTTCGTTTCCCTTTGGACAATTTTGCAGATTAAAAGGAGGGAGGATACCTAAGTGATTTCAGTAGTCCCCAGGAGGCCTCCTTGATTATCAAAGTACTCGGCGTTGTCCGGGATAAAAGTGCTCAATGTCCTAGATAGAGCTACTGTAGTGATAGGTTTGGAAAATATTATAACGCCATCTTCGTTTCCCTTTGGACTATTTCGCAGATCAGAAGGAGAGAGGATACCTAAGGGATTTCAGGAGTGCTCATAAAGACTCCTCGATTTTCAAAGTACTCGGCGTTGTCCAGGACAAAAAAGTGCTCAGTATCCTAGATAGAGCTACTGTAGTGATAGGTTTTGGAAAATATTTTAACGCCATCTTCGTTCGCCTTTATACAATTTTGCAGATGAAAAAGAGGGAGGTTACCTAACTGATTTCAGTAGTCCCCAGGAGGCCTCTTTGATTTTCAAAGTACTCGGCGTTGTCCGGGAAAAAAGTGCTCAATGTCCTAGATAGAGCTACTGTAGTGATAAGTTTGGAAAATATTTTAACAGCATCTACGCTGAAAAGGATGGGGTAATCGATAAAAGTTATTTCAGTAGTCCCCAGGAGGCCTCCTTGATTATCAAAGTACTCGGCGTTGTCCGGGAGAAAAGTGCTCAATGTCCTAGATAGAGCTACTGTAGTGATAGGTTTTGGAAAATATTTTAACGCCATCTTCGTTCCCCTTTGGACTATTTTACAGATCAGAAGAAGAGAGGATACCTAAGGGATTTTATGGGTGTTCATGAAACCTTCTCGATTTTCAGAGTACCTGGCGTTGTCCGGGAGAAAAGTGCTCAATATCCTAGATAGAGCTACTGTAGTGATAGGTTTGGACAATATTTTAACGCCATCTTCGTTCCCCTTTAGACTATTTCGCAGATCACAAGGAGAGAGGATACCTAAGTGATTTCAGTAGTCCCCAGGAGGCCTCCTTGATTATCAAAGTACTCGGCGTTGTCCGGGAGAAAAGTGCTCAATGTCCTAGATAAAGCTACTGTAGTGATAGGTCTGAGAAAATATTTTAACGCCATCTTCGTTCCCCTTTGGACTATTTCGCAGATCAGAAAGAGAGAGGATACCTAAGGGATTTCAGGAGTGCTCATAAAGCCTCCTTGATTTACAAAGTACTCGGCGTTGTCCGGGAGAAAAGTGCTCAATATCTTAGATAGAGCTACTGTAGTGATAGGTTTAGAAAATATTTTAACGCCATCTTCGTTCCCCTTTGGACAATTTTGCAGATGAAAATGGGGGGAGGATACCTAACTGATTTCAGTAGTCCCCAGGAGGCCCCTTTGATTTTCAAAGTACTCGGCGTTGTCCGGGAAAAAAGTGCTCAATGTCCTAGATAGAGCTACTGTAGTGATAGGTTTGGATAATATTTTAACAGCATCTACGCTGAAAAGGATGGGGTAATCGATAAGAGTTATTTCAGTAGTGCTAAGGAGGCCTCTTTGATTTTGAAATACTCGGCGTTGTCCGGGAGAAAAGTGCTCACTATCCTAGACAGAGCTACTGTAGTGATAGGTTTAGAAAATATTTTAACGCCATCTTCGTTCCCCTTTGGACAATTTTGCAGATCAGAAGGAGAGAGGATACCTAATGGATTTCAGTAGTCCCCAGGAGGCCTCCTTGATTATCAAAGTACTCGGCGTTGTCCGGGAGAAAAGTGCTCAATATCCTAGATAGAGCTACTGTAGTGATAGGTTTGGAAAATATTTTAACGCCATCTTCGTTCCCCTTTGGACTATTTCGCAGATCACAAAGAGAGAGGATACCTAAGTGATTTCCGTAGTCCCCAGGGGGCCTCTTTGATTATCAAAGTACTCGGCGTTGTCCGGGAAAAAAGTGCTCAATGTCCTAGATACAGCTACTGTAGTGATAGGTTTGGAAAATATTTTAACGCCATTTTCGTTCCCCTCTAGACTCTTTCGCAGATCAGAAGGAGAGAGGATACCTAAGTGATTTCAGGAGTGCTCATTAAGCCTCCTCGATTTTCAAAGTACTCGGCGTTGTCCGGGAGAAAAGTGCTCAATATCCTAGATAGAGCTACTGTAGTGATAGGTTTAGAAAATATTTTAACGCCATCTTCGTTCCCCTTTGGACAATTTTGCAGATGAAAAGGAGGGAGGATACCTAAGTGATTTCAGTAGTCCCCAGGAGGCCTCTCGATTTTCAAAGTACTCGGCGTTGTCCGGGAAAAAAGTGCTCAATGTCCTAGATAGAGTTACTGTAGTGATAGGTTTGGATAAAATTTTAACAGCATCTAGGCTGAAAAGGATGGGGAATCGATAAGAGTTATTTTAGTAGTGCTCAGGAGGCTTATTTGATTTTGAAATACTCGGCGTTGTCCGGGAGAAAAGTGCTCAATATCCTAGATAGAGCTACTGTAGTGATAGGTTTGGATAATATTTTAACGCCATATTCGTTCCGCTTTGAGCTATTTCGCAGATCAGTAGGAGAGAGGATACCTAAGTGATTTCAGTAGTCCTCAGGAGGCCTCCTTTATTATTAAAGAACTCGGCGTTGTCTGGGAGAAAAGTGCTCAATGTCCTAGATAGAGCTACTGTAGTGATAGGTTTGGAAAATATTTTAACGCCATCTTCGTTCCCCTTTGGACTATTTCGCAGATCACAAGGAGAGAGGATACCTAAGTGATTTCCGTAGTCCCCAGGAGGCCTCCTTGATTATCAAAGTACTCGGCGTTGTCCGGGATAAAAGTGCTCAATGTCCTAGATAGAGCTACTGTAGTGATAGGTTTGGAAAATATTTTAACGCCATCTTCGTTCCCCTTTGGACTATTTTGCAGATCAGAAGGAGAGAGGATACCTAAGGGATTTCAGGAGTGCTCATTAAGCCTCCTCGATTTTCAAAGTACTCGGCGTTGTCCGGGAGAAAAGTGCTCAATGTCCTAGATAGAGCTACTGTAGTGATAGGTTTGGAAAATATTTTAACGCCATCTTCGTTCCCCTTTGGACTATTTCACCAATCAGAAGGAGAGAGGATACCTAAGGGATTCCAGGAGTGCTCATAAAGCCTCCTCGATTTTCGAAGTACTCGGCGTTGTCCGGGAGAAAAGTGCTCAATATCCTAGATAGAGCTACTGTAGTGATAGGTTTAGAAAATATTTTAACGCCATCTTCGTTCCCCTTTGGACAATTTTGCAGATGAAAAGTAGAGAGGATACCTAAGTGATTTCAGTAGTCCCCAGGAGGACTCTTTAATTTTCAAAGTACTCGGTGTTGTCCGGGAAAAAAGTGCTCAATGTCCTAGATAGAGCTACTGTAGTGATAGGTTTGGATAGGATTGAAAATGATGAAGAATGTCATGAGAGGATTGAAAATGATGAAGAATAGACTGACAGGATTGGAAATGATGAGGAATACCATGAGGGGATTTAAAATGATGAATAATATTATGAGGGGATTGAAAATGATGAAGAATATCATGAGAGGATTGAAAATGATGAAGACTATCATGAGAGGTTTGAAAATGATGAAGACTATCATGAGAGGATTAAAAATGATGAAGACTCTCATGAGAGGATTAAAAATGATGAAGACTCTCATGAGAGGATTAAAAATGATGAAGACTATCATGAGGGGATTGAAAATGATGAAGAATGTCATGAGAGGATTGAAAATGATGAAGAATGTCATGAGAGGATTGAAAATTATAAAGAATAGACTGACAGGATTGGAAATGATGAAGAATACCATGAGAGGATTGAAAATGATGAATTATATCATGAGGGGATTGAAAATTAGAAGAATATCATGAGGGGATCGAAAATGATGAAGAATATCATGAGGGGATTGAAATTAATGAAGAATATCATGAGAGGATTGAAAAAATGAAGAATATCATGAGAGGATTGAAAATTATTAAGAATATCATGAGCGGATTGAAAATGATGAGGAATATTACGAGAGGATTGAAAATGATGAAGAATATTATGAGGGGATTGAAAATGATTAATAGTATGAGGAGATTGAAAATGATGAAGAATATTATGAGGGGATTGAAAATGATTAATAGTATGAGGAGATCGAAAATGATGAATACAACGAGGGGAGTTAAAATGATGAAGGATATCATGAGGGGATTCAAAATATATAGTATGAACACCGCGGCGGTTATAAGTACCTATATAGAAGGCGCAGACAGTGGTGGTACTTTTTATAGAAATAAGTCATACTATTGCCCTGTGAAACGTAGGATGAAATGGTGGGGAAGAAACAGCTTTCGCAAAAGGCAAAATTTAAAAGTAGCGACCAGGGTAGAGAAAAGTAGAAAGATAAAGAGACAGCTATAGAGAGAGAAGGAGAGAAATAGAAGTTTTAATATAAAGATGTTACACACACAATTTTTCTTCAATTATGTTTTTATGACCCCGAGCAACGCCGGGTAGCCCCGCTAGTCTCTTATATAAAGGGCACTTGTCTATATGTATGTATGTATGTATGTATGTCTGTATGTGAAGCTTCTCCTCAAAAACTACGCGACGACATGTCAAAAAGTTTATATCTTCAGCACCGTACAACACCTGGGATCATAATATCTCAAAATTACAACAAAAAAAAATGTTGCTGGGGGTCAACGGGGCCAGTCTTCGGCAGCGGGTCTGGTTTTTTCAAACTTTTCTAATGTTATTCAGTAGTAATTTGGAAATCAGCCAATGTAATTATGTAATAATAATTTTGTTTTCAACCAACTTATTCTTGTGCACGTGACGTCACAGTAATAGGTATATGACGTCATCGTTATAGGTTTTTACATTTTTTTCTCTTTAAAACTTATTTTACTTCAACATATTTTTATATACACGTTTACAGTGACCCGTTGAGTCATAACCACTCTATATATGTACAAAAAAAGGAAAAAGAATAATTTAAAAAGTACACGTTTACAATGACCCGTTGAGTCATAACCACTCTATATATGTATAAAAAAAGAAAAAAGAATTTAACAAGTACACGTTTACAGTGACCCGTTGAGTCATAACCACTCTATATATGTATAGAAAAAAGAAAAAAAGAGGAATTTAACAAGAACACGTTTACAGTGACCCGTTGAGTCATAACCACTCTATATATGTATAAAAAAAGAAAAAAGAAGAATTTAGCAAGTACACGTTTACAGTGATCCGTTGAGTCGTAACCACTCTATATATGTATAAAAAAAGAAAGAAGAATTTAACAAGTACACGTTTACAGTGACCCGTTGAGTCATAACCACTCTATATATGTATAAAAAAAGAAAAAAAGAAGAATTTAACACGAACACGTTTACAGTGATACGTTGAGTCATAACCACTCTATATATGTATAAAAAAAGAAAAAAGAAGAATTTAACAAGTACACGTTTACAGTGACCCGTTGGGTCATAACCACTCTATATATGTATAAAAAAAGAAAAAAGAAGAATTTAACAAGTAAACGTTTACAGTGACCCGTTGAGTCATAACATCTCTATATATGTATAAAAAAAGAAAAAAGAAGAATTTAGCAAGTACACGTTTACAGTGACCCGTTGAGTCATAACCACTCTATATATGTATAAAAAAGAAAGAAGAAGAATTTAACAAGTACACGTTTACAGTGACCCGTTGAGTCATAACCACTCTATATATGTATAAAAAAAGAAAAAAGAAGAATTTAACAAGTACACGTTTACAGTGACCCGTTGAGTCATAACCACTCTATATATGTATAAAAAAAGAAAAAAAGAAGAATTTAACAAGTAAACGTTTACAGTGACCCGTTGAGTCATAACCACTCTATATATGTATAGAAAAAAGAAAAAAAGAGGAATTTAACACGAACACGTTTACAGTGACCCGTTGAGTCATAACCATTCTATATATGTATAAAAAAGAAAAAAGAAGAATTTAACAAGTAAACGTTTACAGTGACCCGTTGAGTCATAACCACTCTATATATGTATAAAAAAAGAAAAAAGAAAAATGTAACAAGTACACGCTTACAGTGACCCGTTGAGTCATAACCACTCTATATATGTATAAAAAAAGAAAAAAAGAAGAATTTAACAAGTACACGTTTACAGTGACCCGTTGAGTCATAACCACTCTATATATGTATAAAAAAAGAAAAAAAGAAGAATTTAACAAGTAAACGTTTACAGTGACCCGTTGAGTCATAACCACTTTATATATGTATAAAAAAAGAAAAAAGAAGAATTTAGCAAGTACACGTTTACAGTGACCCGTTGAGTCATAACCACTCTATATATGTATAAAAAATAAAGAAGAAGAATTTAACAAGTACACGTTTACAGTGACCCGTTGAGTCATAACCACTCTATATATGTATAAAAAAAGAAAAAAAGAAGAATTTAACACGAACACGTTTACAGTGACCCGTTGAGTCATAACCACTCTATATATGTATAAAAAAAGAAAAAAAGAAGAATTTAACAAGTAAACGTTTGCAGTGACCCGTTGAGTCATAACCACTCTATATATGTATAAAAAAAGAAAAAAGAAGAATTTAACAAGTACACGTTTACAGTGACCCGTTGAGTCATAACCACTCTATATATGTATAAAAAAAGAAAAAAGAAGAATTTAACAAGTACACGTTTACAATGACCCGTTGAGTCATAACCACTCTATATATGTATAAAAACAGAAAAAAGAATTAAACAAGTACACGTTTGCAGTGACCCGTTGAGTCATAACCACTATATATACATTTTTTGTTTTGAACTCAAAATATTTCTCAGGGTTAAAGAAGAGTGAAAAATAAGTTGGGATAGGGGGGCTGGAGAGAATAAGGGGTCGGGGAAAATTTTAGGGGTCAGGCCGGACTTTTTAGGGGTCAGGCCAAATTTTGTTCTTTTTTTTTGTTTTGAACTGAAAATATTTCTCAGGGTTGGGGGAGTGAAAAATTAGGGAGCTGGAGAGATTGAGGGGTCGGGGAAAATTTTAGGGGTCAGGCCGAACTTTTTAGGGGTCAGGCCAAATTTTTTTGTTTTTTTTTGTTTTGAAGTCAAAATATTTATCAGGGTTGGGATAGAGTGAAAAATTAGGGGGCTGGAGAGATTGAGGGGTCGGGGAAAATTTTAGGGATCAGGCCGAACTTTTTAGGGGTCAGGCAAAATTTTTTTGTTTTTTTTGTTTTGAACTCAAAATATTTCTCAGGGTTGGGGGAGAGTAGAAATATTAGGGGCTGGAGAGATTGAGGGGTCGGGGAAAATTTTAGGGGTCAGGCCGAACTTTTTAGGGGTCAGGCCAAATTTTTTTGTTTTTTGTTGTTTTGAACTCAAAATATTTCTCAGGGTTGGGGGAGAGTTAAAAATTAGTTGGGATTTGGGGCTTGAGAGAATGAGGGGTCGTGGAAAATTCTAGGGGTCAGGCCAAATTTTTTTGTTTTTTTTTTGTTTTGAAGTCAAAATATTTCTCAGGGTTGGGGGAGAGTGAAAAATTAAGGGGCTGGAGAGATTGAGGGGTCGGGGGAAATTTTAGGGGTCAGGCCGAACTTTTAAGGGGTCAGGCCAAATTTTTTTGTTTTATTTTTGTTTTGAAGTCAAAATATTTCCTATGGTTGGGGGAGAGTTAAAAATTAGGGGGCTGGAGAGATTTAGGGGTCGGGGAAAATTTTAGGGGTCGGCGGAACTTTTTAGAGGTCAGGCCAAATTTTTTTGTTTTTTTTTTGTTTTGAAGTCAAAATATTTCTCATCGTTGGGGGAGAGTGAAAAATTAGGGGGCTGGAGAGATTCAGGGGTCGGGGAAAATTTTAGGGGTCAGGACGAACTTTTTAGGGGTCAGGCCAAATTTTTTTCTTTTTTTTGGTTTTGAACTCAAAATATTTCTCATGTTTGGGGGAGAGTGAAAAATTAGGGGGCTGGAGAGATTTAGGGGTCGGGGAAAATTTTAGGGGTCAGGCGGAACTTTTTAGGGGTCAGGCCAAATTTTTTTGTTTTTTTTTTGTTTTGAAGTCAAAATATTTCTCATCGTTGGGGGAGAGTGAAAAATTAGGGGGCTGGAGAGATTCAGGGGTCGGGGAAAATTTTACGTGTTAGGACGAACTTTTTAGGGGTCAGGCCAAATTTTTTTCTTATTTTTGGTTTTGAACTCAAAATATTTCTCATGGTTGGGGGAGAGTGAAAAATTAGGGGGCTGGAGAGATTTAGGGTCGGGAAAATTTTAGGGGTCAGGCGAAACTTTTTAGGGGTCAGGCCAAATTTTTTTGTTTTTTTTTGTTTTGAACTCAAAATATTTCTCATGGTTGGGGGAGAGTGAAAAATTAGGGGGCTAGAGAGATTTAGAGGGTCGGGGAAAATTTTAGGCGTCAGGCGGAACTTTTTAGAGGTCAAGCCAAATTTTTTTGTTTTTTTTTGTTTTGAAGTCAAAATATATCTCATGGTTGGGGGAGAGTGAAAAATTAGGGGGCTGGAGAGATTCAGGGGTCGGGGAAAATTTTAGGGGTCAGGACGAACTTTTTAGGGGTCAGGCCAAATGTTTTTCTTTTTTTTTGGTTTTGAACTCAAAATATTTCTCATGGTTGGGGGAGAGTGAAAAATTAGGGGGCTGGAGAGATTCAGGGGTCGAGGAAAATTTTAGGTGTTAGGACGAACTTTTTAGGGGTCAGGCCAAATTTTTTTCTTTTTTTTGGTTTTGAACTCAAAATATTTCTCATGGTTGGGGGAGAGTGAAAAATTAGGGGGCTGGAGACATTTAGGGTCGGGAAAATTTTAGGGGTCAGGCGGAACTTTTTAGGGGTCAGGCCAAATTTTTTTGTTTTTTTTTGTTTTGAAGTCAAAATATTTCTCATGGTTGGGGAGAGTGAAAAATTAGGGGGCTGGAGAGATTTAGGGGACGGGGAAAATTTTAGGGGTCAGGCCAAATTTTTTAGGGGTCTGCCCAAATTTAGGGGCGGCGATATGTACGTATTTAGCTTCACACCGGGGCGGAGATATGTACTTATTTAGCATTCAGCGGTGGTGATAGGTACTTATATAGCATGTGCACATGGGCGGTAATAAGTACGTATATAGTATGCACACCGGGGCAGTGATAGGTATGTATTTAGCATGCGCACTGAGGCAGCGATCGGATCATATATAGCACGCGCACCGGGGCGGCGATAGGTACGTATATAGCACCACACAGGGGCGGCGATAGGTACATATTTAAAATTCACACCGGGGCGGCAAGAGGTATGTATTTAGCATTCACACTGGGGCGGCGATAGGTATGTATTTAGCATTCACACCGGGGCAGCGATAGGTATGTATTTAGCATTCGCACCGGGGTGGCGATATGTACGTATTTAGCTTCCGCACCGGGGCGGCGATAGGTACGTATTTAGAATTCACATTGGAGCGGCGATAGGTACGTATTTAGAATTCACACAGGGGCGGCGATAGGTATGTATTTAGCATTCGCACCGGGGCGGCGATATGTACGTATTCAGAATTCAGGGGTGGCGATAGCTACGTATATAGCATGTACACATGGGCAGCAATAAGTACGTACATAGCATGCGCTCTGCAGCAGCGATCAGTACATATATAGCACGCGCACCGGGGCGGCGAAAGGTATGTATTTCGCATTCGCACCGTGATGGTGATATGGACGTATTTAGCATTCGCACCGGGGCGGCTATAGGTACGTATTTAGCATTCGTTCCAGGGCGGCTATAGGTACGTATTTAGCATTCGCACTGGGCCGGCGATAGGTACGTATTTAGCATTCACACTAAAGCGGCAATATGTACATATTAATTATTCGCACTAGGGCAGCGATAGGTACTTATGTAGCATGCACACCGGGGTGCAATTGGTATGTCTTTAGTATTCGCACTAGGGCAGCGATAGGTACTTATGTAGCATGCACACCGGGGCGCAATAGGTATGTATTTAGCATTCACACCGGGGCAACGATAGGTACTATTTCGCATTCGCAACGGGGCGTCGATAGGTACTTAAATAGTATCTGCACCGGGGCGGCGATAGGTACGTATATAGTATGTGCACTGGGGCGGCGATAGGTACGTATATAGTATGCGCCGCGGGGTGATGATAGATACGTATATAGTATGAACACCGGGGTGGAGATAAGTACCTATATAGAAGGCGCAGATAGAGGTGTTACTTTTTATAGAAATATGTCATACTATTACCCTGGGCTATAGGAGAAATGGTGGGGAAGAAACAGCTTTTGCAAAAGGCAAAATTAGAAAGTAGCGGCGAAATGGGGCAACCAGGGAAGAGAAAGGTAGCAGATAAAGAGACGGCTATAGAGAGAGGGGGCGGACATAGAAGTTTGAATATAAAGATGTTACACACACGATCTTTCTTCAAATATATGTTTTTATGACCCCGAGCAACGCCGGGTAGCCCCGCTAGTCTCTTATATAAAGGGCACTTGTCTGTATGTATGTATGTATGTATGTCTGTATGTGAAGCTTCTCCTCAAAAACTACGCGACGACATGTCAAAAAGTTTATATCTTCAGCACCGTACATATCCTGGGATCATAATATCTCAAAATCGCAAATAACGATTCACTCGCTGACAGTCAACCGGACCACTTTCCGACAAAAGGTAGCAGTTTTTTCGTATTTTACACGCAATTTCAACGTTAAAATGTAGTAAATTCGAAATAATCTAATGTATTTATGTACTAATCCGATAAAAATGCAGAGTCATTGTAAACATCCCATAATCCCTTGCCGGATGTACCCGGTCTTGCCCTAAATTGTGTCCGGTTGTATCAGATCATCCAATAACTTCTGTCCGGATGCATCAATAACAACATAGGAATCCTACGTTAAGAGTGTGTAGTGAAACAAGGGTTGCTCAATCACATCCGCACCTGTCCCATAATCCCTTGCCGGATGTACCCGGTCTTGACCTAAATTGTGTCCGGTTATATCAGGTCATCATGACGTCAGAAAATATTTTAACGCCATCTTCGTTCCCCTTTGGACAATTTTGCAGATGAAAAGGAGGGAGGATACCTAACTGATTTCAGTAGTCCCCAGGAGGCCTCTTTGATTATCAAAGTACTCGGCGTTGTCCGGGAGAAAAGTGCTCAATGTCCTAGATAGAGCTACTGTAGTGATAGGTTTGGAAAATATTTTAACGCCATCTTCGTTCCCCTTTGGACTATTTCGCAGATCAGAAGGAGAGAGGATACCTAAGGGATTTCAGGAGTGCTCATGAAGCCTCCTCGATTTTCAAAGTACTCGGCGTTGTCCGGGAGAAAAGTGCTCAATGTCCTAGATAGAGCTACTGTAGTGATAGGTTTAGAACATATTTTAACGCGATCTTCGTTTCCCTTTGGACAATTTTGCAGATGAAAAAGAGGGAGGATACCTAACTGATTTCAGTAGTCCCCAGGAAACCTCTTTGATTTTCAAAGTACTCGACGTTGTCCGGGAAAAAAGTGCTCAATGTCCTAGATAGAGCTACTGTAGTAATAGGTTTGAATAATATTTTAACAGCATCTACGCTGAAAAGGATGGGGTAATCGATAAGAGTTATTTCAGTAGTGTACAACAGGCCTCTTTGATTTTCAAATACTCGGCGTTGTCCGGGAGAAAAGTGCTCAATATCCTAGATAGAGCTACTGTAGTGATAGGTTTGGAAAATATTTTAACGCCATCTTCGTTCCCCTTTGGACTATTTCGCAGATCAGAAGGAGAGAGGATTCCTAAGGGATTTCAGGAATGCTCATGAAGCCTCCTCGATTTTCAAAGTACTCGGCGTTGTCCGGGAGAAAAGTGCTCAATATCCTAGATAGAGCTACTGTAGTGATAGGTTTAGAAAATATTTTAACGCCATCTTCGTTCCCCTTTGGACAATTTTGCAGATGAAAAGGAGGGAGGATACCTAACTGATTTCAGTAGTCCCCACAAGGCCTCTTTGATTTTAAAAGTACTCGGCGTTGTCCGGGAAAAAAGTGCTCAATGTCCTAGATAGAGCTACTGTAGTGATAGGTTTGGATAATATTTTAAAAGCATCTACGCTGAAAAGGATGGGGGAATGGATAAGAGTTATTTCAGTAGTCTCCAGGAGGCCTCTTTGATTTTGAAATACTCGGCGTTGTCCGGGAGAAAAGTGCTCAATATCCTAGATAGAGCTACTATAGTGATAGGTTTGGAAAATATTTTAACGCCATCTTCGTTCTCCTTTGGACAATTTTGCAGATGAAAAGGAGGGAGGATACCTAAGTGATTTCAGTAGTCCCCAGGAGGCCTCCTTGATGATCAAAGTACTAGGCGTTGTCCGGGAAAAAAGTGCTCAATGTCCTAGATAGAGCTACTGTAGTGATAGGTTTGGAAAATATTTTAACGCCATCTTCGTTCCCCTTTGGACTATTCTGCAGATCAGAAGGAGAGAGGATACCTAAGGGATTTCACGAGTGCTCATGAAGCCTCCTCGATTTTCAAAGTACTCGGCGTTGTCCGGGAGAAAAGTGCTCAATATCCTAGATAGAGCTACTGTAGTGATAGGTTTAGAAAATATTTTAACGCCATCTTCGTTCCCCATTTGGACAATTTTGCAGATGAAAAGGAGGAGGATACCTCATTTCAGTAGTCCCTCGGAGGTCTCTTTGATTTTCAAAGTACTCGGCGTTGTCCGGGAAAAAAGTGGTCAATGTCCTAGATAGAGCTACTGTAGTGATAGGTTTGGATAATATTTTAACAGCATCTACGTTGAAAAGGATGGGGGAATGGATAAGAGTTATTTCAGTAGTCCCCAGGAGGCCTCTTTTATTTTGAAATACTCGGCGTTGTCCGGGAGAAAAGTGCTCAATATCCTAGATAGAGCTACTGTAGTGATAGGTTTGGAAAATATTTTAACGCCATCTTCGTTCCCCTTTGGACTATTTCGCAGATCAGAAGGAGAGAGGATACCTAAGTGATTTCAGTAGTCCCCAGGAGGCCTCCTTGATTATCAAAGTACTCGGCGTTGTCCGGGAGAAAAGTGCTCAATGTCCTAGATAGAGATACTGTAGTGATAAGTTTGGATAATATTTTAACAGCATCTACGCTGAAAAGGATGGGGGAATGGATAAGAGTTATTTCAGTAGTCCCCAGGAGGCCTCTTTGATTTTGAAATACTCGGCGTTGTCCGGGAGAAGAGTGCTCAATATCCTAGATGGAGCTACTGTAGTGATAGGTTTGGAAAATATTTTAACGCCATCTTCGTTCCCCTTTGGACTATTTCGCAGATCAGAAGGAGAGAGAATACCTAAGTGATTTCAGTAGTCCCCAGGAGGCCTCCTTTATTATCAAAGTACTCGGCGTTGTCCGGGAGAAAAGTGCTCAATGTTCTAGATAGAGCTACTGTAGTGAAAGGTTTGGAAAATATTTTAATGCCATCTTCGTTCCCCTTTGGACTATTTCGCAGATCAGAAGGAGAGAGGATACCTAAGGGATTTCACGAGTGCTCAGGAAGCCTCCTCGATTTTCAAAGTACTCGGCGTTGTCCGGGAGAAAAGTGCTCAATATCCTAGATAGAGCTACTGTAGTGATAGGTTTAGAAAATATTTTAACGCCATCTTCGTTCCCCTTTGGACAATTTTGCAGATGAAAAGGAGGGAGGATACCTAAGTGATTTCAGTAGTCCCCAAGAGGCCTCTTTGATTTTCAAAGTACTCGGCGTTGTCCGGGAAAAAAGTGCTCAATGTCCTAGATAGAGCTACTGTAGTGATAGGTTTGGATAATATTTTAACAGCATCTACGCTGAAAAGGATGGGGAATCGATAAGAGTTATTTCAGTAGTGCTCAGGAGGCCTCTTTGATTTTCAAATACTCGGCGTTGTCCGGGAGAAAAGTGCTCAATATCCTAGATAGAGCTACTGTAGTGATAGGTTTGGAAAATATTTTAACGCTATCTTCGTTCCCCTTTGGACTATTTCGCAGATCAGAAGGAGAGAGGATACCTAAGTGATTTCAGGAGTGCTCATGAAGCCTCTTCGATTTTCAAAGTACTCGGCGTTGTCCAGGAGAAAAGTGCTCAATGTCTTAGATAGAGCTACAGTAGTGATAGGTTTAGATAATATTTTAACAACATCTACGCTGAAAAGGATGTGGGAATGGATAAGAGTTATTTCAGTATTCCACAGGAGGCCTCTTTGATTTTGAAATACTCGGCGTTGTCCGGGAGAAGAGTGCTCAATATCCTAGATAGAGCTACTGTAGTGATAGGTTTGGAAAATATTTTAACGCTATCTTCGTTCCCCTTTGGACTATTT
This sequence comes from Sepiola atlantica, assembly GCA_963556195.1. Lineage (NCBI taxonomy): Eukaryota > Metazoa > Mollusca > Cephalopoda > Sepiida > Sepiolidae > Sepiola > Sepiola atlantica. The sequence goes on along the minus strand of OY744517.1, from coordinate 144,954,649 downwards.
CGCAGATCAGAAGGAGAGAGGATACCTAAGTGATTTCAGTAGTCCCCAGGAGGCCTCCTTGATTATCAAAGTACTCGGCGTTGTCCGGGAGAAATGTGCTAAATGTTCTGGATAGAGCTACTGTAGTGATAGGTTTGGAAAATATTTTAACGCCATCTTCGTTCCCCTTTAGACTATTTCGCAGATCAGAAGGAGAGAGGATACCTAAGTGATTTCAGGAGTGCTCATGGAGCCTCCTCGATTTTCAAAGTACTCGGCGTTGTCCGGGAAAAAAGTGCTCAATGTCCTAGATAGAGCTACTGTAGTGATAGGTTTGGATAATATTTTAAAAGCATCTACGCTGAAAAGGATGGGGGAATGGATAAGAGTTATTTCAGTAGTCTCCAGGAGGCCTCTTTGATTTTGAAATACTCGGCGTTGTCCGGGAGAAAAGTGCTCAATATCCTAGATAGAGCTACTATAGTGATAGGTTTGGAAAATATTTTAACGCCATCTTCGTTCTCCTTTGGACAATTTTGCAGATGAAAACGAGGGAGGATACCTAAGTGATTTCAGTAGTCCCCAGAAGGCCTCTTTGATTTTCAAAGTACTCGGCGTTGTCCGGGAAAAAAAGTGCTCAATGTCCTATATAGAGCTACTGTAGTGATAGGTTTGGATAATATTTTAACGCCATATTCGTTCCCCTTTGGACTATTTCGCAGATCAGTAGAAGAGAGGATATCTAAGTGATTTCAGTAGTCCCCAGGAGGCCTCCTTGATTATCAAAGTACTCGGCGTTGTCCGGGAGAAAAGTGCTCAATGCCCTAGATAGAGCTACTGTAGTTATAAGTTTGGAAAATATTTTAACGCCATCTTCGTTCCCTATTGGACTATTCTGCAGATCAGAAGGAGAGAGGATACCTAAGGGATTTCACGAGTGCTCATGAAGCCTCCTCGATTTTCAAAGTACTCGGCGTTGTCCGGGAGAAAAGTGCTCAATATCCTAGATAGAGCTACTGTAGTGATAGGTTTCGAAAATATTTTAACGCCATCTTCGTTCCCCAGTTGGACAATTTTGCAGATGATAAGGAGGAGGATACCTCATTTCAGTAGTCCCTCTAAGGTCTCTTTGATTTTCAAAGTACTCGGCGTTGTCCGGGAAAAAAGTGGTCAATGTCCTAGATAGAGCTACTGTAGTGATAGGTTTGGATAATATTTTAACAGCATCTACGTTGAAAAGGATGGGGGAATGGATAAGAGTTATTTCAGTAGTCCCCAGGAGGCCTCTTTTATTTTGAAATACTCGGCGTTGTCCGGGAGAAAAGTGCTCAATATCCTAGATAGAGCTACTGTAGTGATAGGTTTGGAAAATATTTTAACGCCATCTTCGTTCCCCTTTGGACTATTTCGCAGATCAGAAGGAGAGAGGATACCTAAGTGATTTCAGTAGTCCCCAAGAGGCCTCCTTGATTATCAAAGTACTCGGCGTTGTCCGGGAGAAAAGTGCTCAATGTCCTAGATAGAGCTACTGTAGTGATAAGTTTGGATAATATTTTAACAGCATCTACGCTGAAAAGGATGGGGGAATGGATAAGAGTTATTTCAGTAGTCCCCAGGAGGCCTCTTTGATTTTGAAATACTCGGCGTTGTCCGGGAGAAGAGTGCTCAATATCCTAGATGGAGCTACTGTAGTGATAGGTTTGGAAAATATTTTAACGCCATCTTCGTTCCCCTTTGGACTATTTCGCAGATCAGAAGGGGAGAGGATACCTAAGTGATTTCAGTAGTCCCCAGGAGGCTTCCTTGATTATCAAAGTACTCGCGTTGTGCGGGAGAAAAGTGCTCAATGTCCTAGATAGAGCTACTGTAGTGATAGGTTTGGATAATATTTTAACAGCATCTACGCTGAAAAGGATAGGGGAATGGATAAGACTTATTTCAGTAGTCCCCAGGAGGCCTCTTTGATTTTGAAATACTCGGCGTTGTCCGGGAGAAGAGTGCTCAATATCCTAGATAGAGCTACTGTAGTGATAGGTTTGGAAAATATTTTAACGCCATCTTCGTTCCCCTTTGGACTATTTCGCAGATCAGAAAGAGAGAGGATACCTAAGTGATTTCAGTAGTCCCCAGGAGGCCTCCTTGATTATCAAAGTACTCGGCGTTGTCCGGGAGAAAAGTGCTCAATGTTCTAGATAGAGCTACTGTAGTGAAAGGTTTGGAAAATATTTTAACGCCATCTTCGTTCCCCTTTGGACTATTTCGCAGATCAGAAGGAAAGAGGATACCTAAGGGATTTCAGGAGTGCTCATGAAGCCTCCTCGATTTTCAAAGTACTCGGCGTTGTCCGGGAGAAAAGTGCTCAATATCCTAGATAGAGCTACTGTAGTGATAGGTTTAGAAAATATTTTAACGCCATCTTCGTTCCCCTTTGGACAATTTTGCAGATGAAAAGGAGGGAGGATACCTAAGTGATTTCAGTAGTCCCCAAGAGGCTTCTTTGATTTTCAAAGTACTCGGCGTTGTCCGGGAAAAAAGTGCTCAATGTCCTAGATAGAGCTACTGTAGTGATAGGTTTGGAAAATATTTTAACAGCATCTACGCTGAAAAGGATGGGGAATCGATAAGAGTTATTTCAGTAGTGCTCAGGAGGCCTCTTTGATTTTCAAATACTCGGCGTTGTCCGGGAGAAAAGTGCTCAATATCCTAGATAGAGCTACTGTAGTGATAGGTTTGGAAAATATTTTAACGCTATCTTCGTTCCCCTTTGGACTATTTCGCAGATCAGAAGGAGAGAGGATACCTAAGTAATTTCAGTAGTCCCCAGGAGGCCTCCTTGATTATCAAAGTACTCGGCGTTGTCCGGGAGAAAAGTGCTCAATGTCTTAGATAGAGCTACTGTAGTGATAGGTTTGGAAAATATTTTAACGCCATCTTTGTTCCCCTTTGGACTATTTCGCAGATGAAAAGGAGGGAGGATACCTAAGTGATTTCAGTAGTCCCCAGGATACCTCTTTGATTTTCAAAGTACTCGGTGTTGTCCGGGAAAAAAAGTGCTCAATGTCCTATATAGAGCTACTGTAGTGATAGGTTTGGATAATATTTTAACGCCATATTCGTTCCCCTTTGGACTATTTCGCAGATCAGTAGAAGAGAGGATACCTAAGTGATTTCAGTAGTCTTCAGGAGGCCTCCTTTATTATTAAAGTACTCGGCGTTGTCTGGGAGAAAAGTGCTCAATGTCTTAGATAGAGCTACTGTAGTGATAGGTTTGGAAAATATTTTAACGCCATCTTTGTTCCCCTTTGGACTATTTCGCAGATGAAAAGGAGGGAGGATACCTAAGTGATTTCAGTAGTCCCCAAGAGGCCTCTTTGATTTTCAAAGTACTCGGCGTTGTCCGGGAAAAAAGTGCTCAATGTCCTAGATAGAGCTACTGTAGTGATAGGTTTGGATAATATTTTAACAGCATCTACGCTGAAAAGGATGGGGAATCGATAAGAGTTATTTCAGTAGTGCTCAGGAGGCCTCTTTGATTTTCAAATACTCGGCGTTGTCCGGGAGAAAAGTGCTCAATAACCTAGATAGAGCTACTGTAGTGATAGGTTTGGAAAATATTTTAACGCCATCTTCGTTCCCCTTTGGACAATTTTGCAGATAAAAAGGAGGGAGGATACCTAAGTGATTTCAGTAGTCCCCAGGAGGCCTCTTTGATTTTCAAAGTACTCGGCGTTGTCCGGGAAAAAAGTGCTCAATGTCCTAGATAGAGCTACTGTAGTGATAGGTTTGGATAATATTTTAACAGCATCTACGCTGAAAAGGATGGGGAATCGATAAGAGTTATTTCAGTAGTGCTCAGGAGGCCTCTTTGATTTTCAAATACTCGGCGTTGTCCGGGAGAAAAGTGCTCAATATCCTAGATAGAGCTACTCTAGTGATAGGTTTGGAAAATATTTTAACGCTATTTTCGTTCCCCTTTGGACTATTTCGCAGATCAGAAGGAGAGAGGATACCTAAGTGATTTCAGTAGTCCCCAGGAGGCCTCCTTGATTATCAAAGTACTCGGCGTTGTCCGGGAGAAAAGTGCTCAATGTCTTAGATAGAGCTACTGTAGTGATAGGTTTGGAAAATATTTTAACGCCATCTTTGTTCCCCCTTTGGACTATTTCGCAGATCAGAAGGAGAGAGGATCCATAAGTGATTTCAGTAGTGCTCATGAAGCCTCCTCGATTTTCAAAGTACTCGGCGTTGTCCGGGAGAAAAGTGCTCAATATCCTAGATAGAGCTACTGTAGTGATAGGTTTAGAAAATATTTTAACGCCATCTTCGTTCCCCTTTGGACAATTTTGCAGATGAAAAGGACGGAGGATACCTAAGTGATTTCAGTAGTCCCCAGGAGGCCTCTTTTATTTTCAAAGTACTCGGCGTTTTCCGGGAAAAAAAGTGCTCAATGTCCTATATAGAGCTACTGTAGTGATAGGTTTGGATAATATTTTAACGCTATATTCGTTCCCCTTTGGACTATTTCGCAAATCAGTAGAAGAGAGGATACCTAAGTGATTTCAGTAGTCTTCAGGAGGCCTCCTTTATTATTAAAGTACTCGGCGTTGTCTGGGAGAAAAGTGCTCAATGTCTTAGATAGAGCTACTGTAGTGATAGGTTTGGAAAATATTTTAACGCCATCTTTGTTCCCCTTTGGACTATTTCGCAGATCAGAAGGAGAGAGGATACCTAAGTGATTTCAGTAGTGCTCATGAGGCCTCCTTGATTTTCAAAGTACTCGGCGTTGTCCGGGAGAAAAGTGCTCAATATCCTAGATAGATCTATGATAAAGACTATCATGAGAGGATTGAAAATGATGAAGACTATCATGAGAGGATTGAAAATGATGAAGACTATCATGAGAGGATTGAAAATGATGAAGACTATCATGAGAGGATTGAAATTGATGAAGACTATCATGAGAGGATTGAAAATGATGAAGACTATCATGAGGGGATTGAAAATGATGAAGACTATAATGAGGGGATTGAAAATGATGTACACTATCATGAGGGGATTGAAAATGATGAAGACTATCATGAGTGGATTGAAAATGATGAAGACTATCATAAGGGGATTGAAAATGATGAAGAATGTCATGAGAGGATTGAAAATGATGAAGACTATCATGAGAGGATTGAAAATGATGAAGAATAGACTGACAGGATTGGAAATGATGAAGAATACCATGAGGGGATTTAAAATGATGAATAATATCATGAGGGGATTGAAAATGATGAAGAATATCATGAGAGGTTTGAAAATGATGAAGACTATCATGAGAGGTTTGAAAATGATGAAGACTATCATGAGAGGATTAAAAATGATGAAGACTATCATGAGAGGATTAAAAATGATGAAGACTATCATGAGAGGATTGAAAATGATGAAGACTATCATGAGAGGATTGAAAATGATGAAGACTATCATGAGGGAATTGAAAATGATGAAGACTATCATGAGGGGATTGAAAATGATGAAGAATGTCATGAGAGGATTGAAAATGATGAAGAATGTCACGAGAGGATTGAAAATTATGAAGAATAGACTGACAGGATTGGAAATGATGAAGTATACCATGAGAGGATTGAAAATGATGAATAATATCATGAGGAGATTGAAAATGAGAAGAATATCATGAGGGAATCGAAAATGATGAAATATACCATGAGAGGATTGAAAATGATGAAGAATATTATGAGGAGATTGAAAATGATGAAGAATATCATGAGGGGATTAAAAATAATGAAGAATATCATGAGAGGATTGAAAAAATGAAGAATATCATGAGAGGATTGAAAATTATTAAGAATATCATGAGCGGATTTAAAATGATGAGGAATATTACGAGAGGATTGAAAATGATGAAGAATATTATAAGGGGATTGAAAATGATTAATAGTATGAGGAGATTGAAAATGATGAAGAATATTATGAGGGGATTGAAAATGATTAATAGTATGAGGAGATCGAAAATGATGAATACAACGAGGGGAGTTAAAATGATGAAGGATATCATGAGGGGATTCAAAATATATAGTATGAACACCGGGGCGGTTATAAGTACCTATATAGAAGGCGCAGACAGTGGTGGTACTTTTTATAGAAATAAGTCATACTATTGCCCTGTGAAACGTAGGATGAAATGGTGGGGAAGAAACAGCTCTCGCAAAAGGCAAAATTTAAAAGTAGCGACCAGGGTAGAGAAAATTAGAAAGATAAAGAGACAGCTATAGAGAGAGAAGGAGAGAAATAGAAGTTTTAATATAAAAATGTTACACACGCGATTTTTCTTCAATTATGTTTTTATGACCCCGAGCAACGCCGGGTAGCCCCGCTAGTCTCTTATATAAAGGGCACTTGTCTGTATGTATGTATGTATGTCTGTATGTGAAGCTTCTCCTCAAAAACTACGCGACGACATGTCAAAAAGTTTATATCTTCAGCACCGTACAACACCTGGGATCATAATATCTCAAAATTACAACAAAAAAAAATGTTGCTGGGGGTCAACGGGGCCAGTCTTCGGCAGCGGGTCTGGTTTTTTCAAACTTTTCTAATGTTATTCAGTAGTAATTTGGAAATCAGCCAATGTAATTATGTAATAATAATTTTATTTTCAACCAACTTATTCTTGTGCACGTGACGTCACAGTAATAGGTATATGACGTCATCGTTATAGGTTTTTACATTTTTTTCTCTTCAAAACTTATTTTACGTACAGTGACCCGTTGAGTCATAACCACTCTATATATGTATAAAAAAAGAAAAAAGAAGAATTTAACAAGTACACGTTTACAATGACCCGTTGAGTCATAACCACTCTATATATGTGTAAAAAAAGAAAAAAGAAGAATTTAACAAGTACACGTTTACAGTGACCCGTTGAGTCATAACCACTCTATATATGTATAAAAAAGAAAAAAGAAAAATTTAACAAGTACACGTTTACAGTGACCCGTTGAGTCATAACCACTCTATATATGTATAAAAAAAGAAAAAAGAAGAATTTAACAAGTACACGTTTACAATGACCCGTTGAGTCATAACCACTCTATATATGTATAAAAAAAGAAAAAAAGAAGAATTGAACAAGTAAACGTTTACAGTGACCCGTTGAGTCATAACAACTCAATATATGTATAAAAAAAGAAAAAAGAAGAATTTAACAAGTACACGTTTACAGTGACCCGTTGAGTCATAACCACTCTATATATGTATAAAAAAAGAAAAAAAAGAAGAATTGAACAAGTAAACGTTTACAGTGACCCGTTGAGTCATAACCACTCTATATATGTATAAAAAAAGAAAAAAGAAGAATTTAACAAGTACACGTTTACAGTGACCCGTTGAGTCATAACCATTCTATATATGTATAAAAAAAGGAGAATTTAACAAGAACATGTTTATAGTGACCCGTTGAGTCATAACCACTCTATATATGTATAAAAAAAGAAAAAAGAAGAATTTAACAAGTACACGTTTACAGTGACCCGTTGAGTCATAACCACTCTATATATGTATAAAAACAGAAAAAAGAAGAATTTAACAAGTACACGTTTACAGTGACCCGTTGAGTCATAACCACTCTATATATGTATAAAAAAAGAAAAAAGAAGAATTTAACAAGTACACGTTTACAATGACCCGTTGAGTCATAACCACTCCATATATGTATAAAAAAAAAAAAGAAGAATTTAACAAGTACACGTTTACAATGACCCGTTGAGTCATAACCACTCTATATATGTATAAAAAAAGAAGAATTTAACAAGTAAACGTTTACAGTGACCCGTTGAGTCATAACCACTCTATATATGTATAAAAAAAGAAAAAAAGAAGAATTTAACAAGTAAACGTTTACAGTGACCCGTTGAGTCATAACTACTCTATATATGTATACAAAAAAGAAAAAAGAGGAATTTAACAAGAACAAGTGCTCAATATCCTAGATAGAGCTACTGTAGTGATAGGTTTAGATAATATTTTAACAGCATCTACGCTGAAAAGGATGGGGGAATCGATAATAGTTATTTAAGTAGTGCTCAAAAGGCCTCTTTGATTTTGAAATACTCGGCGTTGTCCGGGAGAAAAGTGCTCAATATCCTAGATAGAGCTACTGTAGTGATAGGTTTGGAAAATATTTTTACGCCATCTTCGTTCCCCTTTGGACTATTTCGCAGATCAGAAGGAGAGAGGATACCTAAGTGATTTCAGTAGTCTACAGGAGGCCTCCTTGATTATCAAAGTACTCGGCGTTGTCCGGGAGAAAAGTGCTCAATGTCCTAGATAGAGCTACTGTAGTGATAGGTTTTGGAAAATATTTTAACGCCATCTTCGTTCCTCTTTGGACTATTTCGCAGATCAGAAGGAGAGAGGATACCTAAGGGATTTCAGGAGTGCTCATGAAGCCTCCTCGATTTTCAAAGTACTCGGCGTTGTCCGGGAGAAAAGTGCAAAATATCCTAGATAGAGCTACTGTAGTGATAGGTTTAGAAAATATTTTAACGCCATCTTCGTTCCCCTTTGGACAATTTTGCAGATGAAAAGGAAGGAGGATACCTGATTTCAGTAGTCCCCAGGAGGCCTCTTTGATTTTCAAAGTACTCGGCGTTGTCCGGGAAAAAAGTGCTCAATGTCTTAGATAGAGCTACTGTAGTGATAGGTTTGGATAATATTTTAACAGCATCTACGCTGAAAAGGATGGGGGAATGGATAAGACTAATTTCAGTAGTCCCCAGGAGGCCTCTTTGATTTTGAAATACTCGGCGTTGTCCGGGAGAAAAGTGCTCAATATCCTAGATAGAGCTACTGTAGTGATAGGTTTGGAAAATATTTTAACGCCATCTTCGTTCCCCTTTGGACTATTTCGCAGATCAGAAAGAGAGAGGATACCTAAGTGATTTCAGTAGTCTCCAGGAGGCCTCCTTGATTATCAAAGTACTCGGCGTTGTCCGGGAGAAAAGTGCTCAATGTCCTAGACAGAGCTACCTTAGTGATAGGTTTGGAAAATATTTTAACGCCATCTTCGTTCCCCTTTGGACTATTTCGCAGATCAGAAGGAGAGAGGATACCTAAGGGATTTCAGGAGTGTCCATAAAGCCTACTCGATTTTCAAAGTACTCGGCGTTGTCCGGGAGAAAAGTGCTCAATATCCTAGATAGAGCTACTGTAGTGATAGGTTTGGAAAATATTTCAACGCCATCTTCGTTCCCCTTTGGACAATTTTGCAGCTGAAAAGTAGGGAAGATACCTAACTGATTTCAGTAGTCCCCAGGAGGCCTCTTTGATTTTCAAAGTACTCGGCGTTGTCCGGGAAAAGAGTTCTCAATGTCCTAGATAGAGCTACTGTAGTGATAGGTTTAGAAAATATTTTAACAGCATCTACGCTGAAAAGGATGGGGTAATCGATAAGAGTTATTTCAGTAGTGCTCAGAAGGCCTCTTTGATTTTGAAATATTCGGCGTTGTCCGGGAGAAAAGTGCTCAATATCCTAGATAGAGCTACTGTAGTGATAGGTTTGGATAATATTTTAACAGCATCTACGCTGAAAAGGATGGGGTAATCGAAAAGAGTTATTTCAGTAGTGCTCGGGAGGCCTCTTTGATTTTGAAATACTCGGCGTTGTCCGGGAGAAAAGTGCTCAATATCCTAGATAGAGCTACTGTAGTGATAGGTTTGGAAAATATTTTAACGCCATCTTCGTTCCCCTTTGGACTATTTCGCAGATCAGAAGAAGAGAGGATACCTAAATGATTTCAGTAGTCCCCAGGAGGCCTCCTTGATTATCAAAGTACTCGGCGTTGTCCGGGAGATAAGTGCTCAATGTCCCAGATAAAGCTAATGTAGTGATAGGTTTGGAAAATATTTTAACGCCATCTTCGTTCCCCTTTGGACTATTTCGCAGATCAGAAGGAGAGAGGATACCTAAAGGATTTCAGGAGTGCTCATGAAGCCTCCTCGATTTTCAAAGTACTCGGTGTTGTCCGGGAGAAAAGTGCTCAATATCCTAGATAGAGCTACTGTAGTGATAGGTTTAGAAAATATTTTAACGCCATCTTCGTTTCCCTTTGGACAATTTTGCAGATGAAAAGGAAGGAGGATACCTGATTTCAGTAGTCCCCAGGAGGCCTCTTTGATTTTCAAAGTACTCGGCGTTGTCCGGGAAAAAAGTGCCTAATGTCCTAGATAGAGCTACTGTAGTGATAGGTTTGGATAATATTTTAACAGCATCAATGCTGAAAAGGATGGGGGAATGGATAAGAGTAATTTCAGTAGTCCCCAGGAGGCCTCTTTGATTTTGAAATACTCGGCGTTGTCCGAGAGAAAAGTGCTCAATATCCTAGATAGAGCTATAGTAGTGATAGGTTTGGAAAATATTTTAACGCCATCTTCGTTCCCTTTTGGACTATTTCGCAGATCAGAAATAGAGAGGATACCTAACTGATTTCAGTAGTCCCCAGGAGGCCTCCTTGATTATCAAAGTACTCGGCGTTGTCCGGAAGAAAAGTGCTCAATGTCCTAGATAGAGCTACTGTAGTGATAGGTTTGGAAAATATTTTAACGCCATCTTCGTTCCCCTTTGGACAATTTTTCAGCTAAAAAGTAGGGAAGATACCTAACTGATTTCAGTAGTCCCCAGGAGGCCTCTTTGATTTTCAAAGTACTCGGCGTTGTCCGGGAAAAGAGTTCTCAATGTCCTAGATAGAGCTACTGTAGTGATAGGTTTAGAAAATATTTTAACAGCATCTACGCTGAAAAGGATGGGGTAATCGATAAGAGTTATTTCAGTAGTGCTCAGGAGGCCTCTTTGATTTTGAAATACTCGGCGTTGTCCGGGAGAAAAGTGCTCAATATCCTAGATAGAGCTACTGTAGTGATAGGTTTGGATAATATTTTAACAGCATCTACGCTGAAAAGGATGGGGTAATCGATAAGAGTTATTTCAGTAGTGCTCAGGAGGCCTCTTTGATTTTGAAATACTCGGCGTTGTCCAGGAGAAAAGTGCTCAATATCCTAGATAGAGCTACTGTAGTGATAGGTTTGGAAAATATTTTAACGCCATCTTCGTTCCCCTTTGGACTATTTCGCAGATCAGAAGGAGAGAGGATACCTAAGTGATTTCAGTAGTCCCCAGGAGGCCTCCTTGATTATCAAAGTACTCGGCGTTGTCCGGGAGAAAAGTGCTCAATGTCCCAGATAAAGCTAATATAGTGATAGGTTTGGAAAATATTTTAACGCCATCTTCGTTCCCCTTTAGACTATTTCGCAGATCAGAAAGAGAGAGGATACCTATGTGATTTCAGGAGTGCTCATGAAGCCTCCTCGATTTTCAAAGTACTCGGCGTTGTCCGGGAGAAAAGTGCTCAATGTCCTAGATAGAGCTACTGTAGTGATAGGTTTGGATAATATTTTAACAGCATCTACGCTGAAAAGGTTGGGGTAATCGATAAGAGTTATTTCAGTAGTGCTCAGGAGGCCTCTTTGATTTTGAAATACTCGGCGTTGTCCGGGAGAAAAGTGCTCAATATCCTAGATAGAGCTACTGTAGTGATAGGTTTGGAAAATATTTTAACGCCATCTTTGTTCCTCTTTGGACTATTTCGCAGATCAGAAGGAGAGAGGATACCTAAGTGATTTCAGTAGTCCCCAGGAGGCCTCCTTGATTATCAAAGTACAGTGCGTTGTCCGGGAGAAAAGTGCTCAATGTCCTAGATAGAGCTATTGTAGTGATAGGTTTGGAAAATATTTTAACGCCATCTTCGTTCCCCTTTGGACTATTTCGCAGATCAGAAGGAAAGAGGATACCTAAGGGATTTCAGGAGTGCTCATGAAGCCTCCTCGATTTTCAAAGTACTCGGCGTTTTCCGGGAGAAAAGTGCTCAATATCCTAGATAGAGCTACTGTAGTGATAGGTTTGGAAAATATTTTAACGCCATCTTCTTTCCCCTTTGGACTATTTCGCAGATCAGAAGGAGAGAGGATACCTAAGTGATTTCAGTAGTCCCCAGGAGACCTCCTTGATTATCAAAGTACTCGGCGTTGTCCGGGAGAAAAGTGCTCAATGCCCTAGATAGAGCTACTGTAGTTATAAGTTTGGAAAATATTTTAACGCCATCTTCGTTCCCTATTGGACTATTTCGCAAATCAGTAGGAGAGAGGATACCTAAGTGATTTCAGTAGTGCTCATGAAGCCTCCTCGATTTTCAAAGTACTCGGCGTTGTCCGGGAGAAAAGTGCTACATATCCTAGATAGAGCTACTGTAGTGATAGGTTTAGAAAATATTTTAACGCCATCTTCGTTCCCCTTTGGACAATTTTGCAGCTGAAAAGTAGAGAGGATACTTAACTGATTTCAGTAGTCCCCAGGAGGCCTCTTTGATTTTCAAAGTACTCGGCTTCGTCCGGGAAAAAAGTGCTCAGTGTCTTAGATAGAGCTACTGTAGTGATAGGTTTAGATAATATTTTAACAGCATCTACGGTGAAAAGGATGGGGTAATCGATAAGAGTTATTTCAGTAGTTCTCAGGAGGCCTCTTTGATTTTGAAATACTCGGCGTTGTCAGGGAGAAAAGTGCTCAATATCCTAGATAGAGCTACTGTAGTGATAGGTTTGGAAAATATTTTAACGCCATCTCTGTTCCCCTTTGGACTATTTCGCAGATCAGAAGGAGAGAGGATACCTAAGTGATTTCAGTAGTCTACAGGGGGCCTACTTGATTATCAAAGTACTGTGCGTTGTCCGGGAGAAAAGTGCTCAATGTCCTAGATAGAGCTACTGTAGTGATAGGTTTGGATAATATTTTAACAGCATCTACGCTGAAAAGGATGGGGGAATGGATAAGACTAATTTCAGTAGTCCCCAGGAGGCCTCTTTGATTTTAAAATACTCGGCGTTGTCCGGGAGAAAAGTGCTCAATATCCTAGATAGAGCTACTGTAGTGATAGGTTTGGAAAATATTTTAACGCCATCTTCGTTCCCCTTTGGACTATTTCGCAGATCAGAAAGAGAGAGGATACCTAAGTGATTTCAGTAGTCCCCAGGAGGCCTCTTTGATTATCAAAGTACTCGGCGTTGTCCGGGAGAAAAGTGCTCAATGTCCTAGACAGAGCTACCTTAGTGATAGGTTTGGAAAATATTTTAACGCCATCTTCGTTCCCCTTTGGACTATTTCGCAGATCAGAAGGAGAGAGGATACCTAAGGGATTTCAGGAGTGTCCATAAAGCCTACTCGATTTTCAAAGTACTCGGCGTTGTCCGGGAGAAAAGTGCTCAATGTCCTAGATAGAGCTACTGTAGTGATAGGTTTGGATAATATTTTAACAGCATCTACGCTGAAAAGGATGGGGGAATGGATAAGAGTAATTTCAGTAGTCCCCAGGAGGCCTCTTTGATTTTGAAATACTCGGCGTTGTCCGAGAGAAAAGTGCTCAATATCCTAGATAGAGCTATAGTAGTGATAGGTTTGGAAAATATTTTAACGCCATCTTCGTTCCCTTTTGGACTATTTCGCAGATCAGAAATAGAGAGGATACCTAAGTGATTTCAGTAGTCCCCAGGAGGCCTCCTTGATTATCAAAGTACTCGGCGTTGTCCGGAAGGAAAGTGCTCAATGTCCTAGATAGAGCTACTGTAGTGATAGGTTTGGAAAATATTTTAACGCCATCTTCGTTCCCCTTTGGACAATTTTGCAGCTAAAAAGTAGGGAAGATACCTAAGTGATTTCAGTAGTCCCCAGGAGGCCTCTTTGATTTTCAAAGTACTCGGCGTTGTCCGGGAAAAGAGTTCTCAATGTCCTAGATAGAGCTACTGTAGTGATAGGTTTAGAAAATATTTTAACAGCATCTACGCTGAAAAGGATGGGGTAATCGATAAGAGTTATTTCAGTAGTGCTCAGGAGGCCTCTTTGATTTTGAAATACTCGGCGTTGTCCGGGAGAAAAGTGCTCAATATCCTAGATAGAGCTACTGTAGTGATAGGTTTGGATAATATTTTAACAGCATCTACGCTGAAAAGGATGGGGTAATCGATAAGAGTTATTTCAGTAGTGCTCAGGAGGCCTCTTTGATTTTGAAATACTCGGCGTTGTCCAGGAGAAAAGTGCTCAATATCCTAGATAGAGCTACTGTAGTGATAGGTTTGGAAAATATTTTAACGCCATCTTCGTTCCCCTTTGGACTATTTCGCAGATCAGAAGAAGAGAGGATACCTAAATGATTTCAGTAGTCCCCAGGAGGCCTCCTTGATTATCAAAGTACTCGGCGTTGTCCGGGAGAAAAGTGCTCAATGTCCCAGATAAAGCTAATATAGTGATAGGTTTGGAAAATATTTTAACGCCATCTTCGTTCCCCTTTAGACTATTTTGCAGATCAGAAGGAGAGAGGATACCTAAAGGATTTCAGGAGTGCTCATGAAGCCTCCTCGATTTTCAAAGTACTCGGCGTTGTCCGGGAGAAAAGTGCTCAATATCCTAGATAGAGCTACTGTAGTGATAGGTTTAGAAAATATTTTAACGCCATCTTCGTTTCCCTTTGGACAATTTTGCAGATGAAAAGGAAGGAGGATACCTGATTTCAGTAGTCCCCAGGAGGCCTCTTTGATTTTCAAAGTACTCGGCGTTGTCCGGGAAAAGAGTTCTCAATGTCCTAGATAGAGCTACTGTAGTGATAGGTTTGGATAATATTTTAACAGCATCAACGCTGAAAAGGATGGGGGAATGGATAAGACTAATTTCAGTAGTCCCCAGGAGGCCTCTTTGATTTTGAAATACTCGGCGTTGTCCGGGAGAAAAGTGCTCAATATCCTAGATAGAGCTACTGTAGTGATAGGTTTGGAAAATATTTTAACGCCATCTTCGTTCCCCTTTGGACTATTTCGCAGATCAGAAGGAGAGAGGATACCTAAGTGATTTCAGTAGTCCCCAGGAGGCCTCCTTGATTATCAAAGTACTCGGCGTTGTCCGGGAGAAAAGTGCTCAATGTCTTAGATTGAGCTACTGTAGTGATAGGTTTGGAAAATATTTTAACGCCATCTTCGTTCCCCTTTGAACTATTTCGCAGATCAGAAGGAGAGAGGATACCTATGTGATTTCAGGAGTGCTCATGAAGCCTCCTCGATTTTCAAAGTACTCGGCGTTGTCCGGGAGAAATGTGCTCAATGTCCTAGATAGAGCTACTGTAGTGATAGGTTTGGATAATATTTTAACAGCATCTACGCTGAAAAGGTTGGGGTAATCGATAAGAGTTATTTCAGTAGTGCTCAGGAGGCCTCTTTGATTTTGAAATACTCGGCGTTGTCCGGGAGAAAAGTGCTCAATATCCTAGATAGAGCTACTGTAGTGATAGGTTTGGAAAATATTTTAACGCCATCTTCGTTCCTCTTTGGACTATTTCGCAGATCAGAAGGAGAGAGGATACCTAAGTGATTTCAGTAGTCCCCAGGAGGCCTCCTTGATTATCAAAGTACAGTGCGTTGTCCGGGAGAAAAGTGCTCAATGTCCTAGATAGAGCTATTGTAGTGATAGGTTTGGAAAATATTTTAACGCCATCTTCGTTCCCCTTTGGACTATTTCGCAGATCAGAAGGAGAGAGGATACCTAAGGGATTTCAGGAGTGCTCATGAAGCCTCCTCGATTTTCAAAGTACTCGGCGTTGTCCGGGATAAAAGTGCTCAATATCCTAGATAGAGCTACTGTAGTGATAGGTTTGGAAAATATTTTAACGCCATCTTCGGTCCCCTTTTGGACTATTTCGCAGATCAGAAGGAGAGAGGATACCTAAGTGATTTCAGTAGTCCCCAGGAGGCCTCCTTGATTATCAAAGTACTCGGCGTTGTCCGGGAGAAAAGTGCTCAATGTCCTAGATAGAGCTACTGTAGTGATAGGTTTGGAAAATATTTTAACGCCATCTTCGTTCCCTATTGGACTATTTCGCAAATCAGTAGGAGAGAGGATACCTAAGTGATTTCAGTAGTGCTCATGAAGCCTCCTCGATTTTCAAAGTACTCGGCGTTGTCCGGGAGAAAAGTGCTACATATCCTAGATAGAGCTACTGTAGTGATAGGTTTAGAAAATATTTTAACGCCATCTTCGTTCCCCTTTGGACAATTTTGCAGCTTAAAAGTAGAGAGGATACTTAACTGATTTCAGTAGTCCCCAGGAGGCCATCTTTGATTTTCAAAGTACTCGGCTTCGTCCGGGAAAAAAGTGCTCAATGTCTTAGATAGAGCTACTGTAGTGATAGGTTTAGATAATATTTTAACAGCATCTACGCTGAAAAGGATGGGGTAATCGATAAGAGTTATTTCAGTAGTTCTCAGGAGGCCTCTTTGATTTTAAAATACTCGGCGTTGTCAGGGAGAAAAGTGCTCAATATCCTAGATAGAGCTACTGTAGTGATAGGTTTGGAAAATATTTTAACGCCATCTCTGTTCCCCTTTGGACTATTTCGCAGATCAGAAGGAGAGAAGATACCTTAGTGATTTCAGTAGTCTACAGGGGGCCTCCTTGATTATCAAAGTACTGTGCGTTGTCCGGGAGAAAAGTGCTCAATGTCCTAGATAGAGCTACTGTAGTGATAGGTTTTGGAAAATATTTTAACGCCATCTTCGTTCCTCTTTGGACTATTTCGCAGATCAGAAGGAGAGAGGATACCTAAGTGATTTCAGTAGTGCTCATGAAGCCTCCTCGATTTTCAAAGTACTCGGCGTTGTCTGGGAGAAAAGTGCTCAATATCCTAGATAGAGCTACTGTAGTGATAGGTTTAGAAAATATTTTAACGCCATCTTCGTTCCCCTTTGGACAATTTTGCAGATGAAAAGGAGGGAGGATACGTAAGTGATTTCAGTAGTCCCCAGGAGGCCTCTTTGATTTTCAAAGTACTCGGCGTTGACCGGGAAAAAAAGTGCTCAATGTCCTATATAGAGCGACTGTAGTGATAGGTTTGGATAATATTTTAACGCCATATTCGTTCCCTTTTGGACTATTTCGCAGATCAGTAGGAGAGAGGATACCTAAGTGATTTCAGTAGTCATCAGGAGGCCTCCTTGATTTTCAAAGTACTCGGCGTTGTTTGGGAGAAAAGTGCTCAATATCCTAGATAGAGCTATGATAAACACTATCATGAGAGGATTGAAAATGATGAAGACGATCATGAGGGGATTGAAAATGATGAAGACTATCATGAGAGGATTGAAAATGATGAAGACTATCATGAGGGGATTGAAAATGATGAAGACTATCATGAGGGGATTGAAAATGATGAAGACTATAATGAGGGGATTGAAAATGATGTACACTATCATGAGGGGATTGAAAATGATGAAGACTATCATAAGGGGATTGAAAATGATGAAGAATGTCATGAGAGGATGGAAAATGATGAAGAATGTCATGAGAAGATGTAAAATGATGAAGAATAGACTGACAGGATTGGAAATGATGAAGAATACCATAAGGGGATTTAAAATGATGAATAATATCATGAGGGGATTGAAAATGATGAAGAATATCATGAGAGGATTGAAAATGATGAAGACTATCATGAGAGGTTTGAAAATGATGAAGACTATCATGAGAGGATTAACAATGATGAAGACTATCATGAGAGGGTTGAAAATGATGAAGACTATTATGAGACAATTGAAAATGATGGAGACTATCATGAGAGGATTGAAAATGATGGAGACTATCATGAGAGGATTGAAAATGATGAAGACTATCATGAGAGGATTGAAAATGATGAAGACTATCATGAGAGGATTGAAAATGATGAAGACTATTATGAGACAATTGAAAATGATGAAGACTATCATGAGGGGATTGAAAATGATGAAGAATGTCATGAGAGGATTGAAAATGATGAAGAATGTCATGAGAGGATTAAAAATTATGAAGAATAGACTGGCAGGATTGGAAATGATGAAGAATACCATGAGAGGATTTAAAATGATGAATAATATCATGAGGGGATTGAAAATGAGAATAATATCATGAGGGGATCGAAAATGATGAAATATACCATGAGAGGATTGAAAATGATGAAGAATATCATGAGGGGATTGAAAATGATGAAGAATATCATGAGGGGATTGATAATAATGAAGACTATCATGAGAGGATTGAAAAAATGAAGAATATCATGAGAGGATTGAAAATTATTAAGAATATAATGAGCGGATTGAAAATGATGAGGAATATTACGAGAGGATTGAAAATGATGAAGAATATTATGAGGGGATTGAAAATGATTAATAGTATGAGGAGATTGAAAATGATGAAGAATATTATGAGGGGATTGAAAATGATTAATAGTATGAGGAGATCGAAAATGATGAATACAACGAGGGGAGTTAAAATGATGAAGGATATCATGAGGGGATTCAAAATATATAGTATGAACACCGGGGCGGTTATAAGTACCTATATAGAAGGCGCAGACAGTGGTGGTACTTTTTATAGAAATAAGTCATACTATTGCCCTGTGAAACGTAGGATGAAATGGTGGGGAAGAAACAGCTTTCGCAAAAGGCAAAATTTAAAAGTAGCGACCAGGGTAGAGAAAAGTAGAAAGATAAAGAGGCAGCTATAGAGAGAGAAGGAGAGAAATAGAAGTTTTAATATAAAGATGTTACACACGCAATTTTTCTTCAATTATGTTTTTATGACCCCGAGCAACGCCGGGTAGCCCCGCTAGTTAATTATAAATAATAGATAAGGACACCATAATATATATATATATATATATATATATATATATATATATATATATATATAGTGAATGCTTTTATTCAAACATGCACAAGGTCTGTAACACTGGCATGTCGATGTTATCGATCTACAGCTCTCAAGAGCTGAGGTCTCATCAGGCAGATAATTTTTTATGATCCAACCTCGTCGCTGAATTCCAGGAAGAATGAAGAATTTTTTTTTTTTCTTTGCTTGACTTCATTCTTCCTGGAATTCAGCGACCAGGTTGGATCATAAAAAATGATCTGCCTGATGAGACCTCAGCTCTTGAGAGCTGTAGATCGATAACATCGACATGCCAGTGTAGCAGGCCTTGTACATGTTTGAATAAAATCATTCACAATACAGCTCTATATTTTTATTGAGCACTTTTATAAACCCGGTTTGATTCCCTTTGGATTTCTACCCTGTAGATTTTTACCCTACCTGGATTATTATATATATATATATATATATATATATATATATATATATATATATAGCAATGTATAGTAATATGTAGTAATAAGTAGTGATCTATAGTGATAAAAATACAAATGCACATCTAAAAATACAAGAATAGATTTATGGCTTCCAAAATTCAAACTAGAATTGTCCCAAATGCCTGTGGCATAACGGATAAAGTACTAAGTAAAATTCAGTTCTAGGTACAGTCTTCTGAAAGTTGAAAGTTCAATCCTCAGTGCGGGCGATACTAGGAATTGCGAATTATTGCAGACTTCTAACTGGTCATGTCTGACAGGACGAGAGCATGCTATCCCCATTCCATTCGAAAGTTCCACAGAAAGATTCCCGAATTCGAAAAGATACACCTGAAGAAGGCTGGAGGTTACAGCATCCGAAACGTTGTGAGAATAACACTCAAGATGAGAACAGTGGTCCGAATAATCCAAATTATACAAAGTTATGTTTTGTTGGAGATGCTGCACGTTTATTAATTGTGATATTTTGGTACTTGTTTAAATATTCATTAGCATGTATGTGTGTTTGGGTGTCCGTTTGTTTAGAATTCAATTTTGTGCGTGTGTTTTTAGCTTTTTCACTAGCTGCAATGATAGCGAAGATAGCAGTAGTAGTAACAGTAATCGTAAAGGGCTCTTCGGAGTCGCATATAAGAGCTAATCTTCGCATGGACTGTAAGACTAACTCATAAAATAGTTTGTAACAAAAAGGTCATCAAACAAAAAAGTCATCAAACAAAAAGAAAACAAAGCCCCTTTATAAACAACACCGACATGTATTTATTTGAGTGACCTACATCATTGGGTGTGAGTTGCTGAAAGTTAAGACAGCGTCTCCGTGAAGGAAGTAATAATAAAGTAAGAAAGTAAAAAAAGATCGACTGCCGAAGTTCTTCAAGCAGTATATCTCCCAGTGAGGGATAGCCTTGCTCGAGGTCAAGTTGACCGGGGCCGAGAGAGACGTCTTTTTTCGTTGGCGCCTTGGAGCTCTCTGAGGCTGCTGCCTAAATCCCAAGGAGTCAGAAGTAGTCCTTCAAAGTTCTGGTTGAAATTGATACGCCCTGGAGTCTAATTGATCCTCATGTGATTAAATCACATCGTATGGGCGGAATGTTGATGTTTATGACTGCTACAGACATAGGTAGTAGTTCTTTCTTCGTTATGTGTATTGTTGTTATTTTTGTTGTTGTTGTTTTTATGTTTTTTTAATATTATCAGAGTAACGGTGACATGGGTGTGTCAGCATGAAAAAAACTCTTCCTGGTTAGCAAACGTTTGTTTATGTTGGAACCAACTAGCTCTCTGAGAATCTTTGGTGATCGTCTCGTCAGTATTGATTTACTCCTCTCCAGGAGTTAGGCACAAGGCCAGTTTTTATCTTACTCCCACAAGTAAGATGTGACCCAAGGTCGGGTCGGGAAAGTGGGGTTTGAAAAGCCAGCGCCCGAGAGGTGAGCATTCTGGCCATTAAAAATTGCCTGGGCAGCTCCATCGGCATTCCCCGGTAGGGGCGCCTCAGGCAGTAAGCAATAAACTTACTCCTCCCCAAAGAGGGGAGGCGAAGCCTGGGAGGGTGGACCTCCTAGAACTGCACACGACGGACCCATAGACAGGCGTAAATCAAGCCCCGAAGGCCAAGACAATACCAGTCTATGGGGTGCAGTATCCATCGGAACAGATACTACACTTTGATCTTAGCCAAAAGGCATGATTCTGAATGTGCTTCACACTCACCTCACCTTAAATCTCCAGATATTTATCTGTAGAGTTATCTAAAAAATAATGTCTATCAAAACAACCTCTAGACTATTCCTGAACTGATGGGGCCCATCACAGCCCAAATCAGGGGAGTGCCAAGAAAGGAGTGAGTGAGAGTTATTCACAATTCGGTACTTGTACAGTTTGTGACTCATAATAAAACTGACGTTTACGTAAACAGGCGGAAGATGCCAAAATGCTTAGCCGATCAGATTGCAGTAGACAACAATTGTCAATTGCAATATGAGTAAATCGTAAAATTCAATAAGTTAAGAAAATTGATTTTTTAAATTTTTTTATTTACTAAAAAGTCACCACTTATCAAGGCCCAAAGGCCACTGGAGGATGAGGGTTAATGAGTGTCAGGTGGACGGTGAGACTATTGATTATTTAGGAGGACAGCTTAACAAGAATTTGTTTACATTGGACTTGAAAACGACACTGTTGTAGTCAGCTGGGAAGCAGCCCAGCGGTATTGAGTTCCACAGATGGGTAGTTTTAAGAAATAAACTTTGCTCGTGGAAGTTTCATTTAGCTTTAAGCACAGAGAGGGAGAAAGGGAAAGCGATCATGAATTCCAGCGTTTTAGGACAGACGATTCAGTCTCCCGACGGACTTATTGACTTTTGTCAGGAAACCCTAAAAAAACATCTTAACCTAACGCTAACCTAACCCTCAACTAACCCTAACTTTAACCTAACCCTAACCTAGTCAGTCTGGTTCAAAAGCTGTACCAGTGCAAAAAATCCAAACAATTTATCGAAACAAAAAATGTAATATTTAAACAAACCATAACTTTCTCATGAAAAAAAAAATTACAGTTTTTTCATTATATTTTCTTTGTCAAAAAATAATATCTTTTCATTAAATTTACCATATGGTGACTGTATCTTACTTGCTTTAAAATGTCGTTTCATTATTTTTTCCCGGTTTGATAGCATTGTCTCATTTTGATTTTCATTCGGCATCTTCTTTCTGTTTACGTAAACTGCCAGAAGATGCCTACGAACCATCAGTTTTACTATGAGTCACAAACTGTACCAGTACCCACAATTCTGCATGTTGTATCCAGGTGTGGTTTTCATTGAACAACAATACAACACCAACTGTTAGACATTCATGACTTAAACTTGGTGGACAAGTATAGACCGAATTTTATTTGTTCCAAATATGGTTGGATTTCAAAAAGGATTGTGAATTTTATTACCTATTTCATGGTTAGCATTTGAGTGGGTGGGTTACCCTATATATGAACAATTGGTGGTGACAGAGAGTAAGGGGTGTTTGCTTTTGTAGAAAATTTATTTTCCTATTTTCATTTTATGACGTCATTAATAAAGAACGGAAAAAAACATTATTTAGTACTTATACTTAAATTGAAAATACAGAACGAAAATGAAGTAATCCTAAAGAAAATGAAAAACAAATGACAGCAAAGTGTTTGGCTCGAGTGATCTCACTTTGAGATATATTTGTTTTTAACACGTTAGAGAGTGCTTCTGGCACAAGAGTTTCTCATCTTGTTTTACCCATATGATGGGAAATTCAAATCAAAACTTTGCCTCTTTTTTGTCTTCCAAAACTGTCGGACATGTCCAACTGGCTGTCAGTCTGAACATGGCTTTTTAAAACCCTAACAGCTTTGTCTGATTGGTTATTATTGATAGACTTAACTCACTCTCAGACTATGGGCAAAGAACCAGACGACGTTGTAAATCATTCTTTAAGCAGTGTATCACCACCGTTGAAATTCCATGTAAGTAAAATTTAAATACTATGTGCATTTTCACATGCTCTAACTCTTGCCTCTGCAATACATGGGGTTTCTTATTGTAATGGGGACAATTGTAAGCTTTGTTTAGGAACTCAATTATTAGTTATTCTCTGTGTGTATCTTTATGTATGACATGTCTATCTAGCTTCCCCTTATGCTTGTCCAGGACAACCTGTAAATAAATTAAATGTGACTGTTATTCAGCTGTTTCTTCTCTATTATCATTTTCTTTCCAATACACATGTTGTGTATATTGTTGATACAACAATAAAGACACATGCATGTATTTATAACAATAATACATGCAAGCAATGGCTATCACGTGTACAAACAATAAACATTTCAAACACATGGTCTGCTAAAATGATAAAGTTGAATATCAAATATTTATACTTTTTTAATAACATTTTCTGAAGGCGAACGAAGAAGCAATTAGATTGCTTGATGATGATAAGGATGAACGCTTGCCCTTCATTAACATCAAGATTTATCTTAGAATGATGGGATTTGGGTCAGGACTCTAAATCTAGCTTCAGTTTTTTTTATTCAGAGACGGTAGTCAAGATCCTTAATTCAGCTTCAACTCAGATTTTAGAGATGGCCGTTTATTTTGTTTGTTTGTCTTTTACTAATGTAAAGGCCACTCAAGGATAAAGGTTAATGAGATTGTTAGTTGACGATGAACAACATGTTGGAAGGATTGGAAACGATATGAAAATGGTTAGAATTTGATTATTTAAAAGGATGGCTCAACATTTTTAACATTGGACTTAAAAACGACCATGTTGTATTCAGCTGGGAATCACCCCTGTGGTATTGTATTCCATAGATGTGAAGTTCTTGGAAAGAAAAGTTTTCCATGGAAGTTCAGTTTAGTTTTAGGTACATAGAGGAAGAAAGGAAAATTCGGCACTTGTGCCGAAGAGGAACACGAGCCGAAATTTATTTTAGAAGAGTTCTAATGGTGTAAGGGGCAGACAACTCTCTTTTTTTAGTACGCAATTTCTCCAAAAATGGAAAATATGCATTTTTTAAATAAGTCATGCAAATTCAATTAATAGAACATTTTTCGAAGAAATAACAATTTGTGAAAATCAACAGTATATTGATAGAACATTTATTGAAGAAAATAGAATTTGGGAAAATCAACAGTATATTTCTTCATTTCAAAACGAACAGTCATCGGGTTTGGTTTAAAACATTTTTGATTTTTTTTTTTTACAGTTTAAAAAATAAATATTTCTGGTTTTTTTTTATTCTCTTGTTTTTTTTAGAATTCAGAAATGTGTTCAAAAAGACTCTGTATGGGGGTTGCAGAAAATTTCTGCCGCCACATAAATTCTGATAAATAAGATTCCCCCATTTGCGTGTGGGTCCCACATTCTAATTTGTTCCTCCTATACTTATGATTTACACGCAAATGGTGAAATCCTTCAGATCCAAGTCGATCATATGCGTGCCAGCAATCGGATGTGATTGTGGTACCTGGGTTCACATATTGTTTTATTATGGGGATTCTCATTAGAAATAAATAATTTGATGGTTGAGATGACATTCCCAAATATTCCATAACTAGCAAGTTTGTGAAGCAACCTTTTGTGCCAGATCCTATCAAAGGCCTTTGATATGTCCTATGTAATATTACAGTCAGCACTTCAGCAGTTGTTCTTGCAGGACGAAATCCATATTGCTTGTCACTAATAAAAGTAGTTGTTGATAGGCAGAAGTCTAAAATACATAGTATCAATGCCGGTGTACCTCAAGGATTTATTCTCGGCCCAACTCTCCTCCTGATTTTCATTAATGATCTTCCAAATCATATTCTGATATCATTGTCGACACTGTCTAGGGAAGCACTTCAAAGAACATTGGTGATTAAGATCTTGCTGATTCTTTCTCTCTCTTCTGATCCGGAACATGTGGTGCAATGGGGGAAAAAGTTGCTTGTTGCCTTCAAAACCTCCAAAACCAAGCTACTCTGCTTTCATCACCAACGCCTAGATCCCCGTTTTGCATCAGTCAAAATGAAGGGCTCTCTCCTTGAGGAATCCCTTGTTTTGATAAACTGCTAAAAATAAATTTCACTCCAGATCTAAAAGGGAAGACTGTTGCTAAAGTTGCTGGAAAAAATAGTTGGATCATTCTACCCCTCCAGAAAGTATCTGAATCCTCTACCTATACAAAATATAGATACGTCCTGAGATGGAGTACTGCTGCCACATCTTGAGAGGTGTCGCTCATGGCACTCTTTCTTGCCTTGACAGAGTTCCAAATCGATTTTATAATCTCGTGGGGGATGATCTCTTCTTTACTCTGTTGCCCCTTTCTCACAGAAAAGACGTTGCTAGTCTCTCTCTAGAAAGGTGCTTGACTGAACTCCAATCTCTGGTTCCTCCATGTAAGACATTCACAGCAAGAACGCGTCTTACTAACACAACTGCAAAGAACTTTCCTTCCTTCATGTGTCTAATATCAAATGGAACACATTAATACAGGGCTTCTTCCCTGCGGGCTACAACATGGTCATCCTTATATCCAATGTCAATAAATACTTGTCATAAATCGTCCTCATAAGTAATCAAATGTTATTCATTCAATTCATCATTTTCAATCCTCTCATCATATTCTTCATCATTCAACCAACAATCTATTCATCTCATTAACCCTTATCATAAAGTGATAATTCATTAGTAAAGAAAAAATTAAAAACTTACTTTTTAGAAAAAAATTAGATCTAAAGTTCTTAATTTAAAAAAAGGACTATTGGAGGAGTTATTATCCTTTTCAGATTACATATCCCACTCTACGCGTTGTTATGGGGGTTTTGCTTACATTACATCTATTACTAATGGATATTTAGTATCTGTCTGTCTGAAGCCGAAACTATGCTATTACTTCTATTAATAATGGAGATTTGGTATCTGTCTGTTTGAAGCCAAAACTATAATATCACTTCTATTACTAATGGAGACTGTGTATCTGTTTGTCTGAAGCTAAAACTATACTATTACTTCTATTAACAATGGCGATTTGGTATCTGTCTGTCTGAAGCCGAAACTATGTACTATCTTTCAATGTTCAATTCAGAGGAAGGTAGTGTAGTATCAGTTCTCTTGTCATGAGACCATCCTCAGGCATTACCTCCTCATTTGGAGGACAGTGTAGTATATGTTGATTCGTCATAATACTATCCTTCTAGGCATAACCTCCTCATTTTTTGGGGGTGGTGGTGGTATAGTACGTTGTTTGTGGTCATGATACCATCCTTCTAGGCATTACCGCTTCTTTCTTTTATTTGAGAAGGGGGTAGTGTAGTATATGTCCTGTTGCCATGAAACCATCCTCCCAGGAATTACCTCCTTTGGGGGGCAGTATTGTACATGTTCGTTTTATTTAGCAAAAATATGCTCCTTCTGGTCGCATATTTTTGCTAGTTTTAATAGCAAATTGCATCCTCTTCTAAAAATTAAACTAAGTGTGTTTTTTTTCTTCAGCAAAAAAAAGTAATTTGTTGTGGGTTTGAAGACTAAAATAGTTTAAATGACTAAAAAAAAGATAGAAAAAACATAAAGGTGTAACTTTTTGAAAATGCTCCTGTTGCAGCAGCTAATGTGCGGTAATCGGTCTTACAACTTGTTAGACATTAAAACAATACGGCAATGGGCAAACACAAGAATTAAGCTGAATATAAAAATAGTCTGTGTCATTTGACCAGAAGGTATTTATGTTGCCTTGCTTTTATTTGCATTTTATTTCAAGAGAGGGCGGTTTCTGAATGCTTATTTAAAATTTGTGTTTATGACAACAACAAAAAACGTGCATCAAAGGCAGGGAACAGTTAATTTAAAAATAGGTACGTTGGTAGCAACTTTGCCGCTGTTGGGCCAGAGTTATCTCTCTTGGAGATATTTTGTTTTAACACTAGGTGGCACAAATGTCGCGAGATTTTGTACTCTCGTCCTTCATGTGGTGGTAAATTTAGAAATAAGACTCTTTCTCTTATTCACACAACTTTCAAAGCACACGGATCTCTTTCCGATCCACTCTGCTACTAAGCATGCTTTTTAAAACCTAATCAGCTTTGTCTGTTAGGGGTTATCTTTCTGATAGAGGCAAAGGACTCTCAGACAATGGTCAAAGAACGTTGTTTGTATTTTTTCCATGTGGCACAACATTACCATTGAGACTATGTAAGTAACTTTACATTTCCGTTTATTCACACACTTTTATTTCATCTTTCTAAGAGTACCTACATTTCTATATTTAACGTATTTCTTGTTTTAGATTCAGTTTTTCAAGTTGTTTTCTTTGTGTATCTTCATGCATTTACATGTCCTTAATATCTAATCGGCGTTTCTAATACAGGGTGACCCCCAAAATCCTGGTGTGTAATTACTATGGATCAAATTTAATGCAAATCTGAAATTTTTGAATTTTCAAATGGGAGGTTCTGTTGATATTATGCTCCCTAAAACCGTTTAAAATTCTCCAAAGAAACTGAAATTTGAGGAATATTTATTAATTGATGTTTAATACCTATTGTTAAAATTTCACAAAAATCGGAGGTATGTGAATTTTCACGAAGGACTTCCATCCCCTTTTTGCCTATTTTGCATAACACTAAATTAAACTTAATATAGCCCACATTACGATCACTTACGCTTAGCAGCTGTGTTACAAAATTCATAATGATCGGTTAAATGGTTTAGGAGTGAATCTTGTACATAAAAATATATAAACATATACATATACCTAACTTTATATAAATAGATATATTTATTTAAAGAAATAAAAGTGCATTTCAATGCGTCCCTATTTCCTTGCCTGTGCACGAGGGTAAAGTTTTGTTTGTTTTCTTCATGAAAACTTAAACATTGATGGCCTTTTGGCTAAGATCAAAGTGTAGTATCTGTTCCGATGGATACTACACCCCATAGACTGGTATTGTCTTGGCCTTCGGGGCTTGATTTACGCCTGTCTATGGGTCTGTCCTATGCAGTTCTAGGAGGTCCACCCTCCCAGGCTTCGCCTCCCCTCTTTGAGGAGGAGTAAGTTTATTGCTTACTGCCTGAGGCGCCCCTACCGGGGAATGCCGACGGGGCTGCCCAGGCAATTTTTGATGGTCAGAGTGCTCACCTTCTCGGGCGCTGGCTTTTCAACCCCCACTTTCCGACCCGACCTTGGGTCACATCTTACTTGTGGGAGTAGGATAAAACTGGCCTTGTGCCTAACTCCTGGAGAGGAGTAAATAATACTTAAACATTGATGGATGACGTTATAATGGATATGGTGTTGCATTGAATGATAACTAGGGAGATTTTTCTCATGTACTAGCAAGTCATCGCATATCAAGGCCCAAAGAACACTCGAGGATAAGGACTAATGACTTTGTTAGGAGGACTGGTAACAATGGTTGGGACTGGGCAGAGTCTGATTATTTAGGAGGACGGCTCAACAATAATAAAGAGATGTGTTAGAACATCCAAGCGGTTTCTCAGGGCTTGTTTTTACAAGTGTAAACATTCACTAGGCTGCATGTTTTAGTGGTGCATGCGAATAGCAAACATTGCAAGTGATAGGTGCTTGGCATAAGGAAAAAAACGGGGTGGGGGGCACAGAAGAAATTGAAAATATCTCTGATTGTGAGTTAGGCTACACAGAAATTGTCTTTTGTTTGAAATAAAATAAGTGCCTCATTCAACGGGGAATCCTGATGAGACCATTCTACTTGAGAAAAGTAATGTCCCTAGATTGTCTGCAGATAAACCATTTCGAGTGGACACTTTTTAGCTGTCATCTTCAGTGGATATCTCCAGTAGTCAGCCTCTGGGTGGTCGAATGGTGAGCCGGCCCTCCGAGGAGTGGCAAGGCAGTTGGAGTTGGATGTTCGAGGTGGCATTTGGCTTTCAGTGATCCTCGGGAACAGAGGGTCTGTTGTGTCGGGTTGGACCTATGTTTTTATTTGTCCGGGATAAAAGATCTCATTTTTGCAAGTCTGCTATTCATCCTAAGAAAACGAGTAGCATTTTTAATCTCCAAAAAAATAAAAAATCTGTTAATTGTTTATAAACTGGGCTTACTTGGAATAAAGAATTCTTTGTTGCAGCACTGACTGAATCGAAGGGCAACCTTGCACCAGGTACAACGGCCAGTGCAGTGAACACACTCATGCATGTTCATACAAGTGGCTATTATCTGTCTAATATCTCGTATGAATCATGAAAAATCGGGACCGACGACCCTTGACGTATCAACTGAAATAGGCTGGAAAATGAAACGGTCTGTTAGTGATGTGTATTTGTCCTTTTTTTATGGTTTCAGCAAACCGAGCTGCAGTGGCAGGATTGACAACAGATTTCACAGTTTTTTACGGCATAAAAGAGTCGAAGCAAGTGGCATCCCATATGAGCAGCCTACCAGCTCTAAAAGCAAAGAGTGTTATGCCATTGGATCAGCGACCATCGCCTCTGTCTAGGCTGACTGGCTCGAGAATCGATGCAAACTCGGTAGAATCAAGACCTCAAAGTCAATTTATCGTAGACTAGCATGGAAGACCCGACGTTGTTCAGGATTAAATGAGGATCATTATTATGTACTTTTTTACTAAGCTCATAATACAATATTACTTTCGTTTTAGTTACTGCCCCTCCTCCCGTTTTACCTCCTAATAAGGAGCTGAAATGTTAGACAATTCTCTGAATTAGTGTCTAATACATATAGTTTAAATTTCATTAAAGCCGGATACACGTATTTGAAGTTTTAAGGAGGTTCTGTCCCTATGGCTTACTTAGAAGTGGGGCCACATAGACATTCGACACATAGAAGGTAACATAAAGATTTGGGACCACTGACATTTTATAATTTTATACATATGATATAAATTTCATTAGAATAGGATATATTTCAAGTTTTAAAGGAGCTTCAGCTTAGGTTAGGAGAGCACCTAGAAATTTGGGACCACTTTAATTGTCTTCCCTACAAAATTTTAAACATATGATTTAAATTTCATAAAAATAGAATATATTTGAAGTTTTAAGGGGGTTGTGTCCTCATAGCCTCCTTAGGATTGCACTTAGAGATTTGGGAACACTTCCATTGTCTTCCCTGGTAAATATTAGATAAGAATACACTTTTAGATTTTATGCAGATTCTCTAACTTTTCTTTCTATAGGGAATACACAAACATCACAAACACATACACACAGACATTGAGTTATATATATATATATAGAAGATTAAAAGAAAAAAGAAATGTTTTCTTTTGTATTTTTTTATAAAATTGTTCATCAATATAGCAAGAGACAGTATTAAAAAACAAAAAGTTTTATAACATTTTTTGAATGTTCTAATCTATTATTATACTCAATCTGAGTTGAGTTTTTTTTTTAATGGAAATCGCTCCAAACAAGACATGAAGTCACTTGGTGTAAGGAGCTAACAAGAACGAAATATGATTATAGCAAAGAAAGGAGATACCTATTGGCCTTAGTTTTGAAAAGACCAAGGCTATACGTAGGAGGAAAATAGTCAGCAGGAAGAGAGTTCCACAAGCCTGCAGTTCTTGGAAAGAAGCTATTGGAATAGGTAGCTGTATTACAATGAGGTATCAAAAAGCGAATTGATGGAGGACACTAAATCATCGAGCCAAACGAGCTGAAACAAAAGAAGCGGGGAATAGATCACACAATTCTGAAGAACACATGCCATAATAGTACTTATAGAAAAGACTGAGACTAACAGCATCACGTCTGTGAGAGAGGGGTGTGGAAAAGAAGAAAGGGTGGGGCCAATCAAATTACAGATACGTTTCTGCACCTTATCAAGAACCCTCAAATGGGACAGAGATTAACCAGCCCAAATATGACAACAGTACTCCATACATGGTCTGATAATAGATTTGTAGAGATAGAGAATAGCCTCAGGTGTGAGAAAGTGGTTGGAGCGATAGAGAGAACCGACTTTATGAGAAGCAGAAAAGGCAAGGGAGCTAATGTATGAACTCCAAGAAAGATTTGATGAGAGAGAAAGACCAAGAAGTTTCAGAGTCGATTTCTCCTCAAGAGCAGAGACATCCATGAGAATCTCAGGAAGAAAAGGGAAACGCCTACGATTGAAAGACACGAGCCGAGTCTTAGCTGGATTAAACGAAACAAACCATTTCGCACTCCAATCTACAACTGAACCCAGGTCAACTTCTAGATCAACTGCATATTTCAACTGATATGAGGGGAGATGGGTGAGAAACAATACCAGAATAGAAAGTGGTATGATAAGCATAGATGTTAATTTTCTGAATAATATTCTCTGGAAGATCATTGATATAGAGAAGAAACAGTGTTGGGAATAGAATAGAGCCAAGAGGAAAACCAGAATTGATAGGAAAAGAGAAGAAGAGACACTGTTTAAAGTTATTCGCAAGCTTTGATCAGAAAGTTAATCAACGTTTGTTTCCCAAAGATTTATTCCTATATATTTTAATCACACAAAATGCATGCTAAAATATTCATTGGTTTTGGGATTGAGTTATGTTTGAAAAAATCCATTTTAAGTGTTCTAATTAGCTTAATTCATAATTTACTTACCAAGTCACCCATTTCTTACTTAGTTTCTGTCTATTACCCTCACCCTCTCTCACTCTATGTTGTTTGACCCGCCCCCACTCTTATTTTATACAGTGTCTATCATTCTCAATTCTGTCACCCCCCTCTCCTCTCTCTCTCTCTCTCTCTCTCTCTCTCTCTCTTTCTCTCTCTCTCTCTTAACAGTTAAAGGCAATAAAACTAACTATAAAACAGAATTTTATTATTATTATTCCTTGCGTAGTTCCACAACTATAAAACAGAATACTCCATTATAAACAATAAGGAATGTCACCACAAGTATTAATACTATTTAACTCATAGCTAAAGAGAAAAAGAGAGAGATAGGGAGCAGAAAGTGACTAATTTTGGATTTTTTTTTAAATGTAACTGTCTTTGAGAGCTCACTGTTGTTCGATTCCCCCACCACCACCACCACCTCTTATTTTATACAGTGTCTATAACTCTCGCTTCCATCGGATAAAGAGAAAGAAAGAGAGGGGGATATAGTGAACAGAAAAACTAATTTTTGATTTTGTATTTAAACATTTTTAATTCAACTGGCTTTGGAAACTCATTTTTTTCCTTATTCAAACGATCTAACCCGAGCTCAATGGGTGACCCAAAAGGGTCACTTTTTATTAGTATTACTTAAAAGTCTGTTTAAAACATTCGTAACATTTTAAGAATTATTGCTTTTAAAAAAAAAAAAATTTTTTTTAACCCATCCAACTTATAAGACACATTTTTTAAAACTTAGCAAATTCGATTTATTGATATTCCTCAACGCATTATTGTGGATCACAACAACAGCTGGGAAATAAGAGCGTTGTGATGAGGCTGGTGGGTGGGTGGGTGGGTGGGTGGTAATAAATTAAGAAAATGAGATAAAATCTTAAACTTTTTTGCGCAATCTCATATTGCGAAAATAATGTTAAACTTTTCAACAAAACTAGGCTAATTTACCCGATGAAAGGGGACTAATTATATACAGTAAAACGAACTTTTTCAACATTTGACTCCCAAACAACTTATTTTGTACTAAAATCATGATTTATGTCATTTTCTTGAGTAAACAAATATTAATTGTTAACTGTATTTACAGTAATATTAAAACTAAAATCCAACATGGTGGTATGTTTTGACCCCTGAAATGTATCTATATTTCGACACTGGAAGTAAGTAGTGTTATCCGCCCCCACATTATTTTGTTGACAAAACCTGATTTACTTGATACCACCCCTTTCCTTACTAAGAATCGGGGTGGATTGAAGGGCAGGAAGTACTGTCTTGTGTGAGCCACCACCTTTACATATAACTAAAATCATGATTTATGCCATTTTCTTGAGTACAAACAATACTTAACATATATTAGTTGTTTAACATATTTACAATAATATTAAAACTAAAATTCAACATTGTCTCGCCCCATCTGTCTTGTCAACATAATTACATAGGAGTGGATAATTCATCGATTATTCTGTGTTCCGCTGGGATTTTCCAATCACCCAGTAGTCTCAATTAAGAACAAAACAAAGTTCAGTTAGACCTCTGGTGTCCCTTTCCATCACAGAGTGTATCGATACTCAAGGGCTGATTGAGACAGCCTCAAATCTTTCATATCAGAAATTCCTCGGCCTTCCATTTTCAAAAAGAATGTGCCCTGTGTATAATGTCTGATATAATTGATTGGTTAATCGCTGATATTGAGAACATCATACCCTCCAAGAAATTCCAACAGAAACCAAACAGCCAGCCGTGGTACATGCCTGAATGTGCTGCAGCCATTGCTCACAGAAATCACTATTTCAATTGCTTTTATCAAAATAGATGCTCTGAAGCTAAAGTCGCCTTTAAAACTGCCCACAGCCCCTACAAAAGGCTTATAGAAAACGCGAAAGAGTCCTATGCTTAATCCGTTAAATCTAGAATGGCTGAGCAGAGGCTTGGTTCCCACAAGTTTAGGCAAATAACAAATAAGGTCCTTAACAGATGTAAGAACTCTATTCCAACCATCATCAATGGACCAGAAATAATTTTCTCAGCATCAGATAAAGCCAAACTTTTTGCAAAGAAATTTGCAGCAAATTCCATCCTTTGCGATCAGAGTGGCCTACCGCATGAATTTCCCCTTTGACTATAAAGACTCTAAGCGACATCTATATATCTGTCCAGGTTGTTACCAAACTTATCAGAAAACTTGATGCCAGCAAGGCTACTGGTCCTGACAATATTCCAATCATAGTACTTAAGAAACTGAAACCAGAACTAGTTCTCACAAGGTTGTTAATTCGTGGAGAAATGTTTCTCATCATTTTGGAAAACTTTGTCAGTCTGTCCAATATTTTAAAATACTGGAGATTGGTTTTCTGCATCTCAGTACAGACCAATCAGTCTCCTGTGTATCTTGAGTAAGTTGTTTGAATCTGTGATAGATCAAGAAGCTGTCAACCACCTCAGCAAAAACAATCTACTCAACGACAAGCAATATGGATTTCGTCCTGCCAGATCAACAACTGACGTGCTGACTGTAATATCACACAGGACCAGTGAATCTATTGACAGGGGCTTCATTTATAAAGCAAAAGCTCTTGACATATCAAAGGCCTTTGATAGGGTTTGGCTCAAAGGTTTGCCTTAAAAGCTTGCTAGCGATGGAATATTTGAAAATGTCTTTTCAACCATGAAGTCCTTTCTCTTTTATAGGTATATAAAAGTAGTCGTTGATGGGGAGAAGTTTGAAGCACATAGTATCAATGCTGGCGTGCCTCAAGGATCTATTCTGGGTCCAACGCTCTTCCTGATCTTCATTAATGACCTTCCAAATCACATTCTAAGATCATTTGTTGACATCTATGCAGATGACACAACCATCTATGGCAACACGTCGACGAACATTAATGATCAAGATCTTTTTGATTCTCTCTCTTCCGATCTGAAGCACGTGATGCAATGGGGGGAAAAGTGTCTAGTTATTTTTAAAGCGTCTAAAACTAAGCTTCCCTCCTTCTACCACCAACGCTCGGATCCTCACTTTGCCATCAGTTGAAATGAATGGCCCTCTGCTTTAAGCAGCCCCCTGCATTGATAAGCTTCTAGAGCTGACTTTCATTCCAGACCTGAAATGGGAGAGATACATAAAATCTAATGCTAAGGTCGCAAGAAAACTTGTTGAATCATTCTATCGCTCCAGAAAGTAAATCACCCCTGACGCAATCATCTACCTGTATAATAGTCAGATACTTGGTAAGATAGAGTATTGTTGGCACATCTGAGGAGGTGCTGCATGGAGCACTCTTTCCTGCTTTGATTGAGTACAAAATCGTCGTCGAAATCTTTTGGGAGATGGCATCTTCTGTTCTCTACAACCTCTTTCTTACAAAAGCGACGTCGCTAGTCTTTCTCTGCTGTATCATTATTTTCAAGGTAGGTGCTCGACTGAGCTCCAATCTACGGTCCCCCTACTGTAAAACATTCACAGTAGAAACTCGTCTAGCTACAATCACTATCAATAATTTTCCTTTCTAAACAGATTTTCTATAAGCAAAGTTTCTTTCCAAGAACTACCCGTTTGTGGAACACAATACCATGGGGCTGCTTCCCAGCTGACTACAACATGGTCGTTTTCAAGTCCAACGTTAACAAATTCTTTTTGAGCCGCCCTCTTAAATAATCAAATTTTGCTCAGTTTCAACCATCGTCACCAATCCTCAAGATGTTGTCTTGTCCACCTGACAAACTCATTAACCATTACCCTTGAGTGGCTTTTAGGCCTTGATAGGTTATTAGTACAAAAAAATGTTACTTCCGGTTCGGAAATATGCATATATATATATATATACATTTCAAGGTAAGTTCCTAGTTTACTGGCATAAATTCCAGATTTATATATATATATATATATATATATATATATATATATATATATATAAGAAGAAGATGAAGCAGAAGAAGAAGAAGCAGAAGAAGAAGAAGCAGAAGAAGAAGAAAGAGAGAAAAAATAGACAGTTAGCTTATGAACGCCGGTTGGAAACGCTGTGAGTTAAAAAAGAAGAAGAAAGAGAAAAAATCGGCAGTTTAGCTTATGAACGCTGTGAGTTGGCAAGGAAGATTAGTATTTATTTAAAATTGATGACAAGGAATAAAACAACAAAGGAGGCGGAGGCGGAGAAGGAGGAGGGGGAGAGAAAAGGACTAAAAGTATATATATGTATATATATATAATTTAAAATAAAAAAATTTTTTTTAAATATTTGAATATGTTGATATTTTTTATATTTTTAATATAAAACTAAAACTAAAAATACATTAATCACCTAAAAAGTAGTGTAATGGATTCGTCTACACACTTTAAAATGCAGCAACATTTTTGTAAGTAACGGATAAATTTTATTAGACAGACGAACAACACAGGTAAGGAGGACTTTTTTCTTCTTTTTTTTTTTAATAACTAATATAAGTTAGCAAAACATTTATACGGAACAAAACTTAGGTTTAGTATACGGAGCGTTTATGTTTTTGTCTTTTAAGGGAAGTGGGGTCTGATCAACTCTGCTGGGAAGCCATGAAATTAAATACTGTCTTGTTTTTAAATTCCCGAAACAGTATTTCATGGTAAACAACTGATGATCCCTTAAATAATGTTAGAAGCAAACTAATATAATAACTGTAAAAATTAAATTGACTTACATGAGTGATTTTCCACTGAACGACTTGGGACTTAAGGTTTTTTTTTGTTTTTTTTTTTTATATAGTTTTAATGGTTGAGAAACTTCTGAGACTATATATATATATATATATATATATATATATATATATATATATATATATATATATATATATATATATATATATATAGATTTAGATTTTTCACTTATAAAATAGATCATTCAGTGAAGACCGGGGTTGTTCCAATAAAAAACAAGCTCGATGATACTCGATTACAGAGTACAGAGCATTTATATGTGATTTTATGAAGGCTTACCAAAGCATTCCTTTCAAGACACCAATGATCACCATTAAAGATGTTTTTTCTTACAAATACTATTTATTCAAATTAAATGTTTTTTCCTACTGCTTGGTAGTGAAACACGTGTAGGAAAAAACATTTAATTTGAATAAATAGTATTTGTAAGAAAAAATATCTTTAATGGTGATCATTGGTGTCTTGAAAGGAATGCTTTGGTAAGCCTTCATAAAATCACATATATATATATATATATATTTTATTTATATACTATACAATTAAGATTCCATCAACTGTACCCGGGTTTCATGTAGCTAAGAAAAATTAGCATGCTGACGGGGACACAAAACTGCCTCATCGTCCCTTGTGAAGCAGCTTCCAGATCCTTGTCCCCCATGTTGATGAATGATGGACGTTCTAGCCCATCAGCCTACTAAGTTGTTGAACTAGCAGGGGATTAGATACGTGAAATCCAGGTATCATTCGATGGAATCGTAATCTAAATAAAATACATATACTGCTCTTGTAGTATAATCGAGAACTCTTGTTTATTTTTTTTCTACTGACACGACACGAGGTATCCACTATATTGGTATATATATTGAAACCTATTTAATCTATTGCATAGCAATTGTCTATGTGTTTATAGCTAAAAGTCAGAAATTACACAAGACATATCCCATTCTTCTTCAGCGTTGCTTCGAACAGAATATAGACACATTTTTTTGTAATATTCATTCTTTGGGGAATAAAATTAGTCGGTGGGTGTGCCGTGACATTTAGAGCGATTTATTTCATTGACATTTGTTCTGAAACTCGAACTAAAATACACATTATTGGCTTTTGGGATAGAATCAAAGTGTAGTATTTGTTCTGTCCTCTATAGGAGGAGGGGAAATCCTTCCTGACGGGAGGGGGGATAATGGAGAAGAGGGGAAGATAGGGTAGAGGAAATTGAGCAAGAGGAGAGGAGGGGGAACGGTTGGAAAGATGAGAGAGGTTAGTTGGATAAAGGGAGGAGGGATAAAGAGAGAGAGAGAGAGAGAGAGGGGGAGAGAGAGAGAGAGAGGTTTAAAAGAAAAATGTTACACACTTTTTAGCTCTTATATTTTATTGTCCATACTCCAGTTTGTCTTCATTCTACAGATGGGAAGAATTGTTCATTTTTATCTTTTTTGCTAATTAAATTATAGATTGATCTAAGGGTTAAACTGTCCTTTAGAGGTGCCGCTAAAGCATAAAGTTTAAAGAGTCAATTTCTTTCTTAGTTATTTATTTAATCGTTAAAAGAGCATAAAAATCTAACTTCAATGCAAATAACAGTCTAGTGTTTTAACAGTTCAAGTTTTACTAGTTTACACGACTAAGAAAGTCACCATTTTCTTTTGAAAGCAAGAAAAGATAACTGCGAAACGTCATTGTATAAACATTTTTAATGGTTTTCTCTTTACTTTTAATTTTTTTAAAGTTCTTTTTAGGGTTAGAGTTGAGGTTGAACTGGCGGTTAAAATTATGGGGGTGAACATTAATCTCATTTTTATCACAATTAAGTAGACAATATTTCTGAATCCTACATGAGTGGAGAGTATAAATGAATAACCGAGTGTACTTACTAACTTACTTATATGTGTAAGTATAAAAAGGTTGAAATTCTATTGAAAAAAATCAAGTCATCGTGTTTATTTGCATCTTGAATTTTTATGACTAGATAAGTATATAGGGGCAAATAATGGATCTTAAAATTGCGTGACTTGTGGAGTTTTAGTGGTTGTAAGTGTACGTCAAATAGTCCGTCATGACCGAAGCTTTTGTATACAAACATTTTTAGTGTGTACAGATAAACTTTAAAATTCATATAAAGTAGAAATTAAAATCTAAATAAAAAATTACACTCGTAAGAACAAATAGAAATCTATTACTAATGGAGATTTGGTATCTGTGTGCCTGAAGCCGAAACTCTACTGTTACTTCTATTAAATGTATAAATGTACTACCTTTCAATGTTCAATCCAGGGGTGAGAAGAGTGTAGTATCTGTTCTGTTGTCATAATACCATCCTCCCAGGCATTACCTCCTCCTTTTGGGGAGATGTAGTGAAGTACGGTATAAAAAACTGTAACGAATGGGAGGATGAACGACCACATAAAAGAATGCATGTGTTCTGCGCCATTCATTAGGGAAAGTGAGATGATTCGAACATTGCTCCAGTGATAACAGATACCAACGCCATAGTGTTGTATTACTGGTTATTACTGGCTATTAAGTTCACCAACTCTTTCGTTCTCGTCGAACTTAACTGTTGACTCAAAGGGGCGATATGTCATCAGGTTCCGCGAACCTCAACTGCCCGGACTTATTCGAACTGCTTGCACTAACCTTGTTTCCTCTCTCTCTTTTCTTGATTCTGCCGGCAGCCATTATTGTCGCCTGCTTGTTTCTGCCGTGACTATTTGCGCTCCTTTTTCCTCTGCAACTATTTGCTGACGGGACCGCTACCTTCGTCGTCTTCACCGTCGCCACCGACGCCGCTGTCATCATTCTTTTAGGACTTCTTGTCGCGCGTTAACATTTCCGGGCTGTTGTCTTTGCTAGCTGAAAATCAAACCTTCACTTCAATAAGCTCACAAAGTCTCTCCTGTTTTTAATTAGAGCCATCTTTATTTACTACTTCAATTAGCCGACCTGAACGAGTCTTGATTGAGAGAGAGTTTACGCTAACTAACTTCACTAGTTAATATTCTTGATTGCCCGAGAGAGAGGAGTATTGAGATTTACTAATTGGCTCTTAGATTTCCGTCATTTGGAATCTTTCTCATACAGTTACATTTTTGGCGATCTTGACTCTCTCGCTTCCAAGTCAAATCTGATTCAATCCCGATTCAATTCTCCCACGGTCGGAACTCTCGTCCCAAATCTCGTCGTCAACACGCCAGGTGCAACCTGAACTCCCTGACCTCACGTAACCTTAAGGTCAGATCAGTTGTCACCGTGAGCCTGGGAACGCATCGGACCGAACTTGCACGAGATGACTTCGCTACAACCGTGTAAGTCAAACCCGTCTCAAACAGATGCCATTATCTAACACTAGTCCAGTCAACCTAGTTGATTTTTTGGCTGAACCTCAAACAAATTGCTAACAAAGGTTTTTAACTTGGATATTGAGCATGAATAACCTCTCTTTCCGATAAAAAAAAAGTTTACCAAAATTAGCCTTGCGGAAAGGGGTCAACGGGTGCCATCTTTAAAGATTGCTGCCGATTCTAGCCTCCCCTCTCTCAACTCAATTTCTGTAAATTCATCTTCAAAAATACCAAATGTAGCAATGTGAAATTGGATAAAGCCAACAGTTTTCATAAAGTTAAATATAATTATAACTTCTTATGCCTTATTTTTGACTCTTTTGATGTATTACTGCAGGAGCTTAATATTCTGTCATATTCTAATTTCAGGTTAGCCAAAGTAAAGTACCGATAATTATAGATGTTGACAAGTGTGCTATTTGCAACAATGAACTGTCCAGTAATGAAGAAACATTCTCACCATTGTCGATTTTGTTAAAAAAAATGGAGGAAATTCTCGAGTACACTGGCTTTGAACCATACAGCTTCTCATACATGAAATATCGATTGTTAGAACATTTCAAAGACAAAATCATTGTGACTGAAATTAATGGGAAACATAATGTTGTTACATTCTTAAGTACAGCAAAATGTATTCTCCATGAATTCTATGCACAGAACCGCTCAACAGACAATTAAGAATTAGAGGTCATTAGAATCATAGAGACGGCAGCCAAGCTTATCAAGAATGACATTAAAGGTATCCAGACAAGTTCAGAATATTACCCGTCTAAGAATGATCTTGAACAGGATGCGATTCTTGAATATGTTCCTAAAACATTGTTGATCTTTCTCAGGAAGATATTTGCAGGCAAAGACAATGATTTGAAACTTGCATCAGTTGGTTAAGCGATAATGCAGGCTGCTAGACCCAGAGTTCTCCTTGCACCTTTGATGTTTGGATCAAGGTTCTTAATTGACACTCTGAATAAGCATGGCTTCTCTTCATTTTACTCGGAAGTCCAGAAATTCGAAAGAAGTGCCGCTCTTGTTCATGGCGCTGAAACTCTCTCCCCTGTTGAAACTAAATTTGTGCAGTTCGTAGCTGATAATGTGGACAATAATGTAAGGAGTATTGATGGATTCAACACATTCTACGGTATGGACATCATAGCATCTTTTACACCCGGGAAAGTTAAAGCAAACCCAGTTTCAAGGATTCAGGTCCTTTCAGAAGATATAATAAGGGTTGGAAGGATCAACATCAAGTACCTAGATTCACAGCACACCAACAAACCACCAGTGACATTTAAAGAGCTCCAGCCCAAGAAAGTTATCGATTCAACTGCTAATGTTGACATCCTTTGGGAGGTTTCACTAATTTCACATCTGTCCAGACCCGCATGGTCAGGCCTTATGTAGTCAGTGCACAAAGGAACATATCCTTGGAAATCAGCCACAGTTTTTTTGTCAATGATCGACATGGACCCTGGTAACCCAACCTGCGTGTACTCAACGTTATGTTACATTAGTGATTTAGCCAGGAAAACATTACACCAATTCTAACATTCGATCAACCACTTTGGTACAAAGCCTAGTTCCAGTCCCCTGAAATTATTTATCTTGCGAATTGGTGGGCTCCATACACAGATGAGCTTTCTGGGGTCAATTGGTCATTTGATGACAGGTTCTGGATTGCAAGAATCTTTTGAACTTGTGTATGCTGAAAAAACAGAGTCAAGCACATGCGAAGTGGCAAAGCAATTGCAAGAGCCATTCGTGCTCACTTCTTAGTTGATGCTGCTCTGAATGCTATTTTGTTAGCAAAAGCCTATGATTTGCCAGTTTCACATGTCACTGAGGATGATCAACCCAACACTGATGCAGAAAAGTCATTTCCTCAAAATGAAGATTTGAAGGAAGCTCAGGGGCTATTGAAAGGTCTTCTTGATGAGACTGAGACTATAGAATCAAACTGGGTATTAGACAAATGCCGTATATTCATTATGGGCTGCCCTAACGTAATAGTAGTAACAGACCACCAGCCCTTACTAGGAGTATTTGACGACAGGGACCTGAGCAAGATACATAACCACGCCTCTTTAAGCTTAAAGAGAAATCACTCAGGTATTTTTTTACCATCCAACACTTCCCAGGAAAGTTGCATCAGGGTTCCGATGCCGTCTCTCGCAACCCAGTCCCTACAATGAGTGCCCTTACATCCCTATCTTCCAAACACCCTTCCTCTGAAGACATCCATCTCTCGGATAAAATAGATGCTATGGTGGATGTAGCAACCCAGCAGACCATGAACGATTTTTAAGACAACGATACAATCCTGTCAGCATCAGGCCGAAATGATCCATCTTACACAACTCTGATCAACACAGTACAACTAGGTTTTCCATCCAAACGTTCACTTACTGAACCGGAAATCCATAACTTTTGGGATGTACGCCATCGACTAAGTACCGACAGGAGCTTAGCACCGATGGATGCGAGAATCGTGGTACCCAAATCTCTCAGAGGAAAAGTGCTATGTTATCTACACTCAGCCCACCAGGGCGTGGTTGGCATGAAAGCCCGTGCCAATGAATCGGTGTATTGCCCCGGTATGAATGCATCGATATGCAACTTTTGAGCCAATTGCCTCATCTGCACAAGCATTGCCCCAAGTCAGCCACCTGAACCACTCGTATTAACCCAAGCTCCAGATTAGCCCTTCCAGCA
Source organism: Sepiola atlantica (assembly GCA_963556195.1). NCBI lineage: Eukaryota > Metazoa > Mollusca > Cephalopoda > Sepiida > Sepiolidae > Sepiola > Sepiola atlantica. The sequence goes on along the minus strand of OY744517.1, from coordinate 144,912,559 downwards.
GATAGTGATGGACCTTTTTTACGTCGGACACATTGCATACCTTGTCTGTGCAGACAGACTCACTGGCTGGATTATTTGGTATCATCTTAAATCAGGTCATGCCATCACCTCAAAACTAATATCTATTTGTCGGAAACTATTCCACACATATGGCACCCCAGAAAAACTTAGTAGCGATGGTGGCCCACCTTTTAATTCCAACATGTTTCAGCAGTTCCTCAAGACATGGTGTGTGAAGCACAGACAGTCCTCAGTGGCATATCCTCAATCTAATGGCCGAGCAGAGTTAGCTGTCAAAACAGCGAAGAGGATAATTCATGGAAATACAGGTCCCCAGGGCTCATTGAATAATGACAGTGTTGCCAGAGCCATCCTGCAGTATCGCAACACCCCTATCCAAGGCATTGGTCTATCCCCAGCACAACGCTTGCTCCACCGCCAACTTCGTGACTTCATACCATCCCAACCCGCACTATATAAACCACATGCAAAATGGATAGCTGCAGCTAGGAACCATGAGATAAGCTTATCTCAGCGCAATGCTCACCTCACCGAGCAATACAATCACACAGCGCATACTTTATGCCCACTCCAAGAAGGAGAAAGAGTATCAATACAACGTGCAAACAATCATCGATGGGACACAACAGGTCGTGTTGTCTAAACTCTCCTTAACTGTCAGTATAGGATCAGGATTGATGGGTCAGGCAGAATCACTTTGCGAAACCGCAGATTCCTCAGAAAACTTGCAACACTTGTAATTCCAGTCCCTATTCCCAGTGCTTTGCCTGAATCTCCCAATCCAACGCCTTGGGATTCCCATACACCTGGTACACCATTGCCGCATAACAGAGGAGATGTAATGACATCGCCGAGGCACCCAACACTACCCAGCACTGCTAAACCAAAGCCAGTGAAATCTGCCCGGGCATTGTCCAGGTTACTCCCCCACAATCAACCAGGCCAGAAGGAACTAATTCTTCCCCAAAGACCATTGCGTTCGCAGAGGGGGGGGGAGATATAGAATCAAACTAACACTTACCGGCATAAAGGCCTCAACTGGCATCCATCTCATAGAAGAATACTTATTCGAATGAATGAACATTTATACACTAGAATGGCCACTTATGAATCTCAGCCAATCAGAACACAGAGAATGGACTTTCCCTTCTGAGCATAATAGAACATTCTAGCCTTATTATAAACCGGCATTTTGATGTGCTTGGCAGTCTGACTTATCTTGCTGCTCAACTGGTCATACAGTTGAGCCCTAAGCATCGACTCTATAGAGACATTGAATAATGTTCTGTTATCAGAGTCTATGACCAGGATTACCCAGAGAATCAACCATGTGAAGGATGCGATGGTTAACCATCGAACAGCCAAATTGTGGATTCAATACCTTGATATGGTGAAGATCCTGCAATTGTTTATCAAGGCAGAGCACACCGGGAACTGGGAATTGCACTTGACGCTGTAAGGAAAATGCTGCCAATATTCGATGCAGCAGGACACATCCTATATGAAAAGTCGGCCCACTTGTACTTGCAGCAAATGGAGGGGCTGCCAAAAAGCCATCATGAAGTGTACCAGAAAATTTCTGAAGGATTCCATGTGATTAGATGAAGTGATCGCTACTGGGCTGGCTTGTCGACGGATCTGGTTATTTAGCAAGTGCTAATAAGAAGCATGAAGACGTCTGGAGGTCTTACTCATGGCAGAGGAATGGACGAAATTCAACGATTGGTTTGGACGCTATCACTGCCAGCATGCGCTGAAATCAAGTTTACAATGCAAGAACTAGCAGGCATTCGTTATGGCACTAGTGACCAGCACCAGGAGGTTACTTCAGCAAGAAAAGAGCAAGATGTGAGAGATACATGGAAGCACCTTGCGTTTCTCCAGACATATGACCCTTTCATAGAAGATCTGTCCATTCACAGCATTTCCAGTGGAGTAACTGGAGACAAAAAGGTGAATGTGGACAGAGCAAACTCCATAGAAGAGGCAATCATAGCCTCAATGGTTGGAGAAAATGTCCATGAGTACACTTTTAAAAGAAAGGATCAGGCAATTACACTTCGTCAAAAGTTCCACAAAGCAAAGATGAAGCAATTGAGACTGATCCACAACTTCTGTGTGCGCTATCTACCAATGAACCCTCAACTCAGCAGCAGCAAGAACATTTCCAGTATGAGCTTTGTGGTTACCCACCTGCACTTTTTTATTCTTTCGGACTACCCGAGAGGCAAAAAAACGGCTTTGGCAGACGCAATATGGGAACTGACTTCCCCTGTACAATCAGGTCCACAGTGTTCAGATCCACAGTATCTCTTAGATGGTGGAGCACTACTTCAACACCTCTCATGGCAAAAAGGTCACACATTTGATGAGATCTGTGCCGAATACCGCAGATATGTCACAACTTGATATGGAAAAGCATGCATTGTCTTTGATGGGTATGAAAGTGGTCCACCCATTAAAGACACGACTCACCAACGCCGAACAAGGTGCCCTGCTAGTGTTAATGTGTCACTGACCCCTTTAATAGTGTTCAAATTAAAAAAGGATGTTTTTCTAGCTAATCAAGAAAACAAACAATTGTTCATCAACTTGCTGGGAAAGAATTTGGAGGAAGCTGACGTATTGATTGTGAAGACTGCTCTAGAACTGGCACAGACAGGAGAAACCATTTTGATAGCAGATGACACTGACCTATTGGTCCTTCTATGTTATCATGCCAATAGAGATGATGGCCACAACTAAAGGATAGTGCAAAAAGTGTGAAAGTCTGGAACATCAAAGAGATGAGGAAATCTTTGGGAGATGTAGTCTGTTCCAACATTTTTTTCATCCATGCACTACTGGGTTGTGATTCTACATCCAGTGTTCATGGAATTGGGAAGCAGCATCCCTTCGAAAGGTAATGAACAATAGAAACTTCCTCAAACTGGCAGAAGTGTTTGGCAAGGATAGCAGTGCATAAGAGGTTATTGAAGCTGGGGAGAAGGCTTTAGTGTGCCTGTACAAGAAAAGAATAAATCATCGCCGAAAAGATGCTGACGTATTGATTGTAAAAACTGCTCTAGAACTGGCACAGACAGGAAAAACCATTTTGATAGCAGATGACCTATTGGTCCTTCTATGTTATCATTAGAGATGATGGTTACAACATTTTCACGTCACAACCAAAGGATAGTGCAAAAAGTGTGAAAGTCTGGAACATCAAAGAGATGAGGAAATCTTTGGGAGATGAGGTCTGTTCCAACATTCTTTTCATCCATGCACTACTGTGTTGTGATTCTACATCCAGTGTTTATGAAATTGGGAAGACAGCATCTCTTCGAAAGATGATGAACAATAGAAACTTCCTCAAACTGGCAGAAGTGTTTGGCAAGGATAGCAGTGCAGAAGAGGTTATTGAAGCTGGGGAGAAGGCTTTAGTGTGCCTGTACAATGGTAATGATGGGGAAAACATCAATCATCTCCGACTGAGGCACTTTAAGGAAAAGGTTGCAAAAAGCTCAAAGTATGTTGAGATCAAATCATTGCCACCAACAAACGCAGCTACGAAATTCCACAGCCTTCGAGTCTACTTCCATATTCAGGAATGGAAATGTAGAAACCAGCTAAAACCTGACGAGTGGGGATGGAAACTTTCAGATGGTAAATTACAACCAATCAAGACTGACTTGCCAGCTGGTCCTGTAAATTTGTTGGCTATAATATTCATATTTGTATAAGAAATAAAAAAAACATGAAAACAATGGCAGGGGCTAGTCATTTTCTGGTGTTAGTTTATTATTAAGCATATAGCTATCTATAATTACAATTTAAAACACCAAGAAAATGTCAAGCTGGCTTGGAATAGGCCCTGTGTGGGTTTTCATGCAAAAAGAAAATTTGTTATTTCTAATTTAATAAAGGTTTTTTGTTAGGAAAAACGTTTATTTTTGTCAGTAATTGTCAGGAATAATGGACATACTTGTCAGGAAATGTCAGGAATTTTATGTCTCAAAATTTTAATATTGTTAAGTTGGATTTTAAAGATGGCGCCCGTTGACCCCTTTCCGCTAATTTTAGTAAACTTTTTATTTATCTGAAAGAAAGGTTATTCATGTCCAATATCCAAGTTAAAAACGTTTGTTAGCAATTTGTTTGAGATTCAGCCACATTTTGACTGGACTACAAGTTGAGGTGATGACGACTCATAATGTCTCTATTTTAAACATCCGGGGGAAGCCAAGGCAAGACATGTCGGATTACACAAATGATTCGTTTTGCACAATGAGTGATATGAAAATGTTCCTATCGAATGATTTAAATGAGTCCGGGGGTTTTTTAATTCAATAAAAAGAAGAATATTTTACCATTTGGGATTATTATTTTGCTGGACTTGATGCAGAAGTTTGAGAGAAAGTGTTTTTACGGTGTATGTGTGTTTAAGTTGTTTTTGCGTCTGCTTCAAGTTGGAAGAAGTTGCTTTTCTTTAAGTCGAAATTTCTCCTCTCAATTCTGACGAAACTTCAGAAGACCTTTATTTAAATTTTTGGGCGATCTTTATTTTTTGTGCGTCCTCTTTGTGGTCGAATTAAAGTCATGGTGCAAGCGGTGCCTTCATCAATTATCAATCCTATAAAAACGAAATAATTACAGTTTTGATGTAGGCACATTTATCTGTGATGTCACCACCTGTTGAATGTATTACTCGAATCATTCTACTTGACGTTATTTTTATTACCTAGTGGGAAGGATCACGATATTCGTTAAGAAGGCCGGTTCACTGAGTGTGGTTTATCTGTTGACGTCATGGCGGTAAGTATGCTAAGCAGATAAACAAGACGACTCAAAGAGAAAGATTATTACATGCCAACACATGGACATATGACTGTGGTCATTTCTGTCTGAAATTATTTCATCTTTGATCTAATAATTCTTTGGTATTTAAAAAAGGATACCGATGATTTTGTTCATGTCGTTTTCATGGGTGGAAATTTCATAATGATTTGAAGGTAAAACTATAAAAAAAAAATCTCATAGACTAAAATTCAAAATGGTTGACAAACCTGCCTTGATAGAAAAGGCTTAAAGAAAAAAATACTTGCTTTTCTCTAAAATCTTTAAAAAGTTTTATACACTAACAAGTCTACATAAAATAAAACGTTTTGTTTGTCCTGATACAAAATTAACTTTTATGCTGACCCGTCGAATGTTATAAAATGATATCAACGGTTGAAACTTGCTTCTTTTTATATAAACAATTACTTCATTATTGTGCCAAAACGTTCTTTATGTGTGTAATAAAATTCTGAAACAGTTCAGATATATTTGGTGCTAGGAAAAAAAACAATGATTAAAACATTGAATTAAAATTCTAAACACTTTTAAAATAATTTTATTTCAGGACAAGAAATACAATTTAAACAAGTAAAATTGACAATAAAATAACTTTGTTTATATATTTGTAGCAGTCACATGATTGACCGGAAATGCACTCTTCAATGCACGAGATTCACGCAAGAAATCGTGATCTGGCGAAAACCCAAGTCACGTGATCAGCGTGGTTAACCAGTTCGTGACGTTCAGTCAACAATGAAAGATGTGGTCCTGAGTTCTCTACCAGGCCGATGACAGAGAATATACGAACTCCGGGAAAAGGTTATTTCGCCATGTCAATATATATTCAACTCCATGTATAAAAGAGGTTCTGTTCTGTTGTTCCTGCGAATAAACATATATCTATATATATGTATCCCTTAGAGTTTATGTATCTCATTTAATCCACCGACATTCATCATCTTAATATTTATTTCCAAATACTTTTGCATTTTTTATAACACCTACAAAATTCATTCTTTAATCAGTTTTTAGTTATTTATCGTTTTCATTTTTTATATTATTTATCGTTTGTTATTTTGTTTGTTCATTTAATTACCGTGGGCTGTCTATTCTTTATGAAAGGGTTAGGAGAGTCTTAATAACCGTTTTTCTTCGATTTTTTTTTACCTACTTATCACTTCCAATAAATTGGTACATATATATATATATATATATATATATATATATATATATATATATATATATATAAAATTTTAATTTTCAACACATTGGAGATTTTGACCAGTAGAGTAAATGTGGTATCGTGGTGACTAATGATTCTAGCAAAGATTAGGATAGACAGAGGATGCCCAACGACATTCCAATGCTCACACTTTTGATAGCTTTGTGCCTAATTTGTTTAAAATTTAAATTGTATTTTTATATTTTTTTGCAATAAAATTATTAAAAGTGTAATATCTGTTCTGATATTACACTTCATCTTTTCTGCCCTCGGTCATTAAAGGTGAATGAGAAATTCTTCTAGACTGAGGCAATTAAAATTTTTGCCCCAATCCAGAGTATCCCTTTTTGGGAGCTTGCTTTTCCTCACATTAAAAATCGAACTTCTGTCCTGTCCTCGTGGGGAGGAAAGTAAATAAAAATAGTAAATAAAAATCCATGAAACAACAGCAATAACACAACTTAACTATTCATTTTGAATTCTTGTATTTTAAATTATTTATATTGAATCAAGTTCAGTTTCAGTATAAACCGAATCGTGTTCCTGTCTTTTCTTTCTTTAAATGCAATTTTTAAAGTTTTCTAATGTTTTTTTTTTTTAAAGCTCTCATTCATTATCGACAGTCTGACAGATCTCGCTTGCTACTTACTAGCATGACGTTACTTTTCAGTGTTCAGGCCTTACTTAACGATGGTCGCGGCAGGAAACTCTGGTAAAAGGTAAGTTGGCAATATTATAACTTTCTGAATTCTCTTTTTTTTACCAATTACAAATCAAAGTATATTCACAGAGTACATAATCTACAAAACATCTATTAAATAGCACGGATTAAATAACGATAGATATTTTTTATCAGTGAAAATACGTTAATTTGATAAGGCAGGGGTGCATACAAAAAATTTCATTTTCCTTTGGTTTACCAGCACAACTGAACCATAATACTTGACATACAGTGCTACTGTGGCCTGTTATCTACAAGGAAAAATATCTCCACTGTACGGGTGTGACTTTGACTTGGTATCTACAAGGAAAAAATATCTATACCGTACATTTCTAATTGTTTTGAATATACTAATCTTTGCGTCAAGCCATGATCTTCCTTGTGTATATTCTCTGTTCATGGGATCGACGAAACTTTGCTGATGATTTACGTAAAAATGGCGAAAATTGAGTTTGTTTAAATTAGCGTAAGCTCTCCATTCGTCAGAATAGATTACTGAGACTTTAGCGACTTCTCGTTGAATAATTGGTTTAAGTGCCGCATGGTCTTTTCTTTGAACGTTAGGGTTAGGGATTAGGGTTCCAGGCTCGGTAACTGAGCATTCTTTCGAGACAACTTAGGAGAAGTGTTGTCCTTTTTCTTGTACCATGTTGATTGCAATATGAGGTGTATATCGCATAACAAAGTGTAGATATCATACCAAAGTAGATTCATGGCACGTAGATAACAAGCCAAAGCGGCACACACTTATACTTTAATTCAAGACAAACATTACTTTCTAATCGATAGTTTAAAGACTCTAAAATAACTTTCGAATTCCAAAGGGTCACACTAGTATATAAATAATTAGTCATTTTAATCCAATATTAATAGATTTTAAAAAGAATGGCCGATTTTTGTTTACATCGTGATCTTTTAAAATTCGAAAGTGATTTTTAAGCCTTTAAAAGTCAAGTATCATGGTTCGGTTGTTCAAAGGGCAACATGTAATTTTCGCACGCGCCTCCGTTGTATCAAAGAACCGAAAATACTCTTATCAGATTTATGAGAAAAACGGAAGTTAACTCTTACTCTTCCATAGCCTTTTGGCTAGGAACAAAATGTAGTATCTGTTCTGATGTGCTATCAGTGAAGGAAAAATCCTTCTAGACTGAGGCAATTTTGATTTTTGTTCCAATCCAGAGTGCCCCTTTTTGTGGAGTTGGATTTCCCCACATTAAAAACCGACCTTGTGTCTAACTTTGCCCTCGTGAGGAGTCAAGTAAATAGGAACTCGTCCAATACGAAATTTTAAATGAGCAAAACCGTATTGAAATAAAAATCAGCTCAATGCATAACTTCCGGTTTAAAAGGCGGCTGTTGAAGCATTTTTACACCAATCAAAAGCTTTATCTTTCCTGCTTCAAATAAAATCAGTTGAAGCAGGGGGGTGGGGGGGGGGGGAACTAACAGGTGATTTGCCAGAAATTCAGATCTTCTTATCGATGATGTCAGGATATGGAATTTGGAATTTTGACAAATATTTAAAAAGTAGAAACATGCTTATATTTTTTTGTTTGGAAGGTAATTACTTTTAGTAATTTCCTAATGTACGGTCGTTTATTATTTACAGCTCAAAACGCGGACAAAATAAATTAAGCGTAAAAAAGAAAGATAAATAAATCAAAAAAGGAGACCTCCAAGTTTTACTCTTTTAAAAAACAAAAAAAACAAAGGATAACATTTTCTAGTAAGGAACAGAGTAAGAAAGTTCTCTTTTCTTTTCTTTTTTTTTTTGACTTGACTTATATGCTCCGACGAACTTCCTGTGCTTGTACCTCCTCAACATGAATAGCCTCGACAAACCTGACTAGCAGCAAAATCCCTACCCCTTCACTGTAGAGGTCTCCAGATGCCGGAAAATTTTCTACTCTAATAGCTTCTTTCCTCGAATTGCTTACCTCTGGAATTCCCTCCCTGCTCCCTGTTTCTTCGACTGTACTAACATACAAAAATTTAAATAACAGGCACATTGCCACTGAGACGTAAGGTGCTACTGTGAATTAGGGGTCATATCCATAGTGGCATCTGAAGTGGGGAGTTATGCAGCGAGATGTTTGTTCACATTACACTTAAATTTCTGCATGTTGGTACAGTCATAGAGAATTCCAAAGGCTGGTAGTTCGCGGAAAGAAGGTATTAGAGTATAGAGCCCTCCGGCATTTGGGGACCTCTACAATAAAAGGGTGGGATTTAGCTGATTGTCTGGTTGATCGGGTATTTACGTTGAGGGAGCACCAGAGCAGCAAGTTTGTCAGAGCACATTCCATTATAAAACAAGCACAGAGATGCAACATTGCAGCGATGGGACAGGGGCTGAAGCTTGGTAGACAGTGTAGGACCTATAAGATTTGAGACTCTATCTGGACCCTGTCTAAGAGGGAGAAACTAGTTGTTGATGCACTAGCCCAGATGTGACAACAATGCTCCATGCATGGGCGAATGGTGGCTTTGTAGAAATATAGGAGATTGGCAGGTGTGAGAAGTTTTCTAGCACGGTAGAGGGAGGCCACCTTCTTTGCAGCAGCCTTGACAGTGTCTTCTATGTGTTGTTCCAGTTCATGTTGATAGTTAATGTTAGGCTGAGAAGTTTCAATGATGAACTCTCAGGTAGGGTGCTATTAGCAATGGCAATTGGTGGTTGAAAAGGTTTCTTATAATTGTTAAAGGAAAGTTTTTTTATATAACACCAAAATATTAATAAAAAAATAAAATTATTCATGACCATAATGTATCACTCAGCATAGAACGACCATCTTAAATACCTTTAAGATCCTGGGTATGACCTTAAAAGACATCCAGTGGTGAGTCCTTCACTTGGGAGCTGTGGTGAATGTGGAGTTGTCCCTTAGTTGCCATTACTCCCAGGTCCACTCTGGCCCGAAGTGGTAGTACCTGTAAGGGCCCCATCTATAGTTCAAATAGAACCTACTGACGCTACCAGATCAGGCTGTCTGAAGTTATTGACTTCCTGACTCAAAATGCACAAAACATTGATGTTTTATTGTTTTTCTTTTTCTTTGCAAAACTCAATCACGTTTTTGCAAAATCCAAAACAAAAAACAACAATTTCCCTCCCTTCCCATTCTCCCCTCCCCATCCCTTCCAACCCTTTCACTTAACCAAACACCATGAACAAATATTCGAACATATAAAGAACTTGAAGTATAAAGAATTTCACCAAAAAGGCCAAATTCAGCATTAAATAACCTGAAAAGGGTTGATATGCCGTAAAACAAAACAACCAAACCAAACAAAACCAAACACCATGGATGAATACTTGAACATATAAAGAACTTGAAGCATAAAAACTTTCACCAAAATGACCGGATTTGGCATTAAATACCCCCAAAAGGGTTGATATGCCATAAAACAAAACAACCAAACCAAACACCATGAATGAATACTTGAACATATAAAGAGCTTGAAGCATAAAAACTTTCACCAAAATGACCGGATTTGGCATTAAATAACCACAAAAGGGTTGATATGCCATAAAACAAAACAACCAAACCAAACCAAATACCTTTAAAAAACATGTAAACCAGTTTCAGTCATGTTAAAAACTTTCAAAATGGCCTAGAGTTAACAGTTAAACAGCGATGGTAAAAATGTTTTCTTAAATCAAATTGCACGCATTTTTTGTCAATGTAGAGAAAGTTACTTGAGGTGCGCTGGTGTCTGGTTGTTCCCTTGGTTTTATCTGGAAAGAGCCATAAAGTATTGAGAATTCTCCACCCTTGGATGTCTCTCACGAAGTATCCCGCAGATTGAATAGGTTCTTCGGATATTTATGTTCATATCTTAAAAGGTAGAATAAAAACTAATGCCTTTTGTTTTGTATGATGTTGCATAGCTGTGCTTTATATGTGTCAACTGCAAATAAATGTGTTAATTGTATTTCGTTTCAGTTTCATCTATTATTTGTTCTGATGATAGATATGTTTAGAATATATGTTTAATCCACGGCTGTGTCCAACACATAAGTGTGTCCAACACATGCCAACATCTAAAACGGACGTTAAACCGATGATGATGAGGATGATGTTGTAGTAGTAGTAGTAGTAGTAGTAGTAGTAGGAGGAGGAGGAGGAGGAGGAGGAGAAAGATAAAATAACCTTATATCTCAACATCAACAAAAACAATGAATATAATGGTTTCATGCACTGATAAATTGTTTTGAAATTGTGCCGAACAACATTTTTTTAGGATTCTTTTAAAATCAATGTTAACCAAAATTTTATTTACTAATCCTGAGACGGCAGAGTTAGCAGAAAAGAGCCATTTTTTTTTTGTTTTTTATTCACCCCAAACAAGGCATATTGCCACTGAAGCGTAAGGGGCTACTGTGATTGGGGCCAGATTTAGAGGGGGCGCAACCTGGGCAGCAAGATATTTGTTCACATTACATTTAAATTTCTGCATGTTGGTACGTTTGGGGAAACAAGGAGTAGGGAGGAAATTCCAAAGGCAAGTGGTCTGAGGAAAGAAGCTAATAGAGTAGAAAATCTTCTGACATCTAGAGACCTCTACAAAGAAAGGGAAGAGGGGATTTTACTGCTAGTCGGGTGGGTCGGGTGGGTCGGGGGTATTTTTGTTGAAGAGGTACAAGTGCACTAAGTTCATCGGAGCACATTTCATGGAATTACTTGTAAAACAAGCACAAAGATGTAACATTGCAGCTATGCGACAGGGGCTGGAGTTTGGCAGACAGTACAGGATATATTAAGTTAGAAATTCTTTTTTGCACCTTCTCCAAGAGAACGAGGGTAGTGGTTGCTGTACCAGCCCAGATGTGACAACAATACTCTAGTCACAAGCGAATGGTTGCTTTACAGAGATATAAATGTATATGGTGCTGTCATTCCATGTGATACATTTGGATTTTAACAAAGCTATGTGATTATTCAGGGATTGACAGTTTGTTGTGTAGTCATATTTGTCGGAAATATCTCCTTTACCCCACCCTATAGACCGGTATTGTCTGGGCCTTCGGGTCTTGATTTACGCCGGTCTATCGGTCTGATCTGTCCTGTGCAGTTCTAGGAGGTGCACCCTCCCAGGCTTTGCCTTCTCACCCTTTGAGAAGGGGTTAGTTTATTGCTAATCGCCTGAGGCGCCCCTACCGGGGAATGCCGACGGGGCTGCCCAGGCAATTTTTAAATGACCAGAGCGTTCAAATTCTCGAGCGCTGGTTTTTCAAATCCCACTTTCCCGACCTTGTGTCACATCTTACCTTGTTGGAGGAAGATAAATAGAATCTCCTTCCAGCTAGACAAATTGTGGAATAGGAGTTGGTTCGGTTGGGTTAGTGGCTTCCAGAAACAATGTCTGTTTTAACGACGCTGGGTTTGGTGACTATGGAGGCACACAATAGAACCCAGCCACTCCACCAACTTAAGCAAGCAAAGGGTATGTACGTAAACTGGTGATATACCCGTTACTCTAACGTCATCATCATCATATTTGGTTTAACGTCCGTTTTATGTGATGGCATGAATTGGACAGCTTTTAGAAATTAACTTCAAAACTGCCGATTGTCTAGAAAAAAAGAATGGGTGAAAAAAGCAAATTTACAAAAACTAACTTTTACCAAATGCAAGAACTTTTAATTTTCTATCGATCTGCATAGCTTTGTGTGAAGCCTCGATGTCGTATGTTTAACAAATCAAAAATCGAAAACTAAACAAAATACAGCTAATGACTGTCACCAATTGGTCGAAAATTTAATTTTCAACCGATCTGTATATTTTTATTAGCTGTATTTTTCTTTAGTTTTCGATTTTTAAGTTATTAAACATACGACATTGAGGCTTCTCACCAAGTAAAATCCGGCGCCATGTTGAATCCGTCAGGTTTACAAAGCTCCGAAGGCAACAATAAAAAAAATCTTTTAAAAAAAACACTTTAAAAAATGTCAAACCTGAAAAGCTACACAGATCGATATAAGATTAAATTTTCTTACATTTGGTAAAAGTTATTTGCTGTATTTTTTTTCACCTTTGGTTCTGTTAACTTTTTTAGACAATCGCCTCAAAACTAATCTATCTCTGGCCAGGTCTTTATTTATTCCTCCTTCTCTCAAGTCCATTCTTATCACTTCATCCCATGTTTTCCGTGGCTTTCCCCTGTGAACTAAATCTGCTACCTCAACTATTCTACATCTACTAACAAACTCTCATCCATTCTTTCAACGTGGCCATACAATCTAAGTCTCCTGCTCTTCCCACATCTCCCTATACTGTCCAGATTTAATCTTCCTCTGAGGTCAGCAGAACTAAGCTTGTCTTTAAAACTCACATTATACATCCATTGTATCATTCTCATATCATTTCTCTTCATGCAACTCATGTCCTCAACTAGGTTTCACTTCCATACATTATCACACTGCGTACACATGCCTGATAGACTTTTCCCTTGATTAGTAATGGCAGAAGTTTCCTGAACTTACTCTATCGACTTGTAACTCTTGCAATCACACTAGCACCTGCTCCACCCTATGTTCCAATGCTATCACCAAGGTAACCAAATTTCTGGACAACCTCAATTGCCTCACGACACAGATATATTTTCTCCACATTTGAGTTGTCATCCGCCTCCATTATCTTACACTTCTTTGCTCACAGACTGCTCATCCTCTCTCAACCTACCTGCAATTCTAGCTTTAACGTTTTTAGCAACGCATGTATTCAAGTATCTTTTCCAAAACATGAGGCCGACATTCCGTGTATTGTATTCTCTTGGGTACACACACGAAAGTCGGAATAAAGAGGAAAACGGACAATGCAAAAGAAACAATTGGATCTACATGTATAAATATCTATTCTCATATAGTTGGTCGAAGACAAGCATAAAAAGGAAACACAAAACATGAGAGATAGTGCTTAACATGATATACAAGAGGAAAGAAGAGACATCAGTACCATAGAGAGAAATACATTAAAGTTCCAATGATATAGATAAACACATGTGTTACCAGGATCAAGGAAGAGAGAGATATGCATGAGCACCATCGACGTACATCTTAATTACATGTGTGTGGGCTTATCTGGGAATATCAGTGATTGCTACTAGAAGTGAGTTTATAGGACTGAGACTATAAAAGATGTCTGATGGGCACAGCATCCGAGCTGTGAAGATCATGCAAAGATGATAGTCGATTGGACGTATGTTCCATGGTTTTAAAGCCTAGCCAGGAAATATCCGGTTCTAGATTCCTCACATGGGTGGAATTAGACATTTTTGATTTTTGGAACATTCTCTCTGTAGTAACAAAGATAATTGATGCCCGTCTCCCCCTTTAAGTAATAATGGAATGTTCTACATTCGTGTATATTAAGAGTGAATGTTAAAACACTATTTGTCGCAGTAAGCCACAAATGGTTAAATAAAGCTTATCCTTAAGTTATATTCGGCGTCCAGTTTTTATTACAATTTATTTAACCATTCGTTATGGAACGTTACTTGAAACCCGATCGTCTAGACCTTGATACGGCCGACTCGGAATCTACTGACAAATGGCGGCATTGGAGAAAAATGTTCGAAGGATTTCTTACAGCTCTACAGTTATCTTCAAACGCGGCTTTAACAGGTACTGAGAAATATACCCTTCTTTTACATCATGTCTCTACTGCTATTTATAGAAATTTATCTGAATGTGAAAATTATGAAACTGCGGTGGACATTTTAGAAGCCATGTTTGTCAAGAAAAAAAATACTATTTTTGCTAGACATTTACTTGCTACCCAGCGTCAACAATACCTTCAGATTCTAAAGACGTTAAGTCGCGAGTGTGAATTTATAGCTTTAACTGCGAACCAAGCGAGAGATGTTTTTATCAGGGACGCATTTATTAATGGAATACAGTCCAACCAAATAAGACAAAGACTACTAGAGAATAAAGACCTAGACTTGCCAACAGCTTATGAACAAGCTCTAACGTTGGACATGGCACAGAAGCAGTCTGTCTTCTATTTACAACCAGATATTTTGGGAGCTGCTATCGTAGCCCCTCCTCTGCATGTTCAAAATTCTTCCATTGTTCAAGATGCTGCCACCCCCCTTTCTAACGATCACAAACAACTTATCACTGCCGCCTCAGCTGGATCCACATGCTACTTTTGTGGCCTTCGTATACATGCTCGTTCGTCCTGCCCGGCTCGAGATGTTAGATTCCACAAGTGTGATAAGCAGGGACATTTTTCGAAAGTTTGCCGGTCAGCTTCTCAAAAAAAACGTTCGGCTACTCTTGCTACTGTAGCACCAATTACAATAGCAGCTGCATTCCCCGGCTGCCTCTCAAAAACAATCGTGAGGGTAAAAATAAATGGATTGACTATTCATGCGCTTATTGATACAGGCAGTTCCGAAAGTTTTATTAATGCCAGTATTGTAAAAGCGAATAAATGGGAAATATTTCCTTGTTCCAACCAAATATCAATGGCAAATTCATCTTTATCGTCCCATGTAATTGGATATTGCATGGTTAACCTGAAACTAAAAGGAAACTCCTATCAAGGAATCAAATTATCAGTAATGAAAAACCTCTGCTGCGAAGTGATTTTGGGTCACAATTTTCTAAAACAACATTCATGCGTTGAAATTCCTTTTGGTGGCCCCAAGCCGGTCCTAAGCGTATGTGGACTAGCAGCTGTCAAAGTGCGGCACCCGTCACTTTTTACAAACTTAACTCCTGACTGCAAACCAGTAGCAATAAAATCAAGACGCTATTCAGAAACGGACAAACAGTTAATAGCAGCAGAAGTAACAAAACTACTTAAGGAAGGAATTATAGAGCCAAGTGAATCTCCATGGCGAGCCCAGGTCCTCGTAACAACCACTGAAAATCACAAGAAAAGGATGGTCATTGACTATTCCCAGACCATCAACAGATACACATTACTCGATGCCTATCCACTGCCTCGTATTGACGAAATGATTTCTAATATTGCAAAATATCACACTTTCAGTACTTTGGATCTCAGAAGTGCCTACCATCAGGTACCTATCAAGCCAGAGGATAAGCCCTACACGGCATTCGAGGCCTGCGGTCGCCTATATCAGTTCTGCCGAATTCCTTTTGGGATAACAAATGGTGTGGCTAGCTTCCAGAGGGTAATAGATGAAATAATCTCCAATGAAAAATTGAAGGGTACTGTTGCATATATAGACAATGTCACAGTATGCGGACATAACCAAGCTGAACATGACCACAACCTTAAACGATTTATGGCTGCCGTCAAGAAATATAATCTGACTTTGAACAGTGAAAAATGTTCCTACAACTTGAAAAGCATCAAATTATTGGGATACATTGTCAAAAATGGCACTATGACCCCGGATCCCGAGCGACTGAAACCGCTAATGGAATTACCAATCCCTGGAAACATGTCCTCTTTACGACGAGCCCTCGGTATGTTTGCTCACTACTCCCAATGGGTTGCGTCTTTTTCAGAAAAAATACACCCATTGACGCAAGTATCTACTTTTCCGTTGTCCTGTTCCGCCATCAGAGCATTTCAAAACATGAAAAGGAACATTGCTCAGTCTGCCATTTCTGCTGTAGATCCTTTTATCCCTCTATTAGTTGAGACGGATGCCTCCGACTGTGCGATAGCTGCCTCACTGAGACAATCCGGTCGTCCTGTAGCTTTTTTTTCAAGAACACTTTCGAGATCCGAGCGATGACACTCGGCAATAGAAAAAGAAGCATACGCCATAGTTGAGGCATTACGAAAATGGAGGCATTACTTAATCGGCCGACATTTTGAATTAATTACTGACCAAAAGTCGGTCTCGTTTATGTTTAACCCAAAAACAACGAGTACAATAAAAAACGAGAAAATAGCGAGATGGAGAATGGAGCTTTCTTGCTACTCCTTTGACGTCACTTACCGCCCTGGTAAGGAGAATGCCGCGGTCGACGCGCTTTCAAGGGTATGTGGCCTGGTAACTGGCTCAGATGATCTTTAGTATATACACAGGGAATTGTGTCACCCAGGTATCACAAGAATGATTCACGTAGTCAGGAGCAGAAACTTGCCATATTCTGTTGAAGACGTAAAAAGAATTACGAACTCTTGTCGGATATGCGCAGAAAATAAGCCCAGATTCTACAAACCTCCTCCAGCAACACTCATTAAGGCCACACAGCCTTTTGAAAGACTTAACCTGGATTTTAAGGGCCCTTTACCCTCTAAAACTAAAAATAAATACATGCTCACAATAATAGACGAGTACTCAAGATTTCCGTTCGTCATCCCCTGCCCAGACGTAACGGCTGCAACAGTAATTCAAGGCCTCTGCTCCATTTTTGCCGTTTTTGGAGTGCCTGCATATATACATTCAGATCGTGGGTCTGCTTTTATGTCGGACGAACTCAAGCAGTTTCTGCATGAACGAAGAGTAGCTGTAAGTAGAACAACTCCTCACAATCCTCAAGGAAACGGACAGTGCGAAAGATACAATGGTATAATATGGAAGACAGTAAAGTTGGCGGCAGCAAATCGCAATAGTCCGATCTCCGATTGGGAAAGTCTCATCCCCATGGCCTTATACGCTATTAGGACTCTATTATGTACAGCGACAAACGCTACCCCACATGAGAGATTCTTCTCGTTCCCACGACGAAGCTCAGCAGGCACATCACTTCCCTCGTGGCTTGCACAACCTGGCACAGTTTTATTAAAACGCCATGTTCGTCATAGTAAACATGACCCATTGGTAAGCGAGGTAGAATTAATCGAAGCGAACCCTCAGTATGCACTGGTCAGAAATTCAGAAGGAAGGCAATCTACTGTCTCCTTAAGGGATCTAGCCCCAGCAGGAAATGTATATGAACGTAGAACTGCTTCAGATGGATATACAGCTCCGGTTCGTGGAACAAGTCCGACTCACTTAGGTGATCGTGTGCCAGATACGTCAAGTTCAGAGTCCCAACAAAACGAATCTGAATATACTAACAGAGTCGTCTCTGACTCTAGTTCGGACGACAGATGGGTACCACGAAAGCGGTTTCACCCAATATCTGAGACAGATACTCAATCTTCAGACACCAAGCGACCGAAGCGCCGTAGAAAACGAGAGCGATTTGGAGCAAGATATTTTAGCCCTAAACCAGCCACACAAGACAGTCCCGAAACGTCGTCAGGTCCCGAGGAGCCTAGATTAGAAATGGATGTCGGGCACGAACAACCAAGACGCCCTCAAAGAACCCGCAGGAGGCCAGGTCGATGGGATGATTTTGTTCCCTACGAATAAGAAGATAGATGGGGGAGAATGTAGTAACAAAGATAATTGATGCCCGTCTCCCCCTTTAAGTAATAATGGAATGTTCTACATTCGTGTATATTAAGAGTGAATGTTAAAACACTATTTGTCGCAGTAAGCCACAAATGGTTAAATAAAGCTTATCCTTAAGTTATATTCGGCGTCCAGTTTTTATTACACTCTCATTGGCCAATATGATTATGGGGAGACAATTTTGATATAATCCAAGGGAGATCACTCTGAATAAATTCTGGAGCCTACACACCAACTACTCTATCCGGTTTGAAAAAAAGTAGCTCAAAAGAGGCTGGAAGCAACTCACAATTAAAGCAGCCTAAGCCAACTTAACAAAGAGAAACAGTGTGTAATTAATGATGTAATACTAAGCTATTTTAGTTAACAGTGTAAGCTGTCACAACTTGACTCCACCACGGCAGGCTCATAAATCAATCCAGCATAAAAGATGCAATAAGCCAGTTGTTAACTATACGAATCTAATGTCACCAAAAGATAGCATGTCATCATCATCATCATCATCATCATCATCATCATCATCATCATCATCATCATCATCTGTCTTTGGTATTTAGGGTGCTGCAAGTGTCCCAGATTACAGGGTGGGCAACACCAGAAAACGTCTCATGCATGCTTTCCATGCAGTCTGGTCCGAAGGGTTGACATTAGACACAGTATGCAGTTACATCGTTTTTTATGCACTCAAACCACGTCTTTGTAGCAGTTACACGAGTGAACTATTTTCTGTCAATCTGCATGGCCGGCAGTGAAATGTGATTCGGCTTGGCGATTATATAACCATCGCCTGTTCACTGCATGAACAAGCAGCACGCCTAAGCTCAATGAGATTCATACGCGATGAATCATCTTGGCGCGATCACTCGTTCCAAACTGACTCCCAACTAGGCAAGATGTAGATTCTGCATTTTCTACCGAGCCGACGGTAGATGAATCGAGGGACTCCATAATAGCGTTATTTCGTCTTGTTTACAATACTCAACCCATTGTACAACCTTTATTTTGTTCCTGTGTTTCCAGTAAATAAAACTGCATATCTCTTTATTTGTGAGGCCATTGTCTATTTGAATCTTCTTTCGTCTACCACATTCTAGTGGCGAGGATATAAGAGTCGTATGTATTAGTCAAAAGGTATGCCTAACCCCTACTTCTTCATCCAATTTTGTATTTAGGGTGCTGTGAGTGTCCTGGCAATGTCTCACGCCTACTCTCCATGCAGTCCGGTCCAAAGGGTTGACATCAGTCAGGTTGCATGCAGTCATGTCAGTTGTTATGCACTTAAGCCAGGTCTTCCACGGTCTACCATGCTCCCTAGTGCCTGGGGAAATTAAGGCACGTTATGGAGTCGATGCAAGAGATGGCACACTGTACATGGCCGAACCACCTGAGGTGCCAAATACGTAAGGCATCCATAATCCCACCAATAGCAGGTTTCTGATGAAGCACGGTTAAAGCATATCTTAAATTATAATGCAAGACATGCCCCATTCCCGATTCCGATCAACTCCATTTTAATTTCTAGGGTGGCATAGACCTTAGTTGATACAGCAATGAAGTTGACGTTACCCCAACCACCCAACAGACTCAGTCTCACTCATCTATGTTAATTAGTCCTCCCCACCTTTTTTTCTTTTTCACATATTTTAAACATCACCTTTTTATCTGTAATTTGTTTTTTGTTTGTCGTTTTTTAAGATTCAGTTACTGCTACCTACTCACTCGAGAATCATAAGGGAGTAATAATTGACTGGAAATGCGTAACCCGGAGGCAATGACCTTAAACAAAACCCTTCCTTAAAAAAAGGTAACGATCCTGACATCTTACCTGTCCCACACATTTTAAATGCATCACCACACCTACCCGTACTCCCCATTTCACCATTCACTAAAAATAACTTCTTTTTTATGTAAAGCTTGCTAGGAAGTGTTTATATGCGTGTGAGACTTTTGTCGTCGTTGTAGTACTGTTGTTGTGTATATATATATATATATATATATATATATATATATATATATATCTTCTATATAAAATTGAATGTCTGTATGTTTGTGTGTGTGTGTGTGTGTGTGTGTGTGTGCCCTATAGAAAAAAATGTTAGAGAATATAGATACAATATAAAAGTGTATTCTAATGTAAAATTCACAGAGTAAGTTGATGGGCGTATTCCCGAATCTATAAACCCACGCCTTAGGGGTCCATGGGGCAGATTTCATCAGGGGGGTGGGTCCTTTTCAGTTATATTTCAATGTTAATTAGTACTAATTTGGAAATTATCTAATGTATTTATGTACTAATCCGATAAAAATGCTGAGTCACTGAAAACATCCCATAAACCCTTGCCGGATGTACCCGGTCTTGCCCTAAATTATATCCGGTTGTATCAGGTCATCCCATAACTTCCGTCCGGATAAATCAATAACATCATAGGAAAGCTACGTTAAGAGTGTGTAGTGAAACAAGGGTTGCTCAATCACATCCGCACCTGGCCACCGGTAAGAGCTATTTCAGTAGTGCTCAGGAGGCCTCCTTGATTTTCAAACGAATGTTGGTGCTTCTTAAGTATAACGGTCCCTAGAAATATTCGTGCTTCTTAAGTATAACGGTCCCAAGAAATATTGGTGTTTCGGGCCAAATTTTTTTTTTTTCCCTTGAACTTAAAATATTTCTCAGGGTTGTGGGAGAGTGAAAAAAATGTTGGCGGGTGAGGGGGGGGGCTGGAGAGATTAGGGGGTCGGGGAAAATTTTAGGGGTCAGGCCAAATTTTTAAGGGGTCGGGCCAAATTTTTTTTTTTTTTTTCTTAACTTAAAATATTTCTCAGAGTTGTGGGAGATTGAAAAAAAAGTTTGGGGTGGGGGGGGGGGGCTGGAAGGATTAGGGGGTCGGGGAAAATTTTAGGGGTCAGGACAAATTTTTTAGGGGTCAGGCCAAATTTTTTTTTTTTTTTTGAACTTAAAATATTTCTCAGGGTTGTGGGAGATTGAAAAAAAAGTTGGGGGGGGGGGGGCTGGAAGGATTAGGGGGTCGGGGAAAATTTTAGGGGTCAGGCCAAATTTTTTAGGGGCCGGGCCAAATTTTTTTTTTTTTCTTTTTTGAACTTAAAATATTTCTCAGGGTTGTGGGTGAGTGAAAAACAAATTTGGGGTGGGGCTGGAGAGATTAGGGGGTCGGGGAAAATTTTAGGGGTCAGGCCAAATTTTTTAGGGGTCAGGCCAAATTTTTTAGGAGTCGGGCCAAATTTTTAAAAATTTTTTTTATTTTTGAACTTAAAATATTTCTCAGGGTTGTGGGAGACTGGAAAAAAAGTTGGGGGCGGGGGCTGGAGAGATTAGGGGGTCGGGGTAAATTTTAAGGGTCAGGCCAAATTTTTTTTTTTTTTTTTGAACTTAAAATATTTCTCAGGGTTGTGGGAGAGTGAAAATAATGTTGGGGGTGGGGCTGGAGAGATTAGGAGGTCGGAGAAAATTTTAGGGGTCAGGCCGAAGTTTTTAGGGGTCAGGCCAAATTTTTTTATTTTTTTTATTTTGAAATCAAAATATTTCTCAGGGTTGGGGAAGAGTGAAAAATTAGTTGGGAGGGGGGAATGGAGAAATTAAGAGGTCGGGGGAAATTTTATGGGTCAGGCCGAACTTTTTAGGGGTTAGGCCAATTTTTTTGTTTTTTTTTGTTTTGTACTCAAAATATTTCTCAGGGTTGGGGGACAGTGAAACATTAGTTGGGAGGGGGCTGGAGAGATTGAGGGGTCGGGGAAAATTTTAGGGGTCAGGCCGAACTTTTTAGGGGTCAGGCCAAATTTTTTTGTTTTTTGTTGTTTTGAACTCAAAATATTTCTCAGGGTTGGGGGAGAGTGAAAAATTTGTTTGGATGGGAGGCTGGAGAGATTGAGGGGTCTGGGAAAATTTTAGGGGTCGGGCCGAACTTTTTAGGGGTCAGGCAAAATACTTTCTTCTTTTTTTTGAACTTAAAATATTTCTCAGGGTTGGGGAGAGTGAAAAACAAGTTAAGCGGGGCTGGAAAGATTGAGGGGTCGGGGAAAATTTTAGGGGTCGGGGCGAACTTTTAAGGGGTCGGGCCAAATTTTATTCTTTTTTTTAACTTAAAATATTTCTCAGGGTTAGGGGAGTGAAAAAAAAGTTGGGAAGGGGGGATGGCTAGAGAGATTGAGGGGTCGGGGGAAAAGTGCATTTATATGTAAAATTCACAGAGTAAGGTGATGGGAGTATTCCCGAATCTATAAACTAACCCCTTAGGGGTCCATGGGGCAGATTTCATCGGGGGGGGGGCTGTTTTCAGTTATTTTTCATGATATTTTATAGTAATTTTAAAATCCTGAGTCATATTTTAATTTAATTACCTAATAATTTGAAATAACTTTTAATTTTATTTAACGTTTCTTAGCGCCAGGGACGCGCCTCTAAATTTGTAGTTCTTTGGTATTGTTTTTTAAATAAGCGACAAACGCTAATCAAAGTATTGCTACTATTTTACGAAAGCAAATTATAGGAAATTACAACATGGCCGCCAGCGATTAAGTCATTGCATTCAAATTCGATTTTAAAGTCTTGAAAAAATAAAATATAATTTTATTTCGGGATCAAAAATACAATGTAAGAATAATTAATAACTTTCATCCAAAATGTTTGTTTACATAGCATATTTCTTAAAGAAAATCCAGTTACATAAAATACATATTTAGTAAAAAGAATTTACGTGAATTACATTATTATAAGTTTTTAACACATTTAAAACGATAAGAATCATATGGGGAAAAAGGAAAATAGAGGGTTGAAGGAGGGAGGGGAATAATGAGGACCAGGGAAAGAAAGACGACTAAAGAAAGAAGAGAGATTGAAGTTTTTATATAAAGATGTTACACACACTCTTTAATTTCTACTACTTTGTTTTCTTTTTATCGCCCCGGGCAACGCCGGGTAGCCCTGCTAGTATATATATATATATATATATATATATATATATATATATATATATATATATATATATATATATATATATATATATATATATATATATATTCGAAAAAGAAAAAAATATTATTACAACTGTTTACGAGTTGATCGGTACAGATAGACAAAACATTGCTGTCACGTGATCAGTTGTTGATGTTTTTAAAGTTTCTTTTTTTCCTTTTTTTACGTGGATCATTCACTTGTGAGTTAACTTTTTAGTAATTTATATAAAATCGCTCCAGCCTCAAATCGGGTGGGTTTTTTTTTGTGTTGCAAATATCACAAATTATGATTAAAGATTAGCGTTTTTTAGTAACTTAAAAAAAAACTTTCTTTAACCCTACCACTAACCCTAAGCTTACCCCCCCCTCCGCATAAAATAAAAATTGGAGGCGGGAGTGATTCTATGAAATAACAATCCGGTAATGTCCTAATGTATGGTTGCTTATTATTTACAGGCTGCTTTCGGCAGAGTTTACCAAACTTATTTTTGTTAAAAGTATATTTTAGTAAAAAAACAAAAACATTAAAAAAATAACATTAAACATTAATAACAGTAAGTTATAGCAAGTTTAATCGTCTACACGAAACGTGAATAAAGCAAGTCGAAATATGACTGATATATAAATAAATAAATAAATGAATAAATAAAAAAGGTAAATAACTCGTACTTTTACAATTTTTTTTACTAAAAAACCAAAAACCTAATTTTCTTTTATAAGCACAATTATTTTTAATTGGGCTTTTAATTAGAGTTAGAGTGAAACGTTAAAATAAAATAGTATTTTGAAGTAGTATGAATGGAAGCCGAATTTCGGGTGCCAACACTGATCCTGGCATTCTCGACTAGCACCTCTTTATTATGAGGCGAAACTGTAAGATCGCAATTCGACCCTGGTGAAGAATAAGGATATTTGATGCTCTATTCTTACGTTTTATAGCGACGCACGTGTTGGAGTGTTTTCTCCAACATGAAGGCCGCCATGCTGTGTGTTGTGTTTTCTGCAGTACACACAAGGTTGAAATAAAAAGGAGAAAAAGACAATGATGAAAAAACGATTGAATTCACACACCACACACACATTTATAATTTACTATTTAATGTATATGCACATATAATAGTAAAAAAGTAGTAATATATATATATATATATATATATATATATATATATATATATATATATATATATATATATATATATAATAACGGTATTAAGAAGGCTTAAGACAATGCGGAGAGCCGGATTGATGAGAAGCTGGAAAGAAAAAAAATAAACAATCGAAGAAAAGGTCTTACAACTATCTATTTATTTTTATTTTCAATCTTACATAATAAACAGCAAGTATATTTGTTAGCTGTGTGTAATGTCCGGATGATTGGAAATCATTTGATATTTCGGGAGACGCCCCCTCTTATAAAAAAATGGGCATCAAAAGAAAAGTCCGCTGTGTGAAATTCAGCAAGATGGATGCCAGAAAGAAAAATGAAAGTGGGAACAGGCCCGCAGATGTAGATGGGAATGCCATATCAAACAATAAATCAATAAATTTTAAATTATATCCTACACATAGATATGGTGTTCAAAAATAAGTGTGTAATATTAAATTAATTAACTGGGTATTATATGGTCAGTAATCAACTGTTTGTTTGTAATAATATAATTTTATTTATTATTTTATTTGTTTATTTATTTATTTATTTATTTTTATAAATCTTATTTATTTATATTTTTATTAAATTTTCTTTTGATTATCGTATATTCAAGTAAGAATATTGTTTAGAGGTTTTCTTAAATTTAATTAGAGAATTAATCAAATCTGTTACTAATTAGAATACATTTATAGCCTATATCTAATTTTATCAAAGTGGATGAAGCTAATTAAAATTTAAATTTCAACCGTAAAACAATGAGGGTGCAAGGGGAATAACTCTGGGTTAGACTTAATTAAATGTTAGGATATCAGATTTAAATCTCCAATTTAAAATTAAAAATTTTTTAATTTTAATTTTTTATATTTTAATCGAACATAAATTTAATATCATATCAGACTTGAAACAGGAGCCTGTGGTTTAGGGTATATATATATATATATATATATATATATATATATATATATATATATATATATATATATATATATATATATATATATATATATATATATATATATATATATATATATATATAAGAAAATGGTAGTTTGCTTGAAGCACTGCTGCTAAACAAGTAAGTATGAAGGTGAGAATTCCGAAGCAGGAACAATATAATGTTGAAAACCGGAAGGTGAAAGAAAGGATCAACAAAAATAAATGACAGGAGACGGTATAAGTGTATAGGTCTTAGATCAATTTATTTATATTTCTAAAATCTTCTTTCTTTTTTTTTTAATTTAAAAACAGTAAATTATAAAATGAGGGACTTACTGCTAAATATTTAAAGGTTCGGAATGGTGAAAACTTTAATCATTTCGAGAGTAACAACCTCTCTTTTTCAAAAAGAAAACAAAAATTGGACTGGACTGGTCGAGTGAGGAAAACACAGATCGACGCTGCTATTCAAAACATGAGCTTCGCAGAAAGAAAGAGAAGGCTCGCAGACAATTGTATCAGGGAGAAGAAAAAAAAGGATGAAATGCAATCGTTAAGTTATGCTATACATTATCAAGATTAATTAATTTAATCTTTAAAATTTTAATATTTAGATTTAAAAAAGATTTTTTTTATTTATTTATTTAAAAAATTTAATATTTAGGTTTAAGTGTTGCTATTGTAACAGATGATGAGAAGGGAACGCAAAGTAAAAATAATGATTAAAGGGGGATAATTAGAGATCAGCTTGAAGATGGCTGGAATTAGTGACGGTTAAAAGGAGATAATTATGTAAAAGTTAATTAATGCATGGTCAGATAGAATTAGTCTATCCAATTCCTTCTTCTTATTCCATTTCACTTAAAGACCTAGAGTGTGAGAACGGAAAGTTGTTACAAAGTAAAAAGGAAAGGGAAAAGATTTAAAACAACATTTAACTACATGATTATTTAATATATTATTGCATAGTGAACGAAACTAATTAAGTGTAAATATAATATATAGAAAGTATGTCATAATGCTCTAAGTGTGGATGGTTTAGTCTGTGTATAGGAAGCTGTAGAAGTTGTGGAGAAGTGTATCAACAAGAAAGGTGCATGAGGAAATATATGTAGGGGAAGATGGGCGTGAGTTAAGGGGGGAGGAATAGAGAGAAAAAGGTTCCTGGATGAAAGAACATAAGGAAAATAAGGAAAATAAGAATGTGGAGAGGCGAGATCTAGTGGAGTTAGGCAGATAAATGGTTTGGAGCATTAGGATTGGGCAGACACAAAGGAGCAAGGAGTATAAGCATGGTCCAAGGTGAGTGGAGGTGGGATAAGGTAGGAGGAGGAGTGGGGTAAAAGAATGAAGGGAGGAACAAAGTTCGGCTCTGTTATTAATAGATGGTCTGTGTTTAGAGATCAGAATGGCCTCAGATATCCTTAAGTTACCAATATTTCTAACTGAGCGAAGGATATAGACATAGATAATGCATTGTATGTTGCCACATGATAAGATGTGTTTGTGGAAAGGTGAAATGCGGATGTTCAAGTGTTCCTTGATGTGCTGGTGCAAAGGCCTGACAGTGCTACCGATATAGAAATTCTGGCACTTAGCACATTGTGGGTTGTAAACTGTATGAGTGCAAAGGCAGAGCCCAGAGTTTGGAATGGGGCAATTGACTAAGGGGCAGGGTTCAAGGGTGTGGTTACTGCGTTTTTTTAGCTAAATGTTGTTGAAGGGTAGTACCTGTGTGGGTGAATTGAATGTCAAGATTCTCGCTACGTATTGCTTTGCAGATGTAATTCTATAGCTGAAAAAAGGGAGTTTAAGGAAGCAAGTGTTGGTAAGAGTGTAGTGTCTGTGTCTTTTGGTGTTACTAAGGCTGGCTATGGTAGAGGGGGGAAGCCGTTGGTCAAGAGGGTCTGGTGGAAGGTTTTAGTGTGTGATGTTTTATCAGTAGTAGAGGAGCATTTACTTTGTATACGAGTAATCTCTGTGTGTGCATAACCTAGTTTTGCTTTAAGGGGTAAGGCGGATTTAAAGTGGATAAAAAGTTTTCTGTAGGCAGGTTTTCTGTAAAAGATAGTGTGTATGGATACATCCTAAGTGATGCTAAGATAAATATATATATATATATATATATATATATATATATATATATATATATATATATAATTAATCAAGTTCAAATATGTTGATAAAATGAACTTAAACCAATATTTTTTTTAAGTGCTCAATACAAATAAAGCTTTATAAATAAAAATAAAATTTATATCAATATTAAATCAGCCTACACTAATTAATTTGTATTTCTAGGCCCATCATTCATGGCTGTCCGCCTCAACAATAACTAAATTGTCTAAAAATTTAATGTAATACAATTTTATCCTGTGACGTTAATTCTGGCACCACAGAATCTAAATTGTTAACGTCTTTCCTCGAACAATGCGAGACTGTTCTTCACATGCACGTTCTGTGGCTATCTTTTGAAATTCTTTTCTTTTCTCCACATGAAGATGATTTGACGAACAATCGAAAACGTTTGTGATCCATTTGGATATACGTTATTTTTTTTAATTTTAACACAAAAAAGATCATTAGAAAAATTTAAAAAGGTATAATAATTAAGCAGAAGAATTCTGTTATTTTGAACAATGTTTGCTTATATATATATATATATATATATATATATATATATAGTGAACGTGAACCGTTCTTCAGCCTTGGTGGGGAATCACTTATAGATGGTATCCTGATAAAAACACTGGTCCACCATCACCTTACTGGGTTAGCATCAGGAAGATCTTGCCTCACTTAAGGAAATGACTTCCACAGAAAATCGGTCACATTTCAGGCTGTGCAGTTCAAATGTTGGAAGTTCTGGTGAGAGTTCCTTGAAAGACCTGGCCAGAGATAGGTCAGTTTGGAAGTGAATTTCTAAAAGCCGTTCAACACATGCCAGCATGTAAAACGGACATTAAACTGATGATGATGATGATGATGATGATGATGATGATGATGATGATGATGATATATTCAGTATTTACTTGAACTTAGCCTGATGATTTCCTCTGCGAATGAAACATGAACGTTTCTGTGTAGCTTACTTGCTATGAATATATTTTCATACTACTATACATGTATATATATATATATACACATTTATTTCTCACAGAGAAAGTTTGTCAAAGACGAACACAAAAAGAGATACATGATAACGCATAGAATCATAGCATAATCACATTGACACACCGGTTCTTGTTAGATCACCAGAGTTAAGCAACGTGTATCCTGGTCAGTACCAGATGGGTGACCATTTGGGAATACCAGGCGCTGTATGTAGGTGGATCTCGACATCTCCGTGCAAGAACTGCAAAAACCTAACATCGTCATCTCTGCTGATCGGGATATAAATGCGACTGGGGACTGCTCGTAAATTTGATATTCTCATGAAACTTCCTCCTTCAGAAGAAGTCGGTTCAACCCGCCTAGGGTGAATGCTGCTTCGTTATGAAAGGGGGTTAAAATTACTGACACAGTTACCAATGAAAGAGTCCACGGTATAGTTCTGGACATTTTCAGCTGACAATAATTTCTCCGTATCCCTGAGTGGCTCTTGGCCTTAATAACTAGTGACTCAATAGTAAAAAAAAAAAACAATCAAAAGTGACATCAATTTTCAGGGAAAACAATTTATAGAGAATGCATTGGTGATGTAAAGTAAATATGACTTACTTTGATAATATTTGGGAACGTCTGACTGGCTTCAAGCCTAATGTCAGAAAGAGGAAAAGCCTTGTTTTGACTCTTGTGCATGCATTCTCTTGTTGCTCAATAATGGTTCAGGGAAAATAACTTGAATATGGTTCAAATGGAAATAACTCCTGAATATTCTGAGCTGATACTGGCATTTTCAACCGCTACACAGACTTAGGGTTAGTGTTAGGCTTCAAAATGTTGGGCTGTTAATTTGGGTCTTAAGTCAGGTTTCTATTTTTCATTTAAATAAATATAAAAAGAATCAAACTGCACATTAGAATTTTTTTAATTTTCACCATTATCATCATCATGATCATCATCTTTGGTGTAACGTCTGTTTTACATGCTGGCTGAAATTTACTTCCAAAGTAACCTATCTCTGGCCACGCCTTTATTTATCCCTCTTTCTCTCAAGTCAATTCTTATCACTTCCTCCCATGTTATCCTTGGCCTTCCCCCTGTGGAGTGAACCTGCTACCTCTACTGTTCTACATCTACTAACGCAAGAACTTCTTTCAACGTGATCATTCCATAAAAGTCTTCTGTTCTGCACACATCACCCTATACTGTCCAGATTTAATCTTCCACTGAGTTCATCAGCTTTAAGCCTGTCTTTAAGACTCACATAACACATCCATCGTATCATTCTCATATCATTTCTAGCCATGCGACGCTTTTCTTCAACCCTCACTGGCCAGGTTTCACTTTCATACATCATCACACTGCATGCACATGCCTGATAGATTTTTCTGTTGGTCGACAGTTGTAACGCTCTGCTGGTTAGTAATAGCAGAAGATTCCTGACCTTACTCCATCCACTCCTGACTCTTGCAATCACACTAGCACCTGCTCCACCCTGTGCTCCAATCGTATAACCAAGGTAACAAAACTTCTCAACACCCTCAATAGTTTCGCCATCCAGATATATTTTCTCCACATCTGAGTTCTTATCCATCTCCATTGTCTTACACTTCTTGCACACAAACTGGTTATTCTCTCTCAATCTACCAGTATTTCCACAACGTCTTGTGTACCCAATGCTTACAAATTGTACAAAAAATTTAATTAACTGGGTGAATAAAAAATTTCTTTTGCAGCCATATTAGTTTTGGGACTCTTAAAGTAAAATTGCATCAAAAACAAACCCTACTGCTTATGTTAAAGAAAAATCGACGAGACTTTGGACTATCACTAACCCTCTAAAATTTCTGGTCACGATTTTTTTGTAATATTTCTTCAGTTTACTCTCGATTAGGCAATTGTTGAGCACTAAAGTTCACGGTTATCGAAAAAATGGGTAATTTTTTATTTGTTGTTTTATGAAAGTCGCTCCAAACAAGGCATGAAGCCATTTGATGTAAGGAGTTAAAAAGAACGAATGATGATTGTTGCATGATAATAAAAAGGGAAAGGAAGCCTCAAAACAAGGTAGTCTTTTAACTGACAGTGATAAATTCAGAGGCGAAATAATCGAACCTGAAGCTCAAATATTAGCATGGCAGTGATGGACGCAATCATCCAGCCGGAAATACCTCAAGGGATTCACATCTATGCACAACATCGCACTTGAAAATACCCCAACATTTAGTGAGTGCTGATAGAGAAACCGCTCAACCACATCTCCTGTACTATCACCTGAGAAAGTATCGATCAGAAAAGCACTATTACCTCACTCTCTACCAAGAATACTTAACTATCTTCATTATTTGTTAGTTATCAGAGAAACCAAGCCTGAAAGAGACACCACCACCAGCATTCAATCCCCTAGACTCCAAACAGGCTATCCGAAAGGTAAGCCCTTCAAGAGCCAAATAGGGAAGGAAGAGTCAAAATGTCATTTTTTTTAAAAAATTTATTCATCAAATTAAAAAAAAATCCTAGTTTAACAGCATAAAAACATGGCAGCCTTTATTCCAAACTTCTGCTTAAATTTTATTAAAATTAAATTAATAAGATTAATTACCAGAAAAAATTATAATCTGAAAATTTGGGGCTTAATTGATATGAATCAGAACAGTAAGCGAGTGGCACTGTTGCTCTCCTACAGACGAGGCAGATATTATTCTGAACCTCCACTGAAATTTAATTTTTAAGTAGAATCAAACATTAAACAACAAAGCGACAGTATGATTCACTAAATAAATTTTGTTAAACTCTTTTACTTAATATTAATTAAGATAACAATTTTAACATTATAATTTTTCCCGATAATTAATCTACTTAATGTAAATTGAATAAAAACAGAGATAAAACAAAAACTGTTGGACATTCATGAATGTATTTGTACTAAATATGGTTGGATTGCTGAAAGGATTATCAATTTTATTAACGGTTTCATGGGAGAGTGGAATTTTATTTTTAGTCACCCTGTAAGTTGTATTTTATGCAAATTGTGCAGGAAATTTTTATGGCCTAATTTCGCAAATGCTTCGTGTTAGTTGGCAAAATTGTATTTAACACAATGAGGATTAAAAGGACCAAGTATGTTTTAGTATTAAAATGACCTCGTTCTGTGACAAGTATGCCAGCTAGTATTCATATAAAAATAGAAATTCAACTGAAAAAGAAACTGATGTTCAATTAGAATTACAATTATTATCAAAATACATTTTTTTTTAATTCACCCCAAACAAGGCATTTTGCCACTGAGACATAAGGGGCTACTGTGATTAGAGACCATATTTATATGGGGCATCCTAAATGGAGAGTTGTGCAGCAAGATGTTTGTTCAAATTACATTTAAATTTCTGCATGTTGGTGCAGTCAGGGAAACAGGGAGCAGACAGGGAATTCCAAAGGCAAGCGGTCTAAGAAAAGACAAACTATTAGAGTAGGAAGTTTTCCGGCATCCGAGGACCTCTACAGTAAAGGAGGTGTTATTTTGCTGCTAATCAGATTGGTTTGAGGAGGAGGGTATTTACATTGAGGGGGTACATGTGTAGTAAGTTTGTCGGAGCACATTCCGTGAAACTACTTTTAAAACAAGCACAGGGATGCATCATTGCAGTAATGGGGTAGGAACTGGAGCTTTGTAGACCTATTAGATTAGAAACTTTCTTTGGCACCCTATCCAAGACGGAGAGGCTGGTGGTTGGTGCACCAGCCCAGATGTGGCAACAGTACTCAATGCATGGGTTAATGGTGGCTTTATAGAGATATAGGATACTGGCAGGTGTGATAAGTTTTCTGGACCGATAGAGGGAACCCACTTTCTTTACAGCAGACTTGGCAGTGCCTTCTATGTATTTATTCCAATTCATGTTGCCTGTGAATGTTAGGCTGAGGAGTTTGAAATTAAACAATGTATCGATCATTACAGTCAATTATGTTTTCCTGGGTTAATTAGAAGTTTTGAATCTCTTCAACATTAAACTCCTTTTACCAGGGGACCTTATCCAGGTGAATAAACTCTGATTCAAATGTGATACTACAGCTACTACTATTGAGTTGAATGGTAAAAGTGCCGACCTTGTAATCTGTCCATTTTAAAGAATTTTACTGACGTCAAACATTTTTTGTTAATCCCTTGCCTTATGAGATTCGTTCTTTTTCTATTTAAATTCTTAAGTGGTTCCGTTTATACTTATAGTTCTAAGATGCTCAAAAGTAACTGGAAAATTATCTCAATGGCTCTGGGCGTGACAGTAAAGGGAATATTACCAAATTTAATATATATATATGATTAGTACCATTGGAGAGCCATGAATATTATAACTGTCCTGTTTTTAAATCTCCGAAACAGTTACATGGTAAACAGCTGATGATCCCCGTGTTAAGATTAGACGCTTACGTTAAGGTCTCCTGTTTTTGTTTCCCTGTTAGATACTTAATCCCCCTTTTTATTTTATTTACTTACTATTATATTTTTATTTCTGAATTTTCCAACGAATGTTACGTCTGCAATATTTCGGATTTAGTTAGTTTCTCTGGGAATTTAAACTGCATTTTCCATTTTTCTTTTTCTTTTTGTTTAAAATAACTCAAAGTTTCTTTAGACTATATATATATATATATATATATATATATATATATATATATATATATATATATATATATATATATAATGACATGAAAGAGACAATATTTATTAATCATGATGAATTAAGAATTAAAAAGATGAAAGGGCAGCTGACGGATTTCGTACCTCGCTCAACAGAGCCAAATATCGAGGTATCGTATAAAAAATATAATAAAGATGCTATGAGAATTATAGCGAGGGAAAGGGGTAAAAAAAAAGGAAAAAAAAAAACGAAAAAAAAAGAAGAAGTTCAATCAAATAGAAACAACATTAAGCCCGAGTAGATTTTCTCTTTGTTTGCAAAGAGAAGGTCTCAAGGACTTAATATAGATTGTTTCTAGGATCTTGAGATGATAGGGAGAGTGCGACTTACTAAGAATGGAGAATAAGTCGACATTGAAATTAGAGGCACAGCTGTGGTTATTTATAAGATGTTCGGCTATCGACAAACCATAAGTATTATACATATATATAAGTATCATATATATATATATATATATATATATATATATATATATATATATATATATATATATATATATAGTGAGCAGAAATAAACTAATTTTTTTTTTTTTTTAATATATTTTAAAAATATTTAACTGGCTTTGCAAACTCACTTTTTCGCGATTCAAACAATTTCATCTGAGCTTAACGGTTGACCCAACGGGTCACATTATTTTTTTTCTAGTATCGCATAATCTACTTTGATATTGTGTCTTAAATTTGAAGAAAAAATCAAAATGGCTACCATTCCATTTTATCAGTGAAGAACATTATTAAAGAGATACATGGAAAAAATTGAAATAATGTCAAAATTAAAATAGTTAAAATGAGATCATAAGAATTGTTCATGTCGTTTAAAAATAAATAAAAACAAAAAAAAGAATGCATTAATATATAAAAAGGAAGAAATATATATCTTTTGTATATTGCTGATTTTTGATGAACACTCACTCCTGTTTGCATAGGGATTACCATTATTGAATGAATAAAGCATCATCATCACCATCGACATCGACATCATCGTCATCATCATCATCATCATCGTCGTCATCGTCATCATCATCATCAGTTTAACATCCATTTAATATGCGGGCATGCGTTGGACAGCTTTTAGAAATTGACTTCCAAACTAACCTATCTCTGACCAGGTCTTTATTTATCCCTATTTCTCTCAAGTATATCCTTATCCCTTCCTCCCATGTTTTCCTCAACTATTCTACGTCTACTAACCCAAGAAATCTCATCCATTCATTCAATGTGGTTATACCATCAAAGTCTCCTGTTCTTCACACATCTCTCTATACTGTCCAGATTTTATCTACCTCTGAAGTCATCAGATCTAAGCCTGTCTTGGAGACTCAGATTATACGTCTATCGTATCATTGTCATATCATTTCTATTTATGCAACACACGTCCTCCACCATCACTGGCCAGGCTTCACTTCCATACATCATCACATTGCGTACACATATCTGATAGACTTAAAGGAAGGCTTAGATCTGATGACCCCAGAGGAAAATTAAATCTGGACAGTATAGGGAGATGTGGGCAGTACAGGAGACTTCCATGGTATGACTACATTGAAAGAACGGATGAGATTTCTTGGGTTGGTAGATGTAGAAAAATGAAGGTAGCAGGGTCAGTTCACATGGGAAGTCAAAGGAAAACATGGGAGGAAGTGATAAAGATGGACTTTATAGAAAAAAGGATAAATAAAGACCTGGACAGAGATAGGTTAATTTGAAAGTCAATTTCTAAAAGCCGTCCAATAAATGCCAAGATGTAAAACGGTTGTTAAATCTATGATGAAGAAGAAGAAGAAACAGTTAATTTCGTCCATGAGGCTGGGAATAAATAAAGAAATCCACAAAGAAAAAATAAGACTCGTACAGGATTCGAAACTATACTATATAAAAGAGTACCACCTGTTGCGGATGTCGTCTTAACAACTTGACTAACGAGCCAAACGGCCAGAAACAGCTGGATTTGTCTAAATACCTCGTCTCTCAGGCTTTGCGATAAATCTTTTCGAGGAGAATAGGGTTTACTATTATGGCAAAAACATGAAACATAAAACTGATGATTATTTATTGATTAAGTATTTAATAATTTTCAGATTATCAAAAAAATGGGATAAGTTATTTATTTAATTTTTACAAGTTGCTTTCATTTTGTTATTGTTGTGGACTTTAAGGGGCGAAAAGAAATCAGACAAAACGGAGGTAGTTAAGAAGAGTATGTATTTGCAGAAAGTACAGAAGTAATGGGTTGCCAGAGACTGTTTCTGGATTGGGCATAGCTACTCTCTCTCTTTCTCTGTTACCACCATTATCACTATTCATAGTGTCGGGAAGAGTCGATGTTGTGGCGCAATAAGATATATCACTGTGACGTCATTGAATAAATTTCATTATTTTTTTCGCATTTTTCTCTATTTTTCTTCCTTTCTTTTACACATCCGCATTGTTTCCATTAAGTTCATATTCTTTATAAAAATCTCATCTGAAAACTCCCAACAGTGTCCATTATCACTATTATTACCACCATTATCATTATTCATAGTGTTGGAACGAGTCCATGTAGTGGTGCAATAGAGTAGATCATCGGATTAGCATGTTTTGTCATTACTAACGGCGCCAATCAACAATTGCTGACTTTCGAAAACCCATGGTTTTTTTACCATCTAAGATCCTAATTTAATTCGTCAGAATGGGAAAATATTAATTTTCTATGATTTTAGATTTTAGAATGCAACGACATACAGAGGTCTGGGGATGGTAATTATTACGCTCAGTCAATTTGGTAAAAAAAAAAAACAGCAACTAATTGTTGTTAAGGTAATGTTGGTTTAATCTCTATTTATAAAAATTTTGTATGTAAATAGCTTCCAAAACTTTCACTCTTTTAATACATGAGTCATTTTTATAGTTATTTAAAAATTAATTCCTATTTCAGTCACCTAAATTATTCAGAGTGAAATTAGTGTCAGCTTGGTTAATTAATGAATAATTTTGTTCTTTACTTTATTTTGAGTGTGTGTATGGGGGGGGGGGGGGCAAAGCAAATCATCATCATCATTATCCTCATCACCTTTATTAAATTTACTTATTTACCAAATGAGCCGCAGATGGTGGAATTAAAATTTTTAAATCTTTGCATTTAATTATTGAATTTTAAAAATTTATTATTTATTGATTTAAAATAATAAGAGTTTAAGATTCAGATTTAAATATTACAGTATCGTTGGGTCATTTTGGTAAAAACAAAAGAGAGAGGAGGAGAAAAGAAATACGAAACAATAATGAAAATAAAAAGATTCCCGGGCAATGTGGGGTATGTACAACTGGTAATTCACAAAGGGTTGATATGCCGTAAAACACATGAGTAAATCACGTCAAATGTTAACACTGCTGGATACACAAAGTAATTAGCGTTAACAACTGTAATCATAACGCTTCTACTCGGTACACAGTTAATGTTAACATAACACCGGTTATAATATAAAAGATCATTATAGTTATATTTTCAAAAGTGACAAAAAAGAAGAAAATTAAAATTAATATTATTTTTTTTTCCAACTGACCTGGCAATACACTCATATTGAATCCTTTCTCTTATTCTGGGGATATTTAATCTTCGAATGAGTTTTCGGTTATCGACTCACGGATAAAGTAAAACCCTTCCAATTGACATCGATAAATAAAAAATATAAAAGTGCGAAATGGAGACAGTACGTTCACATGCACATCTGTTGTCGTCCCAGCTTCTGACAAAAGCGGATGAATTGTCAAGTGGCGATCGAGAGAAACATTTTTCAATCCTCACGATTCAGGATGTATGAGAAATTTTGGGATTAAATCAGGAAACACTAAGCCCCCACCCTTTCTCTGACTCCACGATGTCATAAATTAAAAAAAAAAAATCTATTTCTGTTGCTAATATATACTTTTTTTTTTATATACAATCTGTTAGTGAGATATAGATATAAAGATTACGTACAGGGTGCCCCCCCCTCTCCCCCCAAAAAACTGCCATCCATGAAATCGTTAATAAAATTCATAATACTTTTTGCATCGAACCATATTTAATACAAATAAACTTCAGTCTATGCTTGACTTGTCAATGAAGTTTCAGCCATAAATGTCTAAATCTTTGTTTTATCAATGATATACGGGAACACTTTGATAATCGTCTCATCCGTAGGAGGTGTCATCCTAAATAGGTTTCACCCTTTCCGGATGCCTTAAGCCTTCAAATTTTCATCTGTGAATTTTGTGACAATAGAGACGAAATTTTACCAGCTGAAAAGCGAATGAGATGCTTTGCATGTCGTGCATGCCCATCTACCAGACCAAAAAAAGGACTTCTATTTACTTTCATAGTTGAGACCGATGTTCATATGTGAATCAGTAATTTGCAACGGACTTCAATGAAAACACGGATTGAAAGCAGGAGAGTGCATTTTGAGAGAACAGAGAGAAAGTGTTGGTGTTGGAAATTAAGTGTAATTTCAGCGTTTGAGGAACAGGAATTCTGTTCGAAGTTTGGATTGCCATTGTGGTCCTTTTTTTTCTTACAGTTAGTTACAGGTTTATCTCAAAGATAATGTCGATCAAAACAATTTACGTATTATTCTTGAACTGAAGAAGGCCATCACAGCCCAAATCAGGGCAATGCCGAGAGAATAGGGTGTCAAAGTTATTGACAATTTTGCATGTCGTATCCAGGTGTGCTTATTATTAAACGACAATAAAACAAAGCCTTTTAGACATCCATGACTAAAGCTTGGTGGACAAGTCAACGATGTTGTATCTGTTTGAATTCATTTTCTGTATAACCTATATATATATCATACAATTTTCAAGATTTTTTAATGTTTTATCTGTTATATATTTTTGTAACTATGTTTGTTTGTGTACAACCTAACGTCCGCATCGCTTGACCAATCGTCACCAAACTTGGTCAGATAATCGGTCATGGTCTAAAATAAATCTGATTCAAAGTTCAAGGTCAACATTACCGAAAAGGTGAAAGTCACACTTTTTGCGATAACTTCGGTTCACTTCATCATAGAGAATTACTACTTGGTATATATTCTAGCCAATGAAGTTTCGTATCTGATATGACCTTGACTTTGGCCTTTACGTGCTCCTGAAAAGTTTTGTCGAAATTTTGGCAGAATTTTAACTTTCTATTTTTCCAAATTCCAAAGTTTCAAATGCAAATGATCAGATAAATAGCTTTTTGAGTTATCAACCTTTCCATGGCATAACTTTGTGAATATGTCATACAATATGGAGAAGTAAGGCCGATATAAGACTTTGGTGCATCCTTACATTGCCAGACGGAGGTATACAGTCTCATGACTGACTTATGTTCTTGTTCTGTTCTGTTATGTTTGTTTTATAATTTATTCCATGATTTTTATACAATAACGAATTTGTATATTAAACATTGTGTGTGATCTATTTGTTTTGAGAAAGTATTTTTCTATGACATCTATAAATATTTTACTTATATTTATTTGCACATTTTTATTATATGGTGGGTTAAACCATATTTTAATGAATCGTAATACTTTCAGACTCTGTAATTATTGTTTACATGATCACATCTATCACATTTGACTAGCCCATTTGGCAGAATGGTTAGAGTGTTTGCTAATGAGTCAGTCGACCAGGGTTCAATCCTTGGTCGAGTCATAAAAAATACTCAAAAATGGTACTTGATGCCTTCTTGCTAAACCCTTAGCATTATAAAGTAAAGATCAAGAGTAAGTGGAAAAAAATTCAAGGAAAAGAGTGGTGCCTGCTTCTAGATCTCAGTGTAGTAGCTAATTAAATAGGAGCCTTCAGGTCGCCCTCAACTACGGTCGACCATTGATTTTGATTTGAACAGAATTTCATCACTTAATCTTCAAATTTAATTCTTTATTTTCTTATCAGATCTTTTTGTATTTAATCAGATAAATGTTTAGGTAAAAGAGTTGGTCTTTGTGGGTGTTCTTGACTGATCTCCATGCATTCTAGCAACACGTGATGCACAAAATATAGCTTCTCCATTTAGAATGACCGTCCATGCGCGATGAGGAGCTACATCTTTCATGAGGTTACCCTGTGAAAATGCATGGACATAGACAGAACATGGCAGACTTAGAAGAGTAAATCCTGCTATTCCACGGGTAGCAGTAGTTCCAGTAGTTGCACTCATCAAGAAACTGATGATCTGATTCTGAAAACAGCATCGATTCACAGATGATCATATATATTTGACAATCGGAAGGCATAACTACTCCAGTTAGTGGAGTACTATGGGCTATATGCAGGTTTGGTATGCTGCATAAACAATCAGACATTAGATTAAACATAGTTTTACCATCAATTGATGGATGACTCAAAACAAGACAAGACAGGCATATGTTTACATTTTCTTCCAAAGATGACTAAAGCTAGTCTGTAGCAGTCACATATTTTCTCTTGATGTAAATAGACAGGTTCACCAATCGGCCAATCAAATTTGTTGGACATTTGCAATCAGTTTCTTTTCTTGCTTTTCAGGCAGTTGGATTTTGAGAGCGTCATAGCTTGACATTTTATTGCTGGCCCTTCAAACCCACCCATGATAGGATTAACTCTACAAAGCTGTGTGGCGCCTCTTTTTTTCGTAAAGATTGACTATTATGCATATTTAATTCCTTTTATGCACTATCAAAATAAAAGGTATTTTCTGTTAACCACCAATGTTGTCATCTACTTATTTCATCTATGAGTCGAATGGACAGTCGTGATTTAAGAAACAAAGGAATTAATGTTGTATACGGTAAAAATGGAATAAAAAATGAAGAGTTACCTGCTTTGAAGTGTGTGGACCGTTCCGCATAAGGGCACTCGAAATTTAGAGAAAAAAAAACTTGTGTTCATGGTAGACTTTTTATAGGTGGCATTAATTTGCATATGAGGAGAGCAACTGCGCGTATTGGGAAGACAGTTGAAGTGACAGCAATAGTTCACAGTGAACAGTGATATTCATATTGAGAAGTTGCCTTAAATTCATTATTGGATTACAACATTCTTATTGTTTTAAACATAACTAACAAATAATGATGGCAGTTAAGTATCCTTGGTAAAGGGTGAAGTCATATTGCTTTTCTGGTGGCACTTTCCCGGCTGATAGCGCAGGAGACCGAACTCAGGGGTAACTTTTTGAGAGGCTTCTCCATCAGCACTCGCAAAATGTCGAGATATTCTCGAGAGCCGTGTTGTGCATGGATGTGTGTCCCTTAAGGCATTGACTGTGTCCGTCACTGCCATTGCTAATATTTCAGCTTTAGGTTCGATTATTTTGCCTCCCTCTGAATTTGTCACTGTCAGTAGTGATTCTACCTTCCTCTCCCATTTTGTTATTATGCAACTTAATTATCGTTCGTTTTCTTTTTTTTCAAGTCCTTACATCAAGTGGCTTCATGTCTTGTCTGGAGCGACTTCCATAAAACAGAAACAAAAGATTAAATTAAGTTTCAATAAGAGTTAAATTGTTCGCAGAATTTCATTCAAATTTTCCTTCGATTCCATCTGGTGTTACTCTGGTCCGATCATCACTTAGCATGGATGGAATTGAAAACGAAGCCCTATACCAAGATCAAACAACTTTTTCAAGTAAAATCTGACATGGAATTCAATGGGCGTATTTCCTGCATAGATAACTGGGTCCATACCTGCGATGCTAATGTTTCAACTTTAGGTTTGATTATTTTGTCCTCTGAATTTCTCACCAACAGTTAAAAGACCATCCTGTTTTGAAGTGGTTCTACTTCTTCTCCCTTTTGCTTATTCATCTTTCGTTCTTTTTAGCTCCTTGCATCAAGTGGCTTCACGCCTTGTCTGGAGCGACTTCCATAAAAAGATTTTTTAAATATAGTTTTAATAAGGGTTAAATTTTTCACGGAATTTCATGACGCCATTCAAATTTTCCTTTGAGTCTGGAGTCACTCTAGTTCAATTATCACTTAGCATGGATGGAATTGAAAACGAAGACCTATTCCAGGATCAAACAACTTTTCTCAAGTTAAATCTAATGGTCGTATTAATTTTGTATAAGAGTTTCTTTTAATTATGATATTGTGGGGGTTTCATTAATGCTGGACAGCCAAGATGTGTCTTAGTTTATTTTAAAAATTACAAAATCAGTTAAAATGGTAATATGGGCTTCAGAGCTGGGAGCAAGAGTTCTCAGAACTTCCCGGACAGCGCCAGTTGTGCCTGCTAGTACATTAAATTTAACGTATGTGAAATAAATATAAAAATAAAATTTAAATATAAAAATAAAATTTAAATTAAAAAATAAAAATTTTAAATAAAATTTTAATTTAAATTCCAAAAATTAAATTTTAATTAACATTTAAAAAAAATTAAATTAACAAAATAATAAAATTAAAATTTAGAAACTAAATTTTAATTTAAAAAATAAAATTTGAATTAAGATTTAAAAAAAAAAAAATTTAAATTAAAAAAAAAAATTTAAATTCAGAAATAAAATTTAAATAAAAAAATGATGGATCTTCTATCACAACAAAACTTTAATTATTACTAGCTCTGTCAGTACTAAATATGAGGCTGATTTATGAAAGTATACAGTAACTTATTTCCTAATGAACGTGCATAAATAAATGCTTTAATAATGTAAGTTTAATTTTTAATTTTTTCAATTTCTATTCTTTATTTTTTCTGATGTTTTCGACATGATTTTGGCCTTTCTACACTAATAGAAAATCCAAGATGTATAACTCTGTATTTTGGTTGTCTGAGTGATGATGAAACGAACCGTACAGAAATGGATCCCTTCAAGAATGAATAAAGACATGGCCACTGGAAGCTAATTTTCTATTGTATATTCACACACACACACACACACACACACACACACATATATATATATATATATATATATATATATATATATATATATATATAAGTATCTGCTTTTAAAACCAGTTCAAATGTTTGGATTTACACTTGTATTGGATGCTTTCTCAGGCATATCAGTATAATAATTAAGTAAATTATGTATTTTGTTTTACTTATCAGTGGTTTCACGCATGAACGATCACCAGACAACCGAAAAACATGTTTCTATGTATGTTTTGTTTACTTCCGGTCTTATGTAATTATTCAGCAAAAATGATTACTGCCGTTCACTGGAGATGTTCTATTCCAAAAGTTTAATTATTTGATCTGTTTATTCTTCATTTTTATTTTCTGCTTTCTTAATTATCTATATATACATATATCTCTATCTATATAAACTTAAGTATGTGTATATGTTTATATATTTGGATGTACAGGATTCACTCCTAAACTAATTAACCAATCATTATTAATTTTAGAACATGGCTGCTAGGCGTAAGAGGGTCATGTGTTGGCTATATTGCATTTAATTTAGTTTTATGTAAAGTGGGTTAAAAGAGGATGGAAACCTTCTGTGATATTCAGATACTTCCGATTTATGTGGATTTAAAAAATAGACGTCAATTAATAAATATTTCCCAAATTTCAGTTCTTTTAGGATATTTTAAAGAATCAAAATCATAGCTTCCACTGATGACATGTTAGATGGAAAGTTATCATTCGTGGTCATTCTATACACTTGTAGAAAATCCTGTATAGTTTTCTCTGTGGAAGTACCCCTAGCTTTTTAACGTTTTTTTTAAAGTATCAACAAATTGCTCTGCTAGACCGTTGTTTCTTGTATGATACGGTGCGATTGTAAGGTGTTTTACTAGAAACGACTGACAAAACATTTTTAATTCACTTGATGTGAACTGAATACCGCTATCCGATGCTACACAATTCCCGACTCCGAAACATGTGAACAATTAATGTAGAAACCCAACTGTTGTTTCTGTCGTTGTTTTTTTTTGCAAAAAAACGACAGAAACAACAGTTGGGTTTCAGAAATATTTCTGGC
This sequence comes from Sepiola atlantica, assembly GCA_963556195.1. Taxonomy (NCBI): domain Eukaryota; kingdom Metazoa; phylum Mollusca; class Cephalopoda; order Sepiida; family Sepiolidae; genus Sepiola; species Sepiola atlantica. Next base: position 144,869,654 of record OY744517.1, on the reverse strand, counting down.
CATTTAGTGAAGCTATGCACTACAACCAGATAATAGAACTCGTCTAATAGCCCAGCAAAGTCAATAAAGATCCTTGACCAGGGTCGATCCGTTTTAGGCCAGGGTTTGAATTTTATGGGAGGCGTTTTTGCTGCTGACGTCCACCCTTTACATGATTTAACTGTATTCTCGATATCTCGATCCATGTTTGTCCAGTAGACATAACTACGCATACACCTTTTCATCTGTGATATGCTTGGATGCCTAACACAAAACTTTCGTGTAATACGTTTTTAAAATGTCACCGGAATGACCACCAGAGTACTGTAAATCATAGATGCTTCCAGAATTTTTTGGTTCTTTTCAATTATGCCCATTTTAATACTTTTTATAAAATCATCATTTATCGCCTTTGTCTTTATCTTTCCAAGTGTCATTGGAAGTTCTCTTATAAGAGTACACAACGTGTTTTTCACCTCAACTTCTGTTCACAGAGAGGCTTTTTGTTTGTGTATTCTGTCGGTGAAGCCCATTCACTATATTCAACTCTTGATAGCACTGATATTTTCTCAAGCCTATCTAATTCTAAGTTGATTTTTTCTTTTGACACAACGGAACATTTTGCGTCTTCTTGAAAATTGGTTGCATACCCGGTTTCAACTCAAATTTAGCAATCACTTTATTGCATCTACCAAGCCCACCAGAAAAAAAAAACTTGTGTAAATTTCTCTTTCAATTGCTTTTAAAATTTATTTGCGGAATCTTTAATTTTTACATTTTGGCAAAACAAATTTATCAGTAAATCCCAATCTGTGCAATCTACTAACCCAAGAACTCTCATTCATTCTTTCAACATGGCCACCTTTGTTTCTGTTAACTTTTTTAGACAATCGCCTCAAAACTAATCTATCTCTGGCCAGGTCTTTATTTATTCCTCCTTCTCTCAAGTCCATTCTTATCACTTCATCCCATGTTTTCCTTGACTTTCCCCTGTGAACTAAATCTGCTACCTTAACTATTCTACATCTACTAACGAACTCTCATCACTTCTTTCAATGTGGCCATACCATCGCAGTCTCCTGTTCTGAATACATCTCACTAAACTGTCCAGATTTAATCTTCCTCTGAGGTCATCATATCTAAGCATTTTTTAAGACTCACATTAACAGCTGTTGTATCATTCTTATATCATTTCTCTCCATGCAACGCATGTCCTCAACCCTCAAATAATTTACAGTTTATTTATCTTGAATGAAAGATCTACACGATTTCCCAATTAAATGTAGAAAATATGGAAGAAGTTAGATTCAACACTTACATATTTTTTATTTAATCAGGACTTAAATAGCAAAGCAAATATTTATTAATATGCCTATATTTGTATACAAATACTTGTTCTTTATTTAATAATTTAATTTGATCTTGTAATTTATTTTATTTATTTCCCTCCGACTGTGGGAAGATGTGATATAAGGTCGGAATGTGGAGATTGAAAACTCAGCACTCAAGAGATTGAGCACTCTGGCCTACAAAAAATTTCTGGGCAGCCCCATTGCAAATAATAATAATAATAATAATAATAATAATAATAATAATAATAATAATAATAATAATAATAATTAATAATAACGAATATTAAATCTGGACAGTATAGAGAGATGTGTGCAGAACAGGAGACTTCAATGGTATGGTCACATTGAAAGAATGTTCTTGGTGAGTAGATGTAGAACAGTTGAGGTAGCAGGTTCAGTTCACAAGGGTAGACCAACGAAAACATAGGAGGAAGTGATAAGAATGGACTTAAGAGAAAGAGGGATAAATAAAGACCTGGGCCGAGATAGATTAGTTTGGAAGTCAATTTCTAAAAGCTGTCCAATGCATGCTAGCATGTAAAACGGACATTAAACCGAATTATGATACTACTACTACTACTACTACTACTACTGCTCTACTACTACTACTGCTACTACTACTACTACTGCTACTACTACTACTACTACTACTACTACTACTGCTACTACTACTTTTACATTCACTTCTTTTATTCTTTTATTAAAATCAACCCATGCAAAAAGTGAGTCAAATCACGCCTGGTGTGACCTGCTCTCCGCAAAGGTTTCCATCCCGTAAATAATGGCTGTTTGCAGGAAGGAAGAAACGCTAGTGAATTTCACGTTAGATTTAAAGCAGAGATCTCAGCATTGCAGGTCGTGAGAGTTGACTCATTTCCATGGGTGAAAAAAATTACCTTCATTGAAATGCGAGTCGTCGTCGTCGCCACTTGTAATCATGTTTCAAATGACTCACAATGTGATCGCTTACCTCAACAGACTGGATTTAAAACTTTTCATTCTTTTCTTTTTTATGGGGAACATATATGAGCTACATTATAATGTTAATCCCGCCATAACTCACCTTTTATATAAAGGATGCTTCATACCAAATTTGATGAAATTTGGCCAATAGGTTTTGAACTCATAAGTGTTTATTACTATTATTTTTATGGAAGAGGCTATTTTGCCAGTCTCGGCAAAATAACGAGCCCCTCGTTATTCTGCCGGTCCCGGCAAAATAACGACCCCCTCGTTAGTTTGCCGGCTTATGTTTTTTTTTAACCTAACTGTTATGGCCTTGTGAAAGAAAGGGTAATGAAATAAATAAGGACAAATATTTAATAACAATTTATTTTCATCGTCATCATCAGTTGTTATTCTGTCGGTTATTTTAATCTTTTGAATACAAAAGAAATATCTGCTTTTAATACAAAAAACATTAAAAGTAAAAATTAATTAAATGAACGAAAATATTACAGACAATTAGATTCTTTAGTCGGATTTAGAAGTAATTTGCGTCGGATAAAAAATGTTTTAGTTATTTAAGAAAAAAAAATAGTTTTCATTCATTGATATAAAAAATAAATAACTCTTGTTAAGAAATCTGATTATTAAAATAATTAAAGATAAGTACCTAAAGAAATTAAATCAGATAATTTTTTTTTTCAATAGTATGTATGTTTATATAATTTCAGTTTTATAAACAGTCTAAACAGCAATTTTAAAACTGCTTTTTCACTATCTTTTTTGGATAAATGTTAGGACTATTTCTCATCATTTCACTAAATTAACCATTAAATTGAATGTTTTTCTTGCGATAAAATAACAACAGTAGTAATTGTCAATAATTTCAACTGCTACATGTAACGACGAATTTTAATGCAAAGTTGAATTGTTTTTACAAACAAACATTGTGAGGTAATCCGGTAGAGAGTTATATTTAAAAAAGTAGACATAAACGGGGTTCAAAGCGAATTATTTGTACTTAAAAACATAATTTGTATTTCTTTTTACAATAAAAACAATATGTAAATGCATTTAAATGGGCATAGAAATTCATCGTAGTTACTTAGTCTATGGTGAAATAAAACTTGTTTTTTCCTAAGTCGTGGCAAAAATCGCTGTATGAATTATTTATTTAATTTTAAAAAATAGTCAGAAGTTTTAATTATTTCTTTTTTTATTGGAAAAATGTTGAAATACAAATAAACCGGCAGTTAAGTTGACTCATGAAATCTTCACTGAAACTGTAACAGTTGGGTTAAATAAACATGAACCGGCAAAATAACAGCCCCATCGTTATTCATCGTTATTATTGACCTTTGACCGTGAAAAGTTCAGTAACAGTCGAAATTTTGACAGAATTTAAACTTCCGATTTTGTCTAAATTTGATATATGGATCTGATGCCCTTTGATAACAGTAACCATCATGCAAAATTTCAGCCTGACCAGATAAATAGTTTTTTAAGTTATCAACGTTTCCATGGTGTAACTTCCGGGATACTTTACACAACATGGAGAAGTAAGGGTTAGATAACACTTTGGCCCATCCTTACGTTGTCAGGCGAAGGTATGCAGTCTTACGACTGACTTATGTTTTTGTTATTATTATTTACTCACTAGAAGTTACCACACACGTCATCATCAGTGTTTGCTCACTGACAATAACTGGTGGTGTTCCCTGGAGTCTGAGTGACAGCTACTCTTCCCAGATTTACAGTGCTCTTCACCTCTGTCGATAACCATTGTAAATGATTTTGCATTATCGCAAAAGCCGCTTACCATTGATTTCTTGCTAGCAACAACTGTTCGTCTTCTCTGGGAATTGGGTGGCAATAAGTCTCTCCAAAGTTCCAGTACACTTTGCACCCTCCCAGTGGAGGTTTGGTTAGTGCTCTCCCTCCTCGGTCTTTCCATCCTCCTTGACCCTTCATGACTATTTTGTGTGATATCAGCCTTTTTGAAAAGGGAGCAGTTTATGAAATTTCTTGCAGTTTCAGTTCCTTTGGGCTCATGTGGTGGTGTTTTTTCTATGTTTTTGTTTTATTTCTATTACAACTTCCATGTAGCTGGTTAGCATTTATAGTTTATGTGGGTTGGTTTCTGCATTCAAGGATTTTCCTTAAGATTTAAGGTGTTTTCATCTTTGTCGTACGTTGTATAGTTACAGTCTTCCTTTTGGTTCCAATTTTTCCCAGTTTTTTTTAATGTTATTTTGGACTGTTCCTAGTGCTCCTTCAATTATTGGTATTATATCGACTTTCTTCGTGTTCCATATCCCTTTTAGTTCTCTAGCAAGTTCTGTGTATTACTTCGTTTTTCTTTCCCATTGATCTTTGCCCTGTGAACTGCTGGAACGGCAAAAGCTACGATTTAGAAGTTCTTTCCTTTTTGTTAACTATTATGATATCCGGTCTCCTTGCTTGGATGAGTTTGTCTGTTTGTACCTTCATATTCCAGAGGATTTTGTCATTTTCGTTTTCCAGTACTGTCTCCGGTTTGTGTCTGTACCATTTGACTGCATGTTCAAAGTGAAGTCGTTTGCATAGTTCCCAGTGTTGTGCCTTCTCCATGCAGTTGTGTCTGTTTTTGTATTCTTTTTGGGCTAGTTTATTGCATTCACTTATTATGTGATTTACTGTTTCGTTTCTTTATCCACAGAGTCTACATTTACTGTTTTCCTGGGTTTTGTCCATTTTAACTTTGACATAGTTAGTTCTAATCGTATTGTTCTGTGCAGCTGTAAGTAGAGATTTCGTTTTTCTGTTCCAGTTTCCTTTATGTAGTCATGTCCATGTGTTTTTGTGAGTATTATTATTATTTGCTCACTGACAATAACCAATGGTGTTCTCTGGTCTGAGTGACAACAAGTTTTTCCATATTTCAAGCACTATTCGCCTCTTTCGATGGCCATTGCAAAACATTTTGCGTTATCACAACGACTGTTTACTTTTGATTTCTCGCTGGTAATGACTATTGGACTTCTCTGGAATTTGAGTGGCAATAAGTCTCCCCAAGGTTCCAGTACACTCTCTACATTCTTCCAGTGGAGATCTGGTTGGTGCTCTCCTTCCTCAGTCTTTCAATCGTCTTTGACCCTTTATTATTGTTTTCACACTAGTTTTCACACTAGTCATTATCAGTGATTGCTCATTGACAATAACAAGTGGTGTCCTCTGGAGTCTGAATGACAACAAATCTCCCCAGATTTCCAGCACTCTCTGTCTCATTCGATAACTGTCGCAAATCATTTTTGCATTATTGCAACAACTGTTTACCATAGATTTCATTTTGGCACCCTATTTCGTGAATATATGGACTCTTCCAGACACTATGTATAGAGGAGATTACGGCGCAGTCTCGGGGCAGTCTTTCTGTAACATACTATTCTGTACTTCTGTAAATACACACTCTTATAAATATACCACTGTGTTGTCTTATTTATTATCGGTCCTTCAAGGTCACAACATTATTATTGCATAGTACTAGGCGAGGCTGGTGCTAACATGTGTGTGTATTTGGAAGGGCATTATGGGATTTCTGGCAGATCCGTGTAATGTTCTTTCGATATTTTTTGTTCTATTTCTATTTCAATTTATCGCAACAGCCGTTTACCATTGATTTCTCGTTGATAACAACCGTTGGTTCTATCCCTATCATCCTTACATTGTCAGGCGAAGGCATGCAGTCTCACGTTTTTGTTATTATTATTTACTCACTAAAAGTTCTCACACAGGTCATCATCAGCTACTCTCCCCAGGTTTACAGTACTTTTCACCTCTGTCGATAACCATTGCAAATGATCTTTTAAAAAATATTTCAGCTGTTTTCATCAGTATCGTGTGTTGTATCGTTTCAAAGCACTTTCTGTGATAACAGCAAATGTTGGTGTCACTGCATTTTTTTTTAGGAGAGGGGACAAATTATCGTCGAACGTCATTTAAATCGTTTCAGTTCGTCTTACTATGTTTCATTTTTAATTGGTTAGCTTAGCTTAACCACATTTAAGGATTGGAATTAAATTTAGTTTCTGCCAAAATTTTAGCTAAGCCACAGAGGAAATGAGGGTGCTAGGTGAACAGGATAGCTACAAATATCTTGGAGTTCTGGAAGCAGACACCATCAAATCTACAGAAATGAAAGAGAAGATTGGAAAAGAATATTTATGAAGAACAAGAAAACTCCTAGAAACGAAATTATATAGCAGGAATCTAGTAACAGGAATAAACACCTGGGCAGTATCACTGATAAGATACTCTGGACCATTCATAGGCTGGACCAAAGAGGAACTCAGGCACCTTGACCAGAGGACTAGAAAATTAATGACCATGCACAATGCATTGCATCCAAAAGACGATACGGACAGACTCTACATAAAAAGAAACAAAGGGGGAACACGTCATGTAAGGTATTTTTAAAAAACTTTATTCACCCCCCCCCCCCCAAAAAAAGGTATATTGCCACTGAAGCATAAGTGGCTACTGTGATAGGGGCCAGATTTATAGGAGAGGATGAGCAACATGGTTGGGGAGTTGGGCAACAAGATGTTTGGAGAAACAGGGAGCAAGAAGGGAATTTCAAGGGCATGAAGTCAGAGGAAAGAAGCTATCAGAGTAGAAAATCTTCCGGTATCTAGGGACCTCCAAAATGACGGGATGAGATTTAGTAGCTAGTCGGGGGTGGCGGGGGTATTTTGGTTTAGAGAGTACAAGTGCAGTAAGTTCATCGGAGCACATTCAGTGGAAGTACTTATAAAACAAGCATAGGAATGTGACAGGGCTTGGGGGTTGGCAGACAGTGCAGAACCTATTAACGTAGAGATTCCTTTTTGCACCCTGCCCAAGAGAGAAAGACTAGTGGTTGATGCACCAGCCCAGATGTGACAACAATACTCCATACTGGGACGAATAGTGACTTTGTAGAGATATAGGATACTGACAGGTGTAAGAAATTTTCTAGCCCAGTAGAGGGAGCTTACCTTCTTTGCAACAGACTTTCTAGTATCTTCTATGTACTTATTCCAGCTCATGTTGCCTGAGAATGTCAGACTGAGGAGTTTGAACGTTGCACTCTTTGAAAGGGTGCTATTAGCTATGGCAATAGGTGGTTAGAAAGGTCTCTTATAGTTGTTAAAGGAAAGAAGCTTTATCTTCGTAGCATTAGATGTGATCATCTATTTTGGGCCCCATTCTACAACAGACTGGAGGCTATTTTCTAAGGATTCAGCTATTGCCTTGGATGTGTGGACTTTCGATTTGTCCTCATGTTGGGAATAAAGCATGATGCCATCAGCAAATATTCTTATCTCAGGCGCAATTGCATCGGGTATGTCGTTTCTGAAAAAGAGAAATAATGTAAGTCTAAGTATCAACCCCTGGGACACACCTGCATTGATGTGATGTTGTTTAGATATACAGCCATCGAAAACGACCTTGATTTTTATTTTATCTAAGAAAGAAAGGTACTGAGAAATATGGAACCCTAATATCACCCACCCGCGTTATGAAGATAGTCCAGAAACGACTCATAATTAAGGAATTGGAGATCCATTTAAGTTAATTAAATCAAATCTAGTTTAAACTTAAAGCCGTTTGTATCTTCTTCAAGAATATACAAATCTCTTAAGAAAAGGATCAAGAAAAAATCTTCACTCTTGGCTTTCCAGATGAACAATATAACATTGTGATTTCTTAAATGCTTTTTTACATTAACATCGCTATGAAAAAACCGCTTTATAACATTTTAAATAGTACAATTGGTGGAGTGGAGTGTCCTTTAATATACCTTCTGTGCATTTTGATAACAAACAAGTATATTTTTTAATTGTTAAATGTCATTTAATACATGATAGTGTTGGCTTAGAATATTCAGGAGTTATTCCCATTTGAACTATATTCAAGTTATCTTCCCTGAATTATTACTTACCAACCAAAAGAAACACTCTTCTATTAGGAAGTACGAAAAAGACTCGCTTCACACATATGTGTGATTCAAAACGAGGCTTTTTGTTTTTCTAACTTTGGGCTTCAAGCTAAGCAAACGGGTTCTGCATTTTTATATTTTTTTATAAAGCTTAACGCTGCGTGCTGTTTGGTACATCCTGGTGGCAGCTATCGTTCCCAAATATATTCAGCCACAGGTTTTCTTTACTTGTCGCAGTTGTGATTCCCAGATATCATCAAAGTAAGTTATATTACTTTTACATGCATTTCTCTATAAATTGTTTGCCCTGGCAATGCATGTTTATTTTAATTGTGTTTGGAATCATTAATGTAGTCTCTTCTGTTAGTAATTTCATCTGTGATTTTCAGTCCTCTTTCATGCATCATATTTTATTATGTCCCTCTTACGTTTGTTTCTGACAAACTTTCTTTGTGAACCGTTTCTTTATTATTACTTTTTTTTCATCTTTATATTCCGACCTCGTGTGTACTCTAGAAGATAAAACATACAACATGGTGGTCTTCATGTTGGAGAAGAGACCCCAACCTGTGCGTCACTATAAAATATAAAAATAGTCAGGAGGATGCAGTTTATTTGGGTGTACTTGCCATAAATTACCATAAGAAATAAATCCAATCCCAGAGCAAATAATTGAGTTATTTGTTGTTCATTTTAATTGCTTCGATTATTGATGCCACCAAAGAATAGGGAAGAACAAAAGAACATCTTTCATTCATTCATTTCTTATGAATCAGGTGATTCTATTGTTGGCATTGGTTTCCCCGATATCTTTGTAATTAGAACTTTTTTCTAGAAAGACATCGGGTACTTACAGGAGGGACAATGTGAAGGTTGTCAGCATCCTAAGTGAAAGTGTTTCTGTGGAACTAACTAGACTCGAACTTGGTACACCCAGGTTGTCAGTCCGGGTCATTAACCACTTAGCCACCGAGTGAGGGGGGAGGGGCATTTTCAGTAATTGTGTAGCAAGATTACATGTTGGGTGTGTAAAAATAAGATTAAAAATGGGAAATTTTGCATAAGGTTAATGTAAGCAAGAAGATGGAATTTTCCATTAGAAGTCAAGTAAAAGTTAGAGCGATGTGTACAGGAAGTTACGTCATGAGAGGAAGTGTGTGGCAGAGAACGTAGAGAGTTCATGGCTCTTGAGAGTTCAGTGTCAAAGAGAACAGACACTGTTTTGAAGCTTCCACCACCCTATGTGGGTTGGAAGGGGAAGATGCAGTTCATCGAGATGCAAATTGCTATAAGAAGTAAATCGAATCTCAGAGCAAATGATGGAGTTATTTGTTGTTCTTTTTAATTACTTCCATTATTCCAGTCTCATAGAGAAAAAAGAAGAAAAGAATAGCATCTCTACGACTGCCATATCACTGCTTTGAGAGACGTCACTTTCCGCTGAGAAACTATTTAGGTGTCAATGAAAGAGATGACCAGCTGGTTCTATCGACGAAGTTGACAAGCAATTTGTGGGGACGAAAGAATTCTCTGCATAATGCTTATTAGCATGGTAATGTTGCAGAGTTGTGCCAAAACTGGAACAGAGCACACCAGGCCATTGCTATTCACTTCAGCATTTACTCATGAAAAATATGCGTGCTGTGTACCGTTTATTGAAAATCTCCGGTTTCCCCTGTGAAACATTCACAACAAAAACTCGTTTAGCTACAACCACTGTAAAGAATTTTCCTCTGTGTATCTAAAACGAAACTAAACTTCCATTAACAAAGTTTCCTCGCAAGAACTTCCAATCTGTGGACTACTATACCACGGGGTTGCTTCCCAGCAGACTACAACATGATCGTTTTCAAGTACAATGTTAACAAATTCTTGTGGAGCTGTCCACTGAAATAATTAATTTCACCGAGGTGTTGTCCATCACCAACTGACAATCTCATTAACCCTTATCCTCAAGTAGCTTTTAACCCATAATAAGTGGTGACTCACTAGTAAAAACAAAAATCAATGTGTGAAAACTTCTAGTAAATAATAATGACACCATATAGACCTTGTCACTAATGAAAACAGCCAGAATATTAAGAAAAATCCTAGAGTGCAGAAACCAACTTGGTGACACTGACCTACCAACGGTAAGTGAAAAAAAAAAGGGTCCGAAGAATGCTGGAACGTTGGGGTAGCTTGTTGCCTTTCAAACACCAAAGACAATCACGTGCCGGCAAGAAATCAATGGTAAACGGCTGTTGCGATAACGCAACATGATTTGCAGCAGTTGTTGAAAGAGGCGGAGAGTGCTGAAAATCTAAGGAGATGTGTTGTCACTCAGATGCTAGACTCACTTGCCAGTGTGCAATCGTTAATTGTGTGAGAACTCCTCGTGAGTAAATAATAATAATAATAATAATAATAATAATAACAACAACAACAACAACAATAGCAGCAGTAGCAAGAACAACAAAACTAATAATAATAATAACAACAATAGCAGCAGTAGCCAGAACAACAACAACAAAACTAATAATAATAATAATAATAATAATAATAATAATAATAATAATAATAATAATATAACCACATTTTTTATATTAAAATAAGCCTTTTTCTTACGAAAAATGTGATTGCATTTGTTAATGGTCAAGGGGAGGTAACTCTCAATTACTCGTGAAACAATTGTGTTGTGTCATTCTTCTCTTCAGAGCACGAATCAACAAAAATCATTAAATCAGTGGTTCTCGCATTAAATTCTTCTCACAAACTAACTATTATTTTAATTATTATTCAAACTTTTCTAATCTATAACAGAAAGGATCTCAAAATAAGAAAAAGATAAATATATAGTGCTTTATGCAAAGCTAAGAAGCAGACAGATTACCTGACAAGGGGAGAAACTCCAATGGTCCTTTTTTTTATTGAATTTTTTATCAAACGTGCTGATTGCCACCTCTGTAATATGAGGTGCAACTTAATTTAGGGTCTCAGCTGCAATGACAAATGTGAATTCAGAGTCTCAACCCAGGTTCCAACCCTGGATTTACGGTTAGTTTTGGGGTTAATGATGGGCATTTTCTTCCTCATCATCGGCAAAAATATTTTATTAATATTTTTATTTTTCTTTAGAAATATTTATTTTTTATTTTCCATTTTTAATTTCAGCGTAAGTAACGCTGTGTAGCATTCTTGATCAATGACGTTAGTCATAAAACTTTTCTTGGAAAAGCAAACTTCAACGAGAGACACTCCCTACCCATCTGCTCAATTTATTGTCCATATACCTTAAGTTAACTGCCCTATTCTGATTACCTGTTTCTATCTACGCTTCATCATGGGCATTCTGGATTGATTAAATTTTCATAGCAAACTGAACCTTCTTCTAAAAACTAAGAGAGTAGAAAGTGACTAACTTGGATTTACCTTCAGCAGCCTCGTAACTCTCGCTTCCCTTATTTTGTCCTGTAGTCCTCACATTTCATGAGAGATGTTTCTGACAAAGGGGGGAGAATTGCTGTTTGCTGGGTCGAAATCTATCCATCTAACAATTATGGTTGGTTAGTTTTTAGCCTTGAAGTAGTATTTCTTTTTTAGCTCCTTACATCAAGTGGCTTCATGCCTTGTCTGGACGGATTTCCATTAAAAAAAAAAAATTAACTGTTTTTTTTTTATTACACTTAGATGCAAGCAAGTCTCTTGATCCTCGGCTGATCTTGAGTTTTTGTAGCAAAAGTCGCCTGATAATATTTGTAATATGGCGGCTGACAGCTAATGGTTTCACTAGTTATCAACATTATTAATTCCTGGCTTATGATAATACGATTTAATTTAAATAGAGTATTAGTTAACGGTATTACATTTCGTTTTTTTTTTTTAATGGAAATCGCTCCGGACAAGTCATGAAGCCACTTGATGCAAGTAGCTAACAAGAATAAAAGATGATTATCGCAAATACAGGAGATGCCTATTGGTCTTAGTCTTGAAAAGACCAAGGCTATAGGTAGGAGGAAAACAGTCAGCAGCAAGAGAATTCCACAAACCTGCAGTTGTTGGAAAGAAGCTACTGGAATAGGAAGAATTTGGTTTGTAAATCATTTTTCTTTACTGGATTCTTCACCACCTTCTCCTAATAATTCCACTTTTAACTGTTGACTAGCAACGTTTCCGCTCTCACTGTGTATGTTTGCTTCTGACTGCAATCATCTCTCCTCCCACTGCCGTCATGCACTGCCTTTTAAGCAGGTAGATCCTTTTGCATGCAAATTATGAATAAGCATATAATCCCGACCCTGGTCATGCACCTTACAGCTCTTGCAAATGGCCGCAAGACACTGCGGGTGCTTTGAACAGGGTAAGTGCGAGAATTTATCATCACAGTAAACAGTATTACATTTTGTATCGACCAATCATCAAGAATTTGCATGTTGATTTAGTGGAACAAAAAAATTGAAAATATTATTGGTTTGTAAAGTTTTGGCATAGAGAGAGAAGGGGGGTATCATATTTATTAGTTTAAATATTCAAATTAAATTAATACACCCATTTTGAATATTTAAACTAATAAATATGTTACCTCCCTTCTCTTTATGTCCAAACTTTTATTTTCAATCATATTCTGCGTTTCAAAATCAGCCAAAAATTATCTACATCTCTACTCTCTTATTATTTTTTCTTCCCCTCCTTTTCTCCTTTCTTTTTTTCTTTTCTTTTTCCTCTTTTTCCCTCCCAGTTTAGAATAAACGGCACTCATACTTCCACACACTTATTATTTAACAATTTTGAAAAAAACAAAATTTTTATTTGTTACATTGTAAATTAATGTTGGTTAAATTTCGGGGAAAAAAACACTGATTTTATTTTCATAATAATTATCAGAATGTTTTTTTGCAAAAAAAGTTAGTTACTAGAAAGAAAAAAGTTAGTTAATAGAAAGAAAAAAAGTTTGTTGAATTAATGTTTGTTATATTTCCAATCCATTTATAAAAAACACTGATTTTATTTTCACAATAAAATTTTTAAAAAATTTTTTTCTTATAGTAAGCTGTTTTCTGTAAACGATAGTACAACTTTTTGGGGGCACCGTTTCAAAAACGCAGACGGTTCTTTGACGTCAGAGTTGTCCGTTATTTTGACTAGGAAACTACAAATTAACCAGGGACACAATAGATAAAGAAAGACTGTCAAATGTGCAGGTATAGAAGAAACATACATCAATAGAAAAAATAATTTTTTTACCATTAAAAACATTTTTCAAAAGAGAAATATACAAATATATGAGTATTTATAGTGAAAAATTAATTAATAAATAAATTCGCCATTAATTAAATTGGAGAGATATTTTTTGATAGAACAATTTCAAGAAACATTATCTTAAAACATATCTTAACAGAAATTTAAAAATTGAAACAAACATTAATATAATTTGCAGTTAACCAATTACACTAAGTAAAAGTAAGTTTAATGATCATTATAAAGTAATAAACTTAAATACAAATAACAATAATAATAATAATAATAATAAAACAATAATAATAGTAATAATAATGTAAATAAAAATAATAATAAAATCCAATAAAAGAATAAAATGATAAAATAGAAAAAATAATGGTAAGACATTTAAAAAGAAAAATTCATATATTCAGAAATTCATAAATTTAAAATAAATTAAATTAAATGAAAAATATTTTTTAAATATTTAAGAAAATACCCTTTTAAGAAATAATTATCTGTAAGCATATGTTCACAAACTGGATAGAACCACGGCCTACGTGATAGCAGTGATAGAACCCAGTGGAGGTAAAATAAAAATATTATACAAAAAATATCATACCAAAATATTATACCAAAAATGAAAAAAATAACAAGAAAGTCTTTTCACGTATAGATAAACCATAAAATAAAATAATACACAAATATATCATTAATACAAACAGAAGAAGAGATACATATTTAACAATACAGTTCTATAGAGACCCAGTTTTACGTTTAGGCATATAAAGATAAACATGTGTGTGTGTGTGTTTATATTAATAGGCATTCGAAATATTAAAAACATATTAATCAATATGAATTTCAAATATTCAAAGCTAGCTCCAGAAATAAATATTCAACACGTCCTCCATATGTACGCACGTTTCCGAGATTCAGCTTTATTCATTATCAAAATTACATTTTAGTAAAATTTTGAATTAATAAAGAATTCTCCTCATCAGCATATTAACATATTTTATTATCAAAACACAGGGTATATCATATCATATCACGTTCATGTGAACTCTGGAGAGCTTCGCCACATGCTTGAGAACAGAACTTCTACACAGGGGGGGGGGGGCGATTGTTCTTTTTTGTTTTACTTCAGTTAGTTCGAAGAAATCAAGGGTTCCCTCTTGGAGCTAACACTTAATTTCGTTATGATTTACATTTATATCCGAGGGTTCTTTTAAGGATAGACGTTGTCCCTTTTAGGGCTGCTATCTGTATTTCACTACAGCTTGGTTTTCCAGCGATTGTGTCTAAGTATTTTTTCAGTTTTTTTAATTAGGTCAATTACTCCTACCACAATAGGCATAATGTTTATTTCTTTCAGAGACCATGTTGTTTTTAAGTTATTCTTGAGGTCTTGGTGATTTTGTTATCTTTTCGTCTTCGGCTCAATTGGAGCCATAGTTATTCAGGATGGTTACATCAATAATGAGAGCAGTCCTTTCAAGTTTGTTCTATATAACAAAGTCTGGTTTGATGACCTTGTCTTTTATATATCTGCCCACCTGTATGTCTTTGTCATAGAACACTGTCACCTTTCCGTTTGATGTTATGGGCGAAGGTTCATGCTCTCAGATGTTCGACGATCTGTCAAGCTGCATCTCTCTGCAGATCTTCCAATGGAGGTATTTACATATTTTGTTGTGGCGAGCAGTGTAGAGGCCATCTACCAATAGAATCTGATATCCAGACATAAGGTGGCTCGGGCTATCAACCGCTGAATGGCAAAACCTACACTGGCTATTTGTTTGTAGGCCAGCCATTGTTTTGTTGTGTCATCACACATGTAGTTTAGCAGGTTATGCTGAAGTAATTGCTAAAAGCTTCTTCAGGGCTGTAGTTATTTATTTTTTTATTTTTTCAGGGAGGTGTCATCATCACCTTCCAACATGCAGTGCCTGGTATTCCTAAATGGTCACCCATCTGGTACTGGCCAGGCTGAACGTTGCTTAACTTTGCTATGTCAATGTGATTATGTGGGTAGACAGACAGACAATCGATGTTTATCTTTTATATATAGAAAAAGAAATGATATAGAAACTATTAAATTTTTATTTTTTATGTCCTACATGCCAATATTCAATGACGCTAGTTTTTGCAATTTTTTTGCAGGGAGGTGTCGCCGTTCTCCAACATACAGAGCCTGGTATTCCTAAATGGTGACCCATCTGGTACTGGCCAGGCTGGACGTCACTTAACTTCAGTGATCTAATGCGAACCAGTGTGTGAACATGATTATTCTTTATTTAGGTGCACGGCGATAGTAATACGTCGAGCTGGAATAAAAGGGCTTTCATCCAAATGAAGGGACAGCACTGTGTTATTAGCAATTAACAACTTTTATTATTTTTTCATGTTTACATTTCTTGGCACAATTCGCAGAGTTTGTAATTTATAACATTTTGAAAGATATTAATCCCAAATGTTGGACAACAGAATTGTCCAGGAGTTAAAAAAGCCAATCTACCTCAGCAGAGCGGTGCAAAATGGGGAAGTGTTTCTAAGAGCCATCACAATGACCCTTACCACCGCTTATCAGAGTCTCCTTGTTTGCCTGGACTGATAGCAAAGGCTTCTTCCTTACCAAAGCTAACCCGACTCTGTGCCCTTCTCTAAAATCCAAAAGACTTATATCATCAACAGTATCATCTCTGTTTAATTATCTCACCCTAAAATCTCCATTGTTTATTGAAATTCCGGCTAATATCAAAGAGAAGAAGGGAAGGATGTAACCTTAGTTATTATACTGTATCTCGAACATTTATGCGAACCAATAACATTCACCAGCCAGAAGTTAAAAAGGCCGATCTTCTCATTTCGGCAACACTTCGCCAACTCGAACCCAAAACCAAACTTGTCTGTTCAGCCCAAAAGTCACCGCCCCACTTCCCTGATTTCTAGTTAGCTTCTTCTCTTCTCGAAGATCGGCCGATTTATATTGATCTTACCCTCTGTGTTCAGTTATCTCGACACAAAATATTTTAGTCCTCTTAAACTTCGAACTGATATCAAACGAAACAATTAGACTGTATTTTGGACATAAAAATACATCCCAGCAGGGGTAGATTATTCTTGTTCCATCAGCCATGACTGGGTAGAATTTTTATGTTATTCTTAGTTATTATCGCATGTAGTAAAGATTAAACTTTCAACCTCCAGAAGACTGTCACTTAGAACTGATTGAGTGTTAATCAACGCCTATAGCCGTTATGCAACGGGTCCATATAGATTGAATAAAGGGTTCAGTTCGAAATTCCGTATAGGTTCGCGAGTTCGTCATAAATATTCCCAAGTGCGAACAAATGCACCTGAAGAAGGTCAGAGTTTATATCGGCTGTAACGTTGTGAATATAACAATCAAGATAAGAATAGAAGTCCGAATAATCCAATTGTTTATTGTTTGTTCATAATGTCTTGCCACGTTGTGTGAGGAACCTTATTGCTTGCTGTTCTGTGGCCATACTGACTCTCGATGGCGCTGACCATTGTGACATGCAACCAACAAGAAGTGGTGTGATCAGAAGGCAAGAAGCCAAAGTAAAGAATCAATATCCATGCGCTTTGTTTGCTCTCTTTTGTAATAATAGAAGGAGATTATTCACTGACAAACGAATTCGAAGTATTTTAGTGCATAATCGTATAAGTTATTCATAAGTTATTCATAAGTTATTCATGAGTTATTCATCCTTTATATAGGTGTAAGTGTATAAGTGTCCCACCGTTTTTGTGTTTAAAATACCATTGAATGACTACATGGAATCATTGTTCGTTTGAAGAGATACTTGTTGGTGAGAATGTTTCGTGCTTAACTAGGAGATCATTTTCATGGCCAGATTGTCTTCATAACTAATTATATGTTTTCTTCATAACTAATTATATGTTTTCTTCATAACTAATTATATGTTTTCTTCATAACTGATTATATGTTTTCTCCATAACTGAATATATATTTTCTTCATAACTGATTATATGTTTCTCCATAACTGATTATATGTTTTCTTTATAACTAATTATATGCTTTCTTCATAACTGATTATATGTTTTCTTCATAACTGATTATATGTTTTCTTCATAACTGATTATATGTTTTCTTTATAACTAATTATATGCTTTCTTCATAACTGATTATATGTTTTCTTCATAACTGATTATATGTTTTCTTAATAACTAGTTATATGTTTTCTTCATAACTGATTATATGTTTTCTTCCTAACTAATTATATGTTTTCTTCATAACTGATTATATGTTTTCTTCATAACTGATTATATGTTTTCTTCATAACTAGTTATGTGTTTTCTTCATAACTGAGTATAGGTTTTCTTCATAACTGATTATATGTTTTCATCACAACTTATTATATGTTTTCTTAATAACTAGTTATATGTTTTCTTCATAACTGATTATATGTTTTCTTCATAACTAATCATATGCTTTCTTCATAACTGATCATATGTTTTCTTCATAACTAGTTATGTGTTTTCTTCATAACTGAGTATAGGTTTTCTTTATAACTAATTATATGTTTTCTTCATAACTAATTATATGTTTTCTTCATAACTGATTATATGTTTTCTCCATAACTGAATATATATTTTCTTCATAACTGATTATATGTTTCTCCATAACTGATTATATGTTTTCTTTATAACTAATTATATGCTTTCTTCATAACTGATTATATGTTTTCTTCATAACTGATTATATGTTTTCTTCATAACTGATTATATGTTTTCTTTATAACTAATTATATGCTTTCTTCATAACTGATTATATGTTTTCTTCATAACTGATTATATGTTTTCTTAATAACTAGTTATATGTTTTCTTCATAACTGATTATATGTTTTCTTCCTAACTAATTATATGTTTTCTTCATAACTGATTATATGTTTTCTTCATAACTGATTATATGTTTTCTTCATAATTAATTATATGTTTTCTTCATAACTGATTATATGTTTTCTTCATAACTAGTTATGTGTTTTCTTCATAACTGAGTATAGGTTTTCTTCATAACTGATTATATGTTTTCATCACAACTTATTATATGTTTTCTTAATAACTAGTTATATGTTTTCTTCATAACTGATTATATGTTTTCTTCATAACTAATCATATGCTTTCTTCATAACTGATCATATGTTTTCTTCATAACTAGTTATGTGTTTTCTTCATAACTGAGTATAGGTTTTCTTCATAACTAATTATGTTTTCTTCATAACTAATTATGTTTTCCTTATAACTGATTATGTGTTTTCTTCATAACTGATTATATGTTTTCTTCATAACTAGTTATATGTTTTCTTCAAAACTAATTATAGGTTTTCTTCATAACTAATTATATGTTTTCTTCCTAACTGATTATATGTTTTCTTCCTAACTAATTATATGTTTTCTTCATAACTGATTATATGTTTTCTTCATAACTGATTATATGTTTTCTTCATAACTGATTATATGTTTTCTTCATAACTGATTATATGTTTTCTTCATAATTAATTATATGTTTTCTTCATAACTGATTATATGTTTTCATCACAACTTATTATATGTTTTCTTAATAACTAGTTATATGTTTTCTTCATAACTGATTATATGTTTTCTTCATAACTAATCATATGCTTTCTTCATAACTGATCATATGTTTTCTTCATAACTAATTATATGTTTTCTTCATAACTGATTATGTGTTTTCTTCATAACTAATTATGTGTTTTCTTCATAACTGATTATGTGTTTTCTTCATAACTTATTATATGTTTTCTTCATAACTGATTATATGTTTTCTTCATAACTAATTATATGTTTTCTTTCATAACTATTACATGTTTTCTTCATAACTAATTATGTTTTTTTCATAACTGATTATATGTTTTCTTCATAATAAATTATGTTTTCTTCATAACTGATTATATTTTTTCTTCATAATTAATTATATGCTTTCTTCATAACTGATTATATGTTTCCTTCATAACTAATTATATTTTTTCTTCATAACTTATATGCTTTCTTCATAACTGATTATATGTTTTCTTCATAATTAATTATATGTTTTCTTCATAACTGATTATATGTTTTCTTCATAACTAATTATATGTTTTCTTCATAACTAATTATATGTTTTCTTCATAACTGATTATATGTCCTTCGTGTTTAATAATCGGTTAAACCATTGCATCTTTCAACCTGTGAGTTTTGAGAAACACGGAAAAGTATCTGATATTTTTCCTTCTTCAATGAATTGATCTAGGCATTGCTGATACATTGGTACTACATGTGTAACTCTGAAGCGTGTACAGCTTATAGTTAGCTTCAAAGACTGTGAATTTATTGTCTGTATCAAAGAATGTTATAGTATGAACTTCTCAGGTCAAAATTTCAAAAAGATCTGCTACTTGGCAAGATTATTTGTTAATTTGTCTATGCAAGGCAAAGGGTAAGCGTCAAGTTTGGTGTACAAAATTGCAGTCTACGAATACTCTATGCAAGTTTTGGGTTACAAATAGAGTGTCAATCTTTCAGCGATGCATTGATCAATTCATTGAGGAAGAGAAATTGTGGGATACCTTCTCGTATTTGGACAATATTACAATTGGCCGTGTAGACTGAAACAAGTTGTGTGTTGTTATATGCCTTTGGTTATTTGATGACTTGTTGCATTTTTGTTTCTCTATTTTCAGTTATATACAGAACTACAAAAATACCTGTCTCAGGACGGGTAAAATTAATTCCTCAAACAGAAAAGTATTTCACCGTTTTTATGTCTCCTTATAATGATTTAAATCAAGATATGATACTAAACCTTATGTCTAGAATCCGTATTTAAATTTGGATCAAAATTTATTACATGATTTTTCTTCTAGAAAATATCCAAAATTTAAGGCTGAAACTTAAGGAGTATAAAAAGAAAGTGAAACTCAGGGAATCTTGCTTAATTGGTGTCTAATTTAATACAAATCTGATATAATTGAATTTTCAAATAGGAGGTTATTTCATATAAAAACCTTTTAAAATACTCCAAAGAAACTGAAATTTGGGGAATATTTATTAATTGATGTCTAATACCTAGTGTTAAAATTTCACAAAAATCAGAGTTATCTGAATTTTCACGAAGGGTTTCCCTTTGCATAAAACTAAATTATAAAATAAATCTATTCCACATTCACGACTAGCAGTTGTGTTCCAAAATTCATAATTAGTTTAGGAGTGAATCCTGTACATACAAATATACAACCCTGTACATACAAACATATACAAATACATAGCTTTAAATGAATAGAGATAAACGCTTTGTTAAGGTCGTTACATTTGACTTTCACTTTCCATGAATGCAGCTTCCAAAGGTAAACATGCTTGTTTATTCCTAATACAAATGCTGTTATTCCTAATACATATGTTGTTATTCCTAATACATATGTTGTTATTCCTAATACATATGTTGTTTATTCCTAATACATATGTTTTGTTCCTAATACATATGTTGTTATTCCTAATACATATGTTGTTATTCCTAATACATATGTTGTTTATTCCTCAGACAAATAATGACGGAATAATTTGTGAATTTATTACCATTCGATACTACTTACATAAACAGAATTTAAAATCGACTCTGAAATCGAATGGACAATAATCTCTTCTCTTCCTTACAGCCTCACAGAAGAGACGTTGCTAGTCTTTTTACCATCTATCGTTATTTCCATGGAAAGTGCTCGACTGATCGCCAATCTCTGGCTCCTCCTTGTAAGACATTCACAGCAAGAATCCATCTTGCTACCTACAATGAAACAAAAACCATTCCTGTCTTCCTCCAGCCGCCCAGCGTTAGATCGAATTTCCATGAACAAAGCTTTTTGGCAAGGGCTTCCCATCTGTGGAACACGTTACCATGGGACTGCTCCCCTGCAGATTATAACAGAATCGTCTCTTAATCCAATGTCAACAGATTCCTGTCATGAACCGTCCTCACAAGTATTCAAACTTGCTCCACTCTATCAATCATTCCCAATCTTATCATAAGGTTCTTCATCTCTCAACTGACAATCATTCCATCTCATAAATCATTATCCTCGAGTGGCTCTTGGCCTTGGTAAGTGGTGAACCATCTACAACTTACCTGCATTTAGTTATCCTTGCCGGAATTTAAAAAGGATTATTATTCCTTTCTCTCATAGTCTGGCATACCTGAGTTTCCATAAATGCTTATCAATCCTTTTTGTGTTATTTTATTGCAGGAATTTTTAAAAAAAGAGAGAAAAAGGAGAGAAATATAGTCTATGTTGATGGAAACAATGGACTCACCGTTGGAACTTTGTTATATGGTATACTTTTTTACAATGACATTGTATTGAATGCAACAACCTGTTTGCCACTAGATCTTTATCACGTAATAGACTGCTATCCAACAACACCATTTTCAATACTGATTTCAGAAACAACATGCTCGCCACTGGAACTTCATTACATGGTATACTTTTCTCCAACAACACAATTTTCAATACTGATCTCTATCGCTCAATGATCTTAGCCCTTTGAATGCTAAAACTGCCTTCTGACGACTTCTATTAAGCCCATCTTTTATGGATGACAAAGCACGTTAATCACACAGTCAATACGTATAAATACTCTGGTTCCAACGTGTATGTCTTCCTTCTCACATCAACGTCCTACATGATAGACAAAGACGGGCTGTTTTATGGGAGTAATAAAGTAAGTCAAGACTATTTCCACCACTCAATCCAGATTCTGTCTCATCACGTCTGTCACACTTATATATAAAGTAAAGTAAGTCTCTTTCTAGATTTTTTTCATCGATAGCTTTCTTCCTACAAAATCAATATTTGATTCTGGTTCGTCAGTACTTTTAGTAGATCGTTGCAGCATATTGTTAACAATAAAATGTAATTCGATGTTAACTCCTTCCAGAAAATATTTTGACTAGTTCGAAATTATTACAGATGCTATCTTAAAAAAGGAACATAAATCTGTATTTGAGTTACTTCCCATTGTTTGAAAAAAAAATATTTGAAAAGAAAGCATAGTTAAAAAATTGAAAATTGAAAATAAATACATTACCGGGCAACACTGGGTAGGTACAGCTAGTTCTATATTAATAATTGTATGGATCCGATGGAATTCAAAACCGGCACCGGCAGAGCTGATAACTACAACCCCTGATTGATTTCTTCGATTTTTATATGTTATCCTGATCAATATTTGATTTTTTAGTCAGATTTAGATGAAGGCGGAAAACTTATCATCTAATCTGTATCTACACCCACTGTTCTCATTTACACCGAGAAAACAATTTAATGAGAGACATTGTCGCTATTCACCGGTTTTAACAGAAGTAGTTATGACATTAATAATAAAAAAATTACACTGATATGTCTATGTCAGCGTACAGATAAACAACTACATTTGTTTAAAATAAATATTAAATTATTTATTTATTACATTAACTTGTTTCATGTAAATGGCTGCATATATCCGATTGGATTTGAACTCGCACACCAGCAGAAACCCGGCTTGGTGTGAACTGGTTGAATCACATGACTGCATGTAAATAATTAAAGATAGCATGGAATAATGTTGCCACATCTGGGGAGGTGCCGCACAGAGTACTCTTCTCTACCTTGACAGAGTACAACATCGACTTTTAAATCTAGTGTGTGCGAATGGGGAGGAATCTTTTCTCTTCTATTCTCCAGAATCCCTTTCTCACAGAAGAGGTGTTGATAGTCTCTCTCTACTCTATCGTTATTTCCATGAAAGGTGCTCGACTGAGCTCCAATCTTTGGTTCCTCCTTGTAAGACATTCACAGCAAGAACTTGTCTAGCTATTACAACCGAAAAAGATTTTCCTTTCTCCCTCTACGTGTCTGTATTCAGGCGGAATTTCCATGGACAGAGTATCTTTGTAAGGGCTTCCTGCCTGTGGAACACATTATTGCAGGACTGCTTCCCTGCTGATTACAACTTGGTTGTCTTCAAGTGCAATGTGAACAAATTCTTATCATAAAATTCCCCATAAGTAATCAAACGCAGTTCATACCATTACTCAATATTAGTACTCTCATAGTGTTCCTCATCTTTTGGCTGACAATCATTTCCGTCTCATTAGACCTTATCCTCAAGTGGCTCTTAGCCTTGATAAATAATGTCCCAATAGTAAAAGAAATAATTAAAAACCGAAAATTTAATTGAATTGCAAAGCTAAGTTAGATTATTTAGAAACTGCTGCTGCTATTGCTTTTAATCGACTAAATTCAATCATGGTAAATGCATGTCACTTCAAACGGTGCATCGTTTCTGACGAGAAAAGGGTCAGCGTTAGATGATGAATAATTTGAAAGACTGCAAGGTTACCAAGCAACTTTTTATTTATGCCAAAAAATAAAAAGCAGAGAATAAGGAATCCGTGTCCTTCAGATGTGCAGATCTGTTCGCTGCATTAATAATTATGATCGAAACTGTTAAACATGCCAAAACCATAAATATTCTTGTGTTTCGCAGGTATTTAATAGATTCACCATTTTACAACATATCAACCCTTTTTGATGTCATTTTATGCTGTTGCAAAAGATCCATTGATTGGTTCAGTATGTTTTATGGCATATCAACACTTTTGGGGTTATCTTATATAAACACATCTAATGTTTCACAAATACTGAACGGTTTTGTCTGTTTTACAGCATATCAACCCTTTTTTGTGTCAGTTCATGTTAAAACACAACATCTATTGTAAATGATTCGTAGAGTTGAGGAAAAAAATGCTGAGATGGCCATTTTTATAGTGGGGTTGCTGCGTCGGCATCCCTCCCACTAGCTTTGTTTTCTATGAAGAAAAAGGGTCACCAAGTTTTGGCTAAAAAAACAAACTTCCTCTCTACAATTTAAATCAATTTTATTCAACAGTTTCATCAAAACAAAACATGGTTCGGAAAAAGTTATGAAAACAGGAATTCAAAATAGGTTGAGTCTGCCGATGTATATATACTATAGAAATGGAATTGAGTTTATAAGTTTCATCTCGTCTAGCAAAACCATTGCTAGAAGCGAGGGGAGAGATAGAACGTCTTGTCACATTTGACATCTCAAAAAGGACTGGTTATAATTCACGGCAACAGGGTTGAGCGGAAATGGAAGTTGCCTCCTCCGTGAACATTTTTCTTATCACTCACCGTATCTATCCTTCCGTGAGTGAGAACATTCAAGTGTGTTCTTACCAAACCACGTACTAATCACTCTGCGAGTGAGAACATGCAAGTGCAAAAAAAAAATAGATCGTAATTATGTAACTGCTAGACATTCATTTATTAGTTCAGTTTGTATTTTATTTAATCCCAACTTTGTTTTGTTTTGTGGGTCTTGTAGAGTGGGTAGTAATTATTCATCCCAGACGTTGTATTCTTGTTCGAAAGAGCTATCCGAAATATATTTAAACGATCCACCCATTATCTCATTTATTAATTTGCGACTGGAATAGTAAATATTGTTTTTAATTTGATTTTTAAAAAAATAACAACACATATTCGTTGGTGTGTTGATTGCAACAAACCCGCTGATGCTGTGCCTAATTCATCATGTAAAATGGACGTTAAACGGAGGAGAAGGAGAATGATGATGATTATCATCATGATGATACCGTCGTTTTGTGTCACAATGACGTCACAAAATGATGACGTCACAAAATTATAATTTCACAAAGGGAAGACATCATTCACTAAAGCAAGTTGAAGATCCCTTATGACATCATAAATGCTGAAGAAACAAAAGGATGGTGTCATTCTTTAAAACAGAGAACATAGATGACCCGTAACACAAAGGGTTTTGTGTCATTGATGTGTACAGTGATTGTATATATACACCACATTAACTGTTTAAACCCAGAATATCTAGTTATTACATTTACCTTATCAAAATAATAATAAAAAGAATTTTAAATAAACTTAAATTGAATTTTTTTTAAACTCAAGATAGTTAACAATGAAATACAAGTTATATATATATATTTTCCAACGTATATTTCCAAAATATAATTTTCCAACGAATGTTAAGTCTGCAATATCTTGGATTTAGTTAGTTTCTCTGGGAATTAAAACTGCATTTTCCTTTTTTTTCCTTTTTTTTTTTTGTTTTTTTTTTGTTTAAAATGACTCAAAGCTTCTTTAGACTATATATTGGGTATTTAGATCTGTATGGCTAGGTTTCCTTCCTCTTATCTGATTACCTTTCTGGTACCTAAGGTACTTAAGCTTTATTTTTTATTTATTTATTTTTTAATGCAACTTTAATTCCTATATAATTTTATTGCTAGCTACCATATTGCAGAATGGTTCTTGGGTGTAGTGTTATTTTATTATTATTATTATTATTATTGTTATAATTAATGTTATTTGATATGCAAATTATCATATCATACGGTAGTCTTAAGGGTAATATATTATTATTATTATTTTATTATTATTATTATTATTATTATTTATTTATGTATATATTAGTGAAATTTTAAGCTGAATTATTTCGACACTTGATTATTGGGGAAATGGTAGTTTAATCAGTACCATTGGAGAGCCATGAATATTATAACTGTCCTGTTTTTAAATCTCCGAAACAGTTACATGGTAAACAGCTGATGATCCCCGTGTTAATATTAGACGCTTAAGGTCTCCTGTTTTTGTTTCACTCTTAGATACTTAACCCCCCCCCCTTTATTTTTTTTTATTTACTCATATTTTTTTATTTTATTAATTTTCCAATGAATGTTAAGTCTGCAATATCTTGGATTTAGTTAGTTTCTCTGGGAATTTAAACTGCATTTTACTTTTTTTTTTCTTTTTTTTTTTAAATGACTCAAAGCTTCTTTAGACTATATATATATATATATATATAATTTAATCACAAATTTATTAAAAAAAAGGGGAAAAAAAGGTTGAGATGCATATTTGTTCATGTGTAATATTAAAATTAAAATATTAACAAGTAAATACTCGCAATTCACACCTTTAAATATATATACTTTTTAGATGTGGCGAATTTTCTTACTTTGTTATTTGAAAGTTTGTTAAAAAAAATCATTAGCAGACGACAACTTTCACTGGAAAAAAAAAGTTCTTGTTAACAACTGTGAAACAGTGGTTTCAGCGACGGAGTCGGCACCCTAGGGTGCACTGGAATGCATCGGGGAGATCAGGCCCCACGTAGAAACAAGTGGAGATCTAAGAACTAGTACATATTTTCGACTGTCCAAACCTTAGCCGAGAAACGGCGCCAGCCTGGCGGAAGAGAGCGTGTAAGTTGTCTGTAGCAATTATCCAGATACAATGGATGAGTTTGATCAGCTGAACAATTTGGTCATAGGTCTTTTAGATACGAGGGATGTCAACTCGTTGGGTGGTCGCGCCCCCCCCCCGAGAAGAGAGGGAATAAGTCTTTTGGTCACTCCCCCCACCCCCATGGTAGAGAGAGAGGGAGAACGGGTCCTTTACGGTGACAGGAAAGAAAACAACCCAACGAGAGAGAGAGAGAGAGAGAGAGAGGGAGAGGGAGAGGGAGAGAGAGTATGAGTTGTACGCTTTTCGTCTTTGTTGTTGAGGCGAGAAGGCGACACAAATGAGTTAGAACCGAGATCCCGGCCGAGCTGGTCGTGATTCCCTCGGATCCCGAGGGAGCCGTTGCCCCGGGCTCCACCATCGTTTTCCAACAGAGATTAACGTCTCAATTAATACCAACAGTCGTAAGAGTCCACACCCACCGTTTTGAGTAGACAAGTTATATCTCGATTAAGGATTTGCAGTCGTAAAGAGATTCACACACGCACACAGAGAGATAAGATAGTTAGTAAAAAAACCATTATCGCAAAACAGACTTTGGGTTAAAGTTAAAAACCCACCGTTCATTTTTGTTAAATAATTATTGCTATGAAAAGACCTAACCGTTTGTTGAGTTGTTCTGTTATCGAATTGTCCTGCTAAGTAATCTTGCCTTCACAGAATCACGAAGTCGTCATTCATCAGACCCGGAGGAGATTCAACGCCACCACAGACGACATCACGAGCCAAAGGAAAGGTGTTCACAGTCAGGAAGGATTCCTGCACCGAGACGGTATCCATTACATTTCCGTTATATTGATGCCGTCACAAGAAGAGTAAGAGTGTGGGGTCTCATTACATTTTCCACGTTATAAATGGTGCCGCGACCTAGGATCATGGTACTGTGAGGAGTGCCTGGCAACCTCGGGAAAAGAAAGAGCAGAGCCAACCCACGGCAGGAAAAAAAAAAAAAAAAACAATTTTTTTTTGCCGGCAGAACACTTTGAAAAAAAAATAGACAAAAAAAAAAAACCCCACGGCACAACGGACGATTTTTTTTTACCGGCAGAGAATGCTTTAGAGTTTGACGGACATCGACACCCGTGTTTGAAAAAAAAAAAGAGAATAGGAAAAGAAAAGAGAGAAAAAGTTTGGCGGACATCGACACCCGTGTTTGAAAAAAAAAAGAGAATAGGAAAAGAAAAGAGAGAAAAAGTTTGGCGGGCATGTACACCCGTGTTTGGAAAAGAGAATAGAAAAAGTAAAAGAAAGGAGAGAGAAACAGTTTAACGGGCAGGTACACCCGTGGTTGAAAAGGAGAATAGAAAAGGAGGAAGGAAAAGAAAAGAGAGAAACAGTTTGACGGACATCGACACGCGTGTTTGAAAAAAAAAGATAGAAAAAGAGAATAGGAAAAGAAAAGAGAGAAACAGTTTGGCGGGCATGTACGCCCGTGGTTGAAAAAGAGAATAGAAAAAGTAAAAGAAAGGAGAGAGAAACAGTTTAACGGGCAGGTACACCCGTGTTTGAAAAAGGGAATAGAAAAAAGGAAAAGAAAGGAGAGAAACAGTTTAACGGGCAGGTACACCCGTGTTTGAAAAAGAGAATAGAAAAAAGGAAAAGAAAAGAGAGAAACAGGTTAACGGGCATGTACACCCGTGTTTGAAAAAAAAAAGAAAGATAGAAAAAGAGATAGACTGAAAGAAAAAAAACGTTTTTTAGACTTTGAGATCGGTCTGGGATCGCGAACTTTTAGTCAATTGATTGGAAGGCCCAGACGGACTCGAAAAATAATAAACAACCAACCCACAGATGGAAGACCACAGGGGCAGCAGAGGAGAGGGGTAAGTGACTCGTTGATTTCTCTTGTTCGCTTGCTCGGTTTTGTCGGTGTGTCGATTGTTGTCCAAACTTTGCACGCGGTTTGGGTAGTTCTGTTGTTGGGGTGGTAAGCTAGAACGCAAAGGGAATGGGTTCGGAAGAAGACCTAGTAAATAGTGTAACAGGTATGGGGAGAGAAGAGACTAGGAAGATAGAAAGGCCGATAGGAAGGATACGAACCCCCCCCCCCCCCCACAAAGGGGATCCCGTCGGTTTAATGGAGTGGTTAGCAGTAATTCAGAAGAAGAGGGTGATTTATGGACTAGAAGATTTAGAGATGGTGCTGCTCGCTCTAGAGGGAGCGAGGGGCCCAGTGTCGAGATTCATTGAGGGGAGGTATGTAGAGAACCCGGGGATCACTTGGACGGAGCTCCGCGAGCAGCTAGTGAGGCAATACGCCAGCGAGCGAACCGCGATTGAGGCCGTACGCGAGTTGACCCGGCTAAGGTTAAGCAATGGCGAGGAAAGGCCTAGGAGAAGGAAAACGGTGGGGGCAGGGCGAGTCCGGGGCCCCGAATGGAGAGAGGGGGCGGAGAGGATCGGGAGGCAGACTCCGATCCTAGAAGGAAGGTATGGGACCTTCAAAATGAGTACGATAGGCCCGCACCGGCCAGGCAGGTATCAGTCCGCTGGACCTGCAGGGGTGAGGGGCATAGAGCAGCAGAGTGTCCCACAAGTTATGGGCGCCCACGCGGCTCGGTCAGACCGAACTGTACTAGGTGTGGTCGGTTCGGACATGAGAGTCGGTGGTGCACAGCAGCATAGATCGGATGTGAGGAATTAGGATTCCGAACCTTAGTGCGCCACCTGACGCTAGGGTAAAGAACCAGGGAAGCGCCCAGAGGCCACCCCACAGAGTATAAAAAGTAGGGTGGCCCCCAGAATGATAAGTTTAGTGAAAGATAGCGAAATTAAATGGGAAGAAGACGGGCTTGGGTTTTGTTCGCCGGTTTATGAGAAACCGCAAGAAGCAATGAACCCCCCCGTAGAGAGAAAATCGGTTAGCCAAAAAGGTAGAGGAATTACCTATGAAGTTACGGTAGAATGGGAAGAAGACGGGCTTGGGTTTTGTTCGCCGGTTTATGAGAAACCGCAAGAAGCAATGAACCCCCCCGTAGAGAGAGATCGAATTAAACGCGACTGCTAGGTCGGTTGACGAGTCCAGCGAGTGGGAGGAGAGCGGCAAAATACCCCCCTGCCCAGCTCCAGAAGAGACTGAGAGAAAATCGGTTAGCCAAAAAGGTAGAGGAATTACCTATGAAGTTACGGTAGAATGGGAAGAAGACGGGCTTGGGTTTTGTTCGCCGGTTTATGAGAAACCGCAAGAAGCAATGAACCCCCCCGTAGAGAGAGATCGAATTAAACGCGACTGCTAGGTCGGTTGACGAGTCCAGCGAGTGGGAGGAAAGCGGCAAAATACCCCCCTGCCCAGCTCCAGAAGAGACTGAGAGAAAATCGGTTAGCCAAAAAGGTAGAGGAATTACCTATGAAGTTACAGTAGAGGGGAGCAGAACGCCCCACCACAGAATAGCAGGAAAGCCAAGCCAAAGATAGTCAAGGACCTGGGGGAGAGGCCGAGGTTGTGCTGTGTCGCATTCGTTGGCTCCACCGCGCGCAGGGAGGGCCCCCATGCGTGTGCGGTGCTGGTGGTTGTGGCGCGGACAGTTGTCCTGGATTCCCCCCCCCCCCGAGATAAAACGGACATATAAGGATAGAAAGAGATGCATAACTGGGACAGATGGAGGGTCGTCGTGGTTAGATCCAAATGATCGATCATAAGTAGTAATATACCTGCAGCTGGATGGGCTGTTGCCGAACGACCAGGCAGATATATAGTGAGTTGTAAAAGCAAAAGAAAGTTGAAGTAATCGACAGATGTTCGAACCACCGTGAATATGACAGATTGTGGTGCGCCTTACGAAAGGGCACAGAAGTAATGATAAGCGAAGAGAAGGATATGAGATCCTATCTAAGATAGATAGTGTTGATACAGACGAAGCAGAAGAAATCAGTGGCCCCCCGTTGCTGGGAGAGGCACTCGATGAGTAATTAGGGACAGTGTCGGGAAGCGATGAGAGAATGATTATGAAGAAATTGGAAGTTATAGGGAAGAACCAAAAGGGTTACTATCGCATGCAGCCAGGGAAGGCGCATCGATATCGAATGTCACCGGGCCGAAGTGAGCCAAGAAGGTGTTAGTCTGAGAGAATTGTTTTCCCAGAGAAGGGAACGGAAGAGAATCTGGCCGAGGTGGCCGACGCAATGATAGTGACGGTATGCGAACCAGACAGGTCCGTACCAAGAGAATTTCAGTTGTTGACACTGACGAGTGAGTGCACAGGTGCACAGTTGGATATGCGATCGCTAAGACACTTGTCGCCGAATATAATCATCTCGGCAGATTAAGGCCGAATTACCAAATCGTTTGAGATTACCGGTCGACCCCATCGAACAGTTATGAAAGTATTATAATGTGTTAAAATGCGTTGCATAACCAGAAGGTAACAAGCTATTAGCTTTAAAAAGATTGGAGGGTTCGATTAACCCCGTCAGGAAGGGAAAAAGGTAGGACTAGACACGGGCACGATAGGGCTTGGTCGATGTTAGTGAGAATTGTGCACATAAATAATAGGGTTAGCTTTTGCAGAAAAGACAAAGGGCGCGAGAAAGACATAGGGAGAAATTGGACGGCGCGAGCACACCGACGGCCGAGTGCATGAGCGAGGGAGGGTTACCCTTGAGTACACTTCACCCAGATCGCGAGCGGGAGCAGAAATCGCTGCCCGTGTCGGAAATCCAGGTGGATGACCAGTGAAGAAGTAGAGATCGATTCCGAGGAGAAGGTGATGGTGACGTAATTTGTAAGGGGCGTTGCGAGCTCCAATCTGTATTAACAAACTTTTAATTGCATGCATCATAATTCATTTTGTCACCTACCCACCTCCCAACACAGAAACCACAATAGGATCTCATATCCTTCTCTTCGCTTATCATTACTTCTGTGCCCTTTCGTAAGGCGCACCACAATCTGTCATATTCACGGTGGTTCGAACATCTGTCGATTACTTCAACTTTCTTTTGCTTTTACAACTCACTATATATCTGCCTGGTCGTTCGGCAACAGCCCATCCAGCTGCAGGTATATTACTACTTATGATCGATCATTTGGATCTAACCACGACGACCCTCCATCTGTCCCAGTTATGCATCTCTTTCTATCCTTATATGTCCGTTTTATCTCGGGGGGGGGGGATCCAGGACAACCGGAGGAGATTCAACGCCACCACAGACGACATCACGAGCCAAAGGAAAGGTGTTCACAGTCAGGAAGGATTCCTGCACCGTAACGGTATCCATTACATTTCCGTTATATTGATGCCGTCACAAGGAAGAAGAGTGTGGGGTACCTGTTTGTAGGTGGCGCCGCGACCAGGATATCAAACACCTGTGCGCGAGTGGCCGACTACGATACCCACGAGGAAGAAGGAAGGGAGAGGCGTGAGGTTTTACGTTATAAACGATACTTGACGTCTTGAGCAAAATGTCTGGTTTCTGCATTTCTTTTTTTACTTTTTAAGTAATAATATTTATTATTTTGTCATTCTGAAAATGAAATAATTATTAACCTTCTAACTTAATTAATATTTTTAAATATATCTATATTCCTCCTTTTCATTTAAATATTACAATGTAAATTTCTGGACTTTAAAATTAAATATTTGATGACTAAGTTTAGTAATTTTTTCTTTATTTACCCTTTGGGTAAATAAATATTAACTTTTTAAATAATTAGTCGTTTTGACTAAACAGAAAATAATCAGGGTTCTCCTCAGATATTTTCAATAAATTTTGATTAAATGTTTGCTTATCATTTGCCACACAACCTAACGTGACATGTTGTCATAATTTTATTCATGAAACATTAGCAATATTTGGAGTTGTTCTATAGGAGCTAATCTTCGCATGGACTGTTAGACCCACTCCTATAATAATTTGTAACAAAACGATCGTCAAACGAAAGGAAAATAAAGCCATTTTTATAAACAACAACGATATGTATTTATTTGAGTGACCTACACCGTTGGGTGTAGGTTGCTAGAAGTTTAGACAGATCTAGCAGATCTTTATTTATCCCTCTTTTTCTCTCAAATCCATCCTTTACACTTCCTTTCATATTTTCCTTGGCCTTCCCCTGCCAAGTGTTTTACATCTACTAACCCAAGAACTCTCATCCATTTTTTCAATGTGACCAAACTAACGAAGTTTTCTGTTCTGCACACATCTCTCTATACTGTCAATATTTAATCTTCCTCTGAGATCATCAGATCTAAGTATGTCTTTAAGACTCACATTACACATCCATCGTATCATTCTCATATCATTTAGTTCAACACATGCCAGCATGAAAAACAGACGTTAAACCGAATATGACGATGATAAAGATCATCATTGCTCTCCATGCAACACATACCCTTAACCCTCACTGGCCAGGTTTCATTTTCATACATCATCACACTACGTACACATTTAGCAGTGCCCCATAAGTGCAATTTTACCAAAATTGTTCTATATTCTATCTGTGATTCCTTTTCATGGCTTTATTTGGACACCCTATGTATATGTAACAAGATGGATGTGGGTGGGTGGGTGAAAATAATGTTAAAAACGTTATTTTCTACATGCGGTTAGAGTAATGTAAAATTCCATTAGAAGTAAAAGTTTAGAATTAGGGCTATGTATTAGGATATTGTGTCATAGACAGGAAGTCCCCAGAGACACATAGCAGATAAGTTTAGAAAATCTGTTTTTTTTTGGATTGCAAGAGAAAATAGTCAGTTTGGAGACAGCTGCTCCCATTCCCTGATTGGGGATGGGTTGGGGATATCATGCATGTATACTGTATTTCGGAAAAGGAAAAACAAAAAGAAAAAGAAAACTTTCGAAAAAGAATTGTTAAACCCCAAATGATTTTGTGCTTTCAGTATTTAGTACTTTTCTATTAATCAACACGCATCACGACAGAACAACAACGAAAAAGAAGTGGACAGAGAACGAACTGCTGCTACATGTCATCTACACAACAAGACGCCAGCTGCCTAGGTGATGAGCCACATTCCAGATAATCTGCTAGGATCAAAGAAGTGGTCTATCATAATGCTACATGTAGATTGCGTAGTGATCTTGAATTTCATCTTCATCTTGACTAGTATTTGCATAGGACTGAATTGATGTCTACAAGCTATGTAGACTATTTTGAATACTAATTTATTAACTCAATTCAACAAACAACTTGGTTGTGTTATAGCTTCCTCGGAGATTTCAAAGGTGTATTCCCTTTTCCAGGCAGCCATGGGGAGCATAGCTGCATTTGGCAAACTAACTGTTTGAACTTTAATAACTATTTCAAATGATGATACGCCCAGTCAATCATGTAAAATATAGGGTGACGACCCCAAAATGTCATCCATGGAATCGTTAATTAAATTCACAATCCAACTTATCAAGGCCAAAAGCCACTAGTGGCTAAGAGTTAATGAAATAGATGGATTATGAGTTGAATGATGAAGAATATTATGAAAAGATTGAAAAGAATCCAACCCATGGAATCGTTAATTAAATTCACAATCCTTTTTGTGCAAATAAACTTGAGTCTACTTAAGAATAAATTGTTTTTACTTATGTCACAATTTATCAAGGCCAAACGCCACTAGAGGATATTGGTAAATGAGATGGATGGATTGTCAATCAAATGATGAAGAATATTATGAAAGGATTGAAAAAAAATTAAATTTACAATCCTTTCTGCAATCCAACCATATTTGGTACGAATAAACTTCCATCTACTCTTGACTTGTCCACCAAGGTTCATCATTCGTCCATCAGTATGATTCTGGATGGGATTAATACTCAACAGACCATGACCCCCTACCAGATTTTTATCTGTGAGTTATCTCAAGGATAATATCGATCAAAACAGTTCCCAGACTGAATTGAAGAAGGCCATCGCAGCCCAAATCAGGGCAGTGCAAAGACAGGATTGCCTTATTTACTTGCTTCTCCACGAGGGCAGAGTTAGACACAAGGTCGATTTTTAATGTGGAGAAAATTCAGCCCCCCCCCCAAAAAAAAAGGGGCACACTGAATTGTGACAAAAATAAAAAGTGTTCAATCTAGAAGGATTTCTCCTTCACTGACCGAGGACAGAAAAGATGACGTGTAGTATCAGAACAAATACTATACTTTGCTCCTAGCAAAAAGGCCAAGGGTATACAAGTAGAGTATGTGTTAGAGTTATTGAAAATTGTGAACGTTGCATCCAGGTATGCTTATCATTTAACGGCAATAAAACAAAAACTGTTGGATAGTCATGACTATAACTTGGTGAGCAAGTCAGGCATAGACTTAAGTTTATTTGTACCAAATATGGTTGGATTATAGATAAGAGTGTGAATTTTATTAGCGATTTCATGGGTAGAATTTTTTTTTGAGTCACCCTGTATCTCTCAGTTTCACCTTACTATCAAACAAAATAATTTGATTTCAAATGATAAAACACAATATAGTTTTTAATAATAAATAGGAATAAACAAAATAAAATAAATAAATTTATAAGAATTTGTCTTTACGTTTTACCAATTTTCTCAATTAACTAAAGCGGCTTAGTTGTTATGGGCTCAGTTGGTCATTGAAGAGACCGTAATTCAATTCACCGCTCAGGAAAAAAAAGGTAATTTGAGAATTTTCTTCTTGCATTATAATAGAGTTTTACAGACAAAATATGAATATAAAAAGATAAACACAAGTGTGTATCATCTAAACATTTATATCAAGTGTTTATCATTTAAACGCTTATAACAAGTGTTTATTATCTAAACGCTTATAATAGATTAGCTTTATGCTTTACCTCTGCTGCGGTCATTTTTTGTTTGAGGTTTGGTTGTTTCGACAGGATGTCTCCCTCATCCTCCTTTCGTTTCGGAATCCTCAAGTAACGCGCCAGTTTTGCCTGTTCCCAGAGTTCATCCGTTGGCGGAAGACAATACATTGTGCGCAAACTTCCATCTGCATTGTACTTTTCACGATTGTACGTGGGAAAAGACTGGCTGAAATTATTCAACTCTTTCTTATCGAAAGATCTTAGCTTTTTCTTCAACAGCTTAGGGTAAACCTTTACGCTGCTATTTTCTTTAGGTAAATCCAAACAAGATGACCTTTGGGAATTTGCAGTCTCATCTGGAGACGGAAGATTTAGTTTAGTAAGGGAATTCGTCAGAGAGACAAGGCTACTGTCCGACATACGTCGGGATTGTTCGATGTCCATGTGGGTATTGCACTTCGGATATAAGGCTTTACTTTGGGCTGCAGATTCACTTATTTGTTTCTCCAGTTTCTGTTTTCGTTTCATTGAAACGGTGGACACATTAACAAGAGTTGTTTTATTCATTGTTGCCATGTTTAGAGTTTGTAAATGTTGTTTTGGTTTAAATGAGTGAAAAAAATATGAACTCAAACTTACCGTACCATGTGGAAGAAACTGTCATGATGAAAATAGTCTTTTGTTATGAATAATCTATTAAGATAGGTAGAAATGGCTTGGGAAATGGATAAATTATGGGAAAGTAGGGAGAGGGTATAAAACTAAAGGAAAGGGACGAGTGAGAAGATTGTTTTTTGTTTTGTTTTTAGAGAAGTAAGAAGATTGTTGATAGAAGAAGACAAAGAAGGAGAGAGAGAAAGAGAGAGAGACAGGGGAAGAGGGGGAAGGGGAAGGATAGATGAACAATACACAAAATATATATTACAATATTTTGCTAATTACAAACGCCATGTTGCTTATTTTCAGTTTGAAAATGTTTATTTTCAAAACGAGGCTAATTTTTGTAATGTTTTCAGATTTAAACAGATTTTTCTTACAATTTATTTTGTCTTTCTGAAAAAATTTGCCCTTTTTCCTCTTTTAAGTTTTATAATGGTCTTTTTATGTTTAATATTTTTTAATCCCTTTTTGGTAAAATGTTGTTGTTGCTTTTTTTGTCGATAAAATAGTTCCAAATATTTTTTCATTCTGATAAAAAAATCTTTAATGCTGTTTTTATTCCCCTTTCTGGTGAAACGTCATTGGATGCTTTTTGTATTTCTGATAAGTGTCTTGTCGGCGCATATCACATCGAACAGCCTAGAACTGTTTGTTGGAGTCGCAGGCTGGTCGCCGGTCCTTGACTTCAAGGCCACTAAGATTGGGTTTTATATACAGTGACTGGAATTCCCAAATAAGTACTGATCAGGATCAATATCACTTAACTTCGGTTGACCTGAAGGAAACCGGTGTGTCAGCATGATTATTTATACAAATGTACTTTGTAATAATTTAGAAAAAAAAATATTTATTGAAAATCTAGTATGTATAAAAGAACATTCTATCTTTAATTGATCAAAATGGATTTTACTAGTAGACTATAAGATATAAAATTACAAAATGAAAATTAAATTTATTAAAATTATTTCATTTCATATTTTTTATGAACTCAGCAAAATTTTAATAAAATTTAATGCAA
Source organism: Sepiola atlantica (assembly GCA_963556195.1). Lineage (NCBI taxonomy): Eukaryota > Metazoa > Mollusca > Cephalopoda > Sepiida > Sepiolidae > Sepiola > Sepiola atlantica. The sequence goes on along the minus strand of OY744517.1, from coordinate 144,832,419 downwards.
TGCATTTACACAAGAATTTAATATTTTAATTTAAATTATTGCAGTTAGGCCTCTCTATTATCTGTTTAGGATATATATTCACAAGGGTAATGCTTTAATTTTGCTTTTAAAGTAAATTCCTTATAATGCTAGTTATTAAAGTAAATTCACTATAATGTTTGTGTCGAAGAAATTATATCAGGTAATATTTTAACTTGGCTTATTCAATTAAACTGTTCATAACATTTGGCCGGAATACATACATTCTTCTTTCTAATATTTGTTTCAATGCGATAATACTTGAGTGAAATATGTCGATCCAACGATAATATTTTATTTAACCTTCTTCCTATTATTATTCAATAATATTTAGATTTAATATATCTTCCCAAAGGTAATATGTCATTTTAGTTGTAATATTTAGGTAAACATTTGAGTTGAGGAGCTATTTACTATTGTTATTTTATCTACTTGCTGTTACGCTTTTATAATATTTAAATGAAATATATATTTACTAAGGTAATACTAAATCCTTTGTAAAAGTTGGGTGAATCTATAATATTATATATTTTACATCGTTGATAATGTGGCTGAAACATATATTGTGAAAGATATTTACCAAAATATAATATATTATTTTACCTAATTACTGTCAACCTTAAAAATAATGAAATAAAATATATATTCTGAGATGTAACATTTTTATTTTACTTATCCTAGTTAATCATTTTTAATATATAAGTAAAATATAGATAACTAATGTATATATATATATATATATATATAGATATAGATATATAGATATAAGTATGATATATTCTTTTAAAATGATGCAATTATAATATTTGTGTATTATTTTAAAATGTTGCAATTATAATATTTTTATTCCTAAATTGTATTCTTAAATTTGTCAAATAACCAATTTTATTTTTAAAGTTTGCAAAGTTTTCTCAATTTCTGAAAGTTTTAATATCGTAACAATTTTTGTATTTTTACTAGAATAAGAAAGACACAATTGTTGTTTTGATGAAGGTCAAGAAAGAAAAGAAAAGAAAAGTTATACTCAAAGTTATTGATTTTTTTTCAATCTTTAAGAAGAATGAAGTTGAATTTCAACAATAAAAAATTTCCATAACTTCTTCCTGTTTTTTTTTCAATAAATATCTTTTTTGAACATAATGTTTGGTTAATTAAATCCACAGAGTCTTCTAATGGGAAGTGTAGGTTATTATAGTGAAGTCAGTGATTTTTTTCAATCCTTAAGAAGTTGAATCTTCACAATGGAGAAATTTCACAACTTCTTCCTGGCTTTAAAAAAATATCCTTTTTGCATATAATTAAACCTGCAGATCCCTCTTATGGGATTTGTTGGTCACTGTCAGAATGAGTACTGGTCAGTTTCTCTTTTTCCTTCATAATCAGAGATTTTTTTTTTTAAGTCGGCACGATGATAAACTCTTTCTCTTCTTTATCTCTTTCTTGCGTTTAGATTTCAGATCTTCATTGCACACGGTGGCTTAACAAAATGCCCAGAAAGAAAATAAAAGTTATTGATCTTTTGTCAATCATTAAGAAGAATGAAGTTGAATTTTAACAATGAAAAATTGCTATAACTTCTTCCTGTTTTTTTTTTCAATGAATATATTTTTTGAACATAATGTTTGGTTAATTAAATCCAGAGTCCTCTAATGGGAATTGTTGGTTATTATAGTAAAATCAGTGATTTTCTTTTCAATCTTAAGTTTAATAAAGTTGATTTTTAATATTAAAATGAAGTTCTTTCTGAAATTAAAAAAACAAACTTTTTGCACATAATGATTGGTTAATTAAATCCGCAGCGCCCTCTTATGGAATGTGTTGGTCACTGTCAGAGTGAGTAATGGTCAGTCTCTTTTTTCTCCATAATACTAAAAATATTATTTTCCTTAAAGTCGAAACGATGATGATATGCTCTCTCGCTTTTTCTCTGTTTCTTGCGTTGAACGAGATTCAAATCTTCGTTGCACAAAGTGGCTCAACATCTAAATGGTTTCACGTGTTTTACTTTTTATTTTTAGAAGAAAAAATAAAGCTTAAAGATTTATTTTATTCTTGTAGGCTGGCTTTGGCTGGTGGCCAAACGTTCTAAACCAGTAAACAAGGAGAAAAAGAAGAAGGGGGAGGTATTTCCACAGAAGACGACCTTCCCTCCATTTTAATCACGTATCAAAATTATCCAGGGATGCCAATCAAGAGACGAACACAAGCAAAAGAAATCAAATCAGTTGACCTTCATAAAACAGATCAGAGAGACATGTCAATTTGAAGGTCAAGGCTCACAGACAGGTGTTTAACCTACAGAGGGCTACGTGGCTCATATCACTAAGAGTTTTAGATTATAAAAAACAAATTTTAATGTATAGACAGTTTATTGGAAGAAACAATTACAAATATAACTCTGATATGATATAATAATAATAATAATAATAATAATAATAATAATAATAATAATAATAATAATAATAATAATAATGATGATGATGATGATGATGATGATGATGATGATGATGATGATGATGATGATGATGATCATAATAAATATAATAAGAACATAATTATTATAATAAATATAATAAGAACATATTATAATTATTAAAATAAATATGATAAGAACATATCCATGGCATGGATTGACTACAAGTAAGCTGACGACAAAATCCATAAAGCATGGATAATTGAATGCTTAAAAATGTACAAGATACCCGACAAGATTATTAATCTCATTAAGAAAACAATGGGAACATGGAGACTAGAACTGACAGCTGAAGGACAACACCTGACTGAGATAAAAATAGAGAGAGGCATACTTCAAGGAGACTCCCTGTCACCACTACTATTTATCATAGACATGATGCCACTTAACTACATACTCAGGAAATGTGATGCCGGATACAAGTTCACAGGCACAAAACAAAAAATAAACCACCTCATGTACATGAACGACTTGAAGCTATTTGCACAAAGGAACTGGAACAGCTGATAAATACGACCAGAATCTTCAGCCAGGGCATCCAAATGGAATTTGGAATGGCAAAGTGTACACAGCTAGAGATTATATAGAAAAAATCAACTAAAAGGAATAAACACCTGGGTAGTATCACTAATAAGATACTGTGGACCATTCATAGGCTGGACTAAAGAACTAAGGCACCTTGACCAGAAGACTAGAAAATTAATGACCATTCACAACGCACTACATCCAAACGACGATGCAGACAGACTCTATGTGAAAAGAAATGAAGGGGGTAGAGGACTGGTTAGTATAGAAAACACAAAAAAGAGCTGGAGAAATACATAACCAAGAACCCAGGCTGATCACCGCAGCAAGATACACCATCCCAATGAACAACTCAGGAAGCACCGAAACCAGAAACAAAAAGAAAAGAAAAGTGGGAAGAAAAACAGCTACATGGACGTTTCATAAGAATGACAAGATGAGACCCATCCACATTCCATGGTAAAGAAAAGGACACTTGAACAGAGAAACGGAATCTCTACTGACAGCTGCACCGAACAATGCGATTATGACAAACTACATTAAAGCTAAAATAGATAAAACTCAGGAAAACAGTAAATGCAGATTGTGTGGAGAAAGAGACGAAGTTTACATAATAAGTGAATGCAGCAAACTAGCCCCAAAAAGAATACAAGAACAGACACAATTGCGTGAGGAAAAGCAGTACACTAAGAACTATGTCAACGACTGCATTTCGAACATGCGGACAAATGGTATAAACATAAACCAGAGACAGTACTGGAAAATGAAAATCACAAAATCCTCTTGAAAATGGAGGGGCAAACAGATAAACTCATACGGATGTCATAATAGTCAACAGGAAGGAAAAATGCTGCCAAATCGTAGAAGCAGAAGATCAAAGGGATGGAAAAACAAAGAAAATACACTGAACTTGTCAGAGAATTGAAAGGAGTATGGAGCATGAAGAAAGTCAATATAATACCAATAATCCTAGGAGCACTAGAAACAATCCCAAAAAACCTGGAAAAAAGACTGGGAGAAATTGGAATCAAAAAGATCATTGAGACCATACAAAAGACGGCAATGATGAAAACAGCTGTAATCTTAAGGAATATCCTTGAATGCAGAAACCAACCCGTATATGCTACAAACGCTAACCAGTCACATGGAAGTTACAATATGGAGAAAACAAAACCACAGGAGTAACACCACAACATAAATCCAATGCACAGAAACTACAAAGAAATCTCATAAACTGCCCCCCCCCCCCACACACACACAATAAAAGTGATGACACCAGCCTCGGCTGATATCACACAAAATAGTCGTGATGGGTCAAGGAGAATGGGAAGACCAAGGGAGAGCACTAACCAGACCTCCACTGGAAGAGTGCAGAGAGTACTGGGACATTCGGGAGCCTAATTGCCACCCAAACCCCAGGGGAGACCAATGGTCGTTACCAGTGAGAAATCAATGGTAAGCGGCTGTTGCGATATCACAAAGTCATTTGCAATAGTTATTGAAAAGAGTTAGAGAGTACTGGAAATCTAGGGAGGCTTGTTGCTACTCAGACTCCAGGGAAAACCACCGATTATTATCAGTGAGAAATCACTGACGATGACTTGTGTGAGAACTCCTAGTGAGTACAAATAATAATAATAATACCAATAATTGTAGGAGCACTTAGGAACCTGGAAAAAGACCAGGAGGAATTGGAATCAAAGGGAAGACTGACACTATACAACGGACAACAATGATGAAAACAGCTGAAATTTGAAGGAAAATCCTCGAATGTGGAAACCAATCCACATAAACTACAAACACTAACCAGCCACATGATAACTGCAACAGAAATAAAACATGAGACCAAGGGTACTGAAACTGCTAAGAAGGTTATAAACTGCCCCCCCCCCCCTCATGAAATAGTCGTGAAGGGGCAAGGAGGATGGGAAGACCGAGGAGGGAGAGCACTAACCAGACCTCCACTGGAAGAGTGCAGAGAGTACTGGGACATTGGGGAGCCCAATTGCCACCCAAACCCCAGGGGAGACCAATGGTCGTTACCAGTGAGAAATCAATGGTAAGTGGCTGTTGCGATAACGCAAAGTCATTTGCAATAGTTATTGAAAAGAGATGGAGAGTACTGGAAATCTGGAGAGACTTGTGGTCACCTAGACTCTAGGGAACACCACCGATTATTATCAGTAAGTAATCACTGACGATGACTTGTGTGAGTACTCCTAGTAAGTAATAATAATAATAATAATAATAATAATAATAATAATAATAATAATAATAATAATCATAATAATAATAACCTGACTCAACAACATCGGTTAGTACCATAGAAAATGTCCGTTTGTAATAAAACATGAGAGATCAAAATAGCTTAGTGAAGCATTATTCAGCTTAAAATAATTTCATACATAGAAACCGTTTTAGTTATCTATAGACTAGAAAGTTTTTATTCAAGGGAGATAATCTCGAACAAGAGAAGTAACTTATAACATTGCCTTTGCTTGCAGATTCTAGGCTGACTCTGTGAACTGGGTTCGCGCCTCCCGACCATCTGAAATTGTTACTTTCCTGCACTGATGAAAGCAATAAGCTTGAAACGCTAGCGTCTTTAGGTATTAATAATTTAATATTTATCTATAAATATTATACTAAACCTCCTTTAAGAAATTAAAGTTGAGCAGTCTCGGGGATGTTAAAAATAGACTGTCAAAAAGCTCTAATGCAAAGTTCCGAATATGTTCGTAGAACGCTCTTGACTAGTCTTCTATCTGTGCCCGCTTCTAGGTACATATAGATCTTAATTTCCCTTAATTACGTGACAGTTTCCGTTGGTCGAGTAAATATGGCGACTGCTTGCAGATTTTAGCCTGACTCTGTGAACCGGGTTTGCACCTCCCAACCGTCTGAAATTGTTACTTTCCTGCACTGATAAAGGCAATAAGCTTGAAACGCTAGCATCTGTAGGTATTAATAATTTAATATATATATGGCCGAAGGGCAACTTAGACGTCGGCGACACCTGGTATTGAGTGGGGATAGACATAACCCACTACCAGAGAAGACACTATCTGTCGCTTATTGACTGTGGGCCCACGCGGTTTTCTGTTTGGCATTGTCTAAGACGGCAAGACGCAGCAAGTATCGTCGACCAATTGAAATTTATATCAAAGGATTAACACCTTACAGTAAAATTTATATAAAAGTTTATGAAATTTATACAAATATTAAAAACTAAAAACTTGTACTAAGGGGGTTAATTGGCGAAATTGTTTCATAAGATTCTCCACCTTAATTTTTGTGTTAATAGTTCTGTTGAGTTTATGAGTAAAACGCATTTTCGGTGAATGCAACCTTTAAATAGTTCATCGCGGACGTTTAAGCAATTCGTATTTGGATCGTTTATGGTTTTAAAGATGTAAAATTTCTCGGAATCGCATAAAGGACACCTGTTTAGTGCAGGGGAGAAAGACGGTCGTTTCTCAATAATTTTCAACTTGATGTTGAAAGGTGTCCCTTTTTCTTTTCGTTCCCAGATCCGGTTGGCTAGGGTGCTTTTGGCTTTATCTTCATATTTAAATGTATATTTGTGTGTATACAGTCGTTTCTTGAATAAGCCTTTTGTCATGCCAATGTATTTTTCGACTTCCCCGTTAGGTTGGCTGGTGACGGTCGCCTCGTAAACAACGGAGTCGATCTTACAATTCCCTTCGAGGGGGCAGTTGCTTTTGTTTTGGCATGAACAGCCCGTCACTGGTTTTGGAATCGGATCTCTTGAAAATTATTTTTCTTATGGAAAGCATGGTTGAATAACTTTATAGTGTTTCTGTTGAATATTTTGTGTAAGCTATGAGAGGTGGGGAAATGCCTACAGAAAATAAAGTGTTCATCTTCAAAAAGTCTACAGTCAAAAATGTTAATAATGATTTCTGCAGATTTATATATTCAATAATTTCTATAAAAAATCCTGAATTTTCTAACAAAATTCTTTATCAATATATCGGCGTTCAACCAATGAATAGCAAATATTTTTCTACAAATAATAAAATCGACTATGGAATTACCAAATAAGAAGATTTTAGCCAAAGATGAAGAGATTCTAAATTTAAAACAAATTGAAAACGTGAAATGCAGAGAAAAAATCAAAAAGTCTAAACATCGTGTGACAAATATCTCTGATGATATTCTTGAGTGCATGAATAAAATCGGAGATGGATTTGTGAGATCAGTCATGAATATTGCAGACGATTTGCCGCCTATTATCTGCTATACTGATGACCAAATTGCTGATTTTAAAAGGAATTGTAAGGAGAAATATATAATTGTTGGTATAGACAGGACCCTACTTTCTTACTATGTTTACATATAAAAATCAAAGAATTATTAGAAAGAAAACAGGAGATCATCCGATATTCTTTGGTCCAATTCTGCTACACAAAAAGGCTACATATGAGATCTATCATTATTTCTACAGTCATGTTGCAGCAATGCTTCAAAATGATACACATTTTGAAATCGATGTCAGCAGAATTAATTTTGCCAGTGATCAAGAAAAGGCAATCGTGAAAACAGTTAGAGCGGTCTTCAAAATTTCACTCTCTTTCTTTTGTGCAAGGCATTTAAAGGAAAATTTGACTAGATATTTGAGTGAGAACTGCAACTTGGATTGGAAGACTGTATTTAAATATAAAAAGCTTCTGTTTGGTAATGGTAATTTGATAGATTCACAATCAATTACGGAATTTGAATCGAAAAATAAAAATTTGCTCGATGAAATGGTAACATTTGAATAACCACTTGGGTTCGCAATACATTTTAGAAATGGTTGACAAAATTTACAATTATGTTTGTTTGCCTAAATGGAAACTTGGAATCAAAAACAATTGGACTAACAATAATGTTGAGTCAATGAATAATGTTGTGAAGAATTCATCAAATTGGAAAATATTGCGAACTCATGAATTGATAGATACATCGAAAGAAAATGTTGAAATACATTACTTAAATATAAGAAAAGGTCTATATGGACAAGGAGATTACCTATGGCAGAATTATGGAAATGAAAGAAAACAATTGATATTTACAAACTATCTCTTAAATCGGCATGAAAAATTATATTCCGAAAACGACGAAATTGCCACACAAAAAAAAAAAATGATAAATGGGAAAAGTGCTACTCTTCTTTTCTTTAAAATCTCCTGGTTTTAATTTGACCTTTTGGGGGGGGTCGCTTTTTTTATGTGAGTATTTACCCTAGTATATAAAAATTCATAAATAATAATCGACTCAAACATTATTATTAGAATTACAAATTTGGAATAAAGATTCCTGGAGATGTTGGATGTAATAACATCAAGAATTCTAATTAACTAAAAGTATCCATTTTGAGCGACTTTTTTGGCTAAATCAAAAAAAATAAAGATTAGATTTTAAAGGGAGATAACTATCTTCGTCTTTACTGGGTTGTTTCCCTTGATCTGGTTACCATTTTAACAAATTTAATTACAAATGATAAACAAAGTTATCGTATTATTTTAATTATTCAAACTACTATTCTCGCCTTGGTTGCTACTGTGGCGTGGTCCCTGGCCTTGGTAGGACCATTTTTAGGCGACGTTGGTGTCCTTGGGATTTTACCAAGAATCACGCCAACAATTAATACAAATTATAAAATGGGGGTTGTAAATGGCGAAGGAAGGAAATGGGGATATATACGAGCGTGCATGCATATTAAATGAAAACAAAATAAAGTTTGAGAGAATATTAGGGTCACCAGTTAGCAAGTGCTAACTTAACATGGATAAAGTTTTGTAAATGAAAAATCAAGACAACCATTATTAATTAACAAAACATTTATAAACTATAATTTTACATAAAAGTAATTTTTAGTCAGTAAATATTGAATAGTAAAGTTTATACAAGTGTTTTTGGTAGGAAAATGTTCAGTGAATAAGAAGAGATGAGGGCTAATGATGTGTAAGCCTATATATATTTGCTAGTGTGAATATGCGTATGTGAGTATTAGACACTGTAGCACTGTGTAAGTATGCGTAGGTTTACCTTGTTCTGTTAGTTCATGTGAGTGCGTGAGTAGCAATTTGTTTCTGCTCGTCTGACTTCTTGTCAGTGCGTATGGATATATGCGCGAGAGGATGCAGCTTGTATGTGAGTTTTGAAGTGTTCTTTTCTTCTCTCCTCCGCCAGCCGAAGCCCAGGGGGAGGGGAGGTGCATACAAACTTGGGGTTCCAAGGTGCGCCATATTGGATTTGTAAAGAACTCTGATTTTGTTGACCAGGTCACTGCTTTTATAAGCTTTTATAATTGGACATAGACTTACTAGATTTTGAGTTCAAAACGATAGTCATTGGTTTAAAATATATAGAGTAAACACGTTCCTCTCTTCTTGTTGGCGTGTCTTTGAAGCATGTGGTCATACGACAATTCCCCACTTTTTTATGCAGTCCTTTGCATTAATGTTGTGCATTGTTAGATCTTTCAAGCTGCATCGGTTGGGTAGTAGGAGGCAGACACGGCAGTGTTGCGTCATATGGTCCTTCTCTCCACATTCACAGATGGTTGGGTCAGTTTTGTAGCTCCATCTACTGATAGCAACTTTTGATCGCCCCATTCCCGTTCTCAGGCCGTTTAGTGTTTTCTACTGGAGCCAGGGTGCCTCTGAACAGGGAGGGAGTTCCTGAGAAGGAGGGATTTCCATGTCAGTAAGAGGGGGCCATTTTCTAGCCGTCTGGTCCACAGCTGTAGTCTGGTCTCTTCCTGAGATATTGTTAGAGGTTCGACATAGCTGAGTAAGCTTCTCCTTGACTTTGTGGGATGTCTTTGGTTCCCTGTTTGGGGTCTGGTATTTTAGATGCCGGTCGCGTCTTTAGGGATTACCAAGCACCACACTAAAAAATTAATTTTGTGTAGGTAAATTGAGGCCGATTCGATAACAACATATATGATTGGCAAGGATCACCAGTTAGTGAGTGCTAACTTTTAACAATATAATATTGTTGCTAAAAAAAGGAGAAACTGTAAAGTAAAAAAATAAAACTTTTATATATAAACAATTTTACAAAAATGTAAAATTTAACAATAAAGTTTGTGCAGGATAGAAAATGTTTGAAACGACACGAGCGTTAACTTTGTCCTTAAAGTTTAGTATGCGTGTGTGTGTGTGTGTGTTTTCTTGGTTAAGCATGTTATTGTGGGTAAGAGAGCAGGCGTGCTTAAAAGTTGATCTGGGGTTCGCACTTCAAGTCGGGTGTTTTTGTTGTTGTTGCTGTCTTCATTGATAGCGAGGCGAGTTATATCGTTGTCGCCAAGAAACTGATCTTTCTCCGATAATTCCCTGGTTTTATAAAAGTTTATTTCTCACCCACTTGTTCAAAACATGTGTGAACACTTTTCTTGAGAGTTCACACTTTGGCCACATCTGTTATAACTTATTTTTACGAGCAACTGACCGCAAGGTGATCCCCTCTTCAAGAAGAAAGAAAGAAATAAAAAGAAGAGGAAGAAGAGGAAATAAGAGGAGAGAGTAAGCCGAACGAACCTAGAAAGGAAAGGAGTAACTAAACAGGCTAGCACTTTCCTTCAATGCCCGTTTGTCTCATCGATCTATTGATCTGCCACAACTTCAGTCGTTGGTCTGTAGGTTGAAGTCCATGAAGGATATGGCGTTCATCACTGATATCCTTTGTGATCTCTACTTGGCTGGCAACTTCCTGTCTCACATCTGATGGGGCAATGCCAGTGAGGAGATGCACGTTGTTCAGGTTAGTAGGCTTCAGGCAGCCAATGATCAAGGTGATGTTCAATACTGAGTCTAGGTTTTTGGCAGGCGTTTATTCCTTCCCATACTCCGCAAGGAGTAGTACAGGGCTAAGGCAGTACATCTTAGTGGGTGTGTGCTATGGCTCTCCACATGGAGTTGATCAGTTTCTGTAGGATATTGTTCCCAGAGCTGACTTTCATTTTTGTCTTCTTTACATGTTCCCTGAATGAAAGGGTGCGGTCCAGGGTTACGCTAAGGTAGACAGGGTTAGTGCGATTCTCAAGTTGTATTTCAGACCATGTGATGTTTAGGGGTCAGTTGGCCTGTCGGTTCCTGAGATGAAACGAGCTGACTTGAGTGTTTGCAGGTGGTTACTCTCGTAGTAGAGGAGTAGCTCATCTAAAGCTGAGTTTGTTTCTACTGACGCAAACGTACTCTCTTGGAATGTTATGCAAAAGTCGTCCGCATAGATGAACCGCTCAGTGTTCTGGTTCATTGGTTGGCGATTAGTATAGATGCTATATAGTAATGGAGCCAGCACACTATCTTGAAGTAAGCCATTCTTTTGTCGGCACCAGCGAATTTGTTATTTAAGGTAACATAAAAGCGCCCGTCTTTTAAGATGGCTTTAATTAGGTCTGTGAGTGCCAAGTCTTTTCTCATCTCCAACATCTTTTTCAGGAGGAGGCGGTGGTTTACAGTGTCATACGTGGCAGACAGATCAACACAGACGCCTCTCGTTACCAGTCCTTTCTGAAACCCATCTTCGATGTGCTGAGTGAGATTCAGGAGCTGGCTAGTTGTGGATTTTCCAGTTCGGAATCCTGCTTGTTAGAGGATGATGGCTGCTTCCAACCTGTTGAGTTTTAGGCGCTCATACAGCTTCAACAAGTGGAATCGCAGAGAGATCAGGCGGAAACTCTTTGCATGTGCTAGATCTTTGCTATGTTTGAGAAAAGCGATGATTTTGGTTTGGGTTCCTGTGAAAACTCACTTGTTTTTGGAAGTGAAGAGGAAAGCATATCAAAACAATCATAAGAAAGAGTGGGTGACTATTCAAGCCATTCGTTTTTTTCGAATCGCATCTCAATCCACCACACTACTTTTACAACGTTTCGGCCGATGTAACTTCTTCAGATGCAATTTTTTTTAAATTAGTAATCTTAATGTCGAACTCAGAAACTGATACGGAATTTTGAAGTGAACTCTTTATTTAATAAGTATATTAATAATAAGTATATTGTTAATAAGTATATTATTAATAAGTATCTTATTAATAAGTATATTATTAATAAGCATATTATTAATAAGTATATTAATAATAAGTATATTATTACAGATAATAAGTATATTATTAATAATATTAATAATTATATTAATAATAAGTATATTATTAATAAGTATATTATTAATAACTACACCAAAATTAACTCTAACGATTTTGAACTTCCACGAATCGCTATTCACTCTGAGGTCAAAAAAGAAAACAAATCTCTAATGTAAGGGAGATAACTCCGTGAAACTTTTTAGATTTTGTATTATTTGGATTGCTACGACTACTGTTCTAATTCTGGATGTTATTCTCACAACGTTTCCGGCGATGTAACGGCCACCTTCTTCAGGTGCTTCTTAATGGACCCATGGTGCAATGGATAAAAGTGCTAAGTAATAATCTGTTCTAAGTGACAGTCATCTGGAGGTTGAATGTTCAACCTCAGTACAGGTGATACTAAGAATATAATTAAGAATTACTTAATATTTCTATCTAGTCATTGCTAACGAAACAGGAGAAATCTAACCCCGTGGATTAAATAAAGGGTTCAGTTCGAAATTTTGTACACATTCCCGAGTTTGACATAATGATTCCCGAGTTCGACAAGACGCACATGAAGAAGATCGGAGGTTGCATTGGCCGAAACGTTGTGAGAATAACATCCAAGATAATAATACAAATTATCAATCCTCATCTCAAAAACTCTGAAACATAACTTTTTAGATTAGAAAAAAAGTTAAAAATATCTAAAAATAATATGTCAACTCTCTAGAATTGTAAAAAAAATAACTGAAACATAACTTTTAAGATTAGAAAAAAAGTTAAAAATATCTAAAAATAATATGTCAACTCTCTAGAACTGTAAAAAAAATAACTGAAACATAACTTTTTAGATTAGAAAAAAAGCTAAAAATATCTAAAAATAATATGTATACTCTCTAGAACTGTAAAAAAAATAACTGAAACATAACTTTTTAGATTAGAAAAAAAGCTAAAAATATCTAAAAGTAATATGTCAACTCTCTAGAACTGTAAAAATAATAACTGAAACATAACTTTTTCGATTAGAAAAAAAGCTAAAAATATCTAAAAATAATATGTCAACTCTCTAGAACTGTAAAAAAAATAACTGAAACATAACTTTTTAGATTAGAAAAAAAGCTAAAAAATATCTAAAAGTAATATGTCAACTCTCTAGAACTGTAAAAAAAATAACTGAAACATAACATTTTAGATTAGAAAAAAAGCTAAAAATATCTAGAAATAATATGTCAACTCTCGAGAACTGTAAAAAAAATAACTGAAACATAACTTTTTAGATTAGAAAAAAAGCTAAAAATATCTAAAAGTAATATGTCAACTCTCTAGAACTGTAAAAATAATAACTGAAACATAACTTTTTCAATTAGAAAAAAAGCTAAAAATATCTAAAAGTAATATGTCAACTCTCTAGAACTGTAAAAATAATAACTGAAACATAACTTTTTCAATTAGAAAAAAAGCTAAAAATATCTAAAAATAATATGTCAACTCTCTAGAACTGTAAAAAAGATCCACAATTAATTTTTAAAAAGGCTTTTTATTTTATCCTTTACCTATTTACTTATTATATATGTACACAGGCATTGTTCGGGAATATTGAAGAACCAAAGAAACTCCTGCTTCCACCTCTAAATCCCATATAAGTATTTTTACTGTATTTTTAACACTATCTATAAGTGTTAATTTCGTGATCTTTCCTTATTTAATTTACCAGTGTACACTCTCTGTCAAAAATGACAGAAAAAAGTATGCTCCGGTAATTTATAAAATCATAGAATTACGTCTACAATTTAATTTTTCGTATATAAATTATTATTATCATTTCTGATGACTTACAGAAAAAAAAACACCTGCTTTTATTTAGAGTAGAGGATTTCTTTCCATATTCATTTAAGACGGCACAGGTTGTCTGACTTGCTGTTTGCTTTCTAATGTAAGCCTGGCAATACTTTTTTATTTTAATAGGATAGGACTGAACTATCGCGAGTTGAAAAAAAAACACAAGTTATTTCTGATAACCTAAAGAAAAAAACAGCAACCATTGATTTTGGCGCTAGATATTAAGAAAAATGAAGCCAATGTTAAAAACATTTTAAAAGCATATTACCTTGGTTTATAATGAAATTGAAACGGAACACATAAACAAATAAGAAAGATAGAAAGAAAAGGTCCCAAATTGGAAAGTTTAAATAAAAGGAAAGAAAAAAAACGAATAAACCAGTATATAAAACAGAAAGGTACAAAAAAAAAAAGAAAAAAAAGGTATAGAAATAGATTTGCACCTTCCCTTTCTCTCATTTGTCATGCAGACTTTTGTGTGACGGTACGTATGTATATTTATTTACAAACACACATTTCTCTTGGTTATAGAGTAGGGGATAAATAATAATGAGCATTCAAAGGTTCGTATTATTTCATGACTAGGAAAGAGCCTCCTTGCAGTAACATACGTAGAAGCGAGGATTTTTTTGTGTTTATAAAAATTTTGTTTGAGGAAAGGGAGTTGTAAATAATAATGTCTATATGCTAACACTGAAAAGAAGGTACTGTTTTATAGGAATTAAAGTACTTCTTAATTAAGTTATTTTTATAAGTATTATTTAATAAGGAGAGTAAGTTAATATTTTGTTCTCTGGATTAGAATAATAAATAAAACATAAATTAAATTTAAATTAGAATGGAAAATAAACAGAAATATTATTAAAACAACAGAATCCAAAAACCATCTATGGTAAATTACCTACTTTCTTGTGTAACACAATGACTATATTACAATTCTATGGTAACTGAATGGTAATAACTGTTTTTTGCAAGCTCAGAGCTGCACGCAGCTATTACGATCTTTTCTCTTTTCTCAGTAAGTAGACCAAGAACCGAAACACACCGATTAACAATTGATAGTCAAAAATAGTGCATAATGTTTTAAGGTTTCTCTTAGAAACAAAGAATTATAGGGAACGTATATGTATGTATATTCTAATAAGGTCATGAGAAAGAAGATTGTGGATATTTGTGAATCATTAGTAATCTGGAAATATAACTTTAATTATACGAACTGATCTAACAGATGGTGTAATACGAAAAAGTGACTCGAATTAGATTTTTACTGTTGTTCTTTTATGGTGTTCTCAGTTAAAGGATAAGGACTTATTACTGGGAGGTTTGTCCCTCCCACTTTTTCTAGAAACACGTTCCATTAAGCAACTAAAAAGCATACAAAGCTGGATATGCTATGCAGCTTTTGTTTACGGAACTATACCGGTCAAAGAAATAGGGAATATCATGACTTACTTTATATACAAGATTAGTTAGTATTACTATCTACTCACGAGGAGCTCTCACACGATTGCTCACTGACAATAACAGTAAATAGTAAATTAAACGGCTGTTGCGAAAACGCAAAGTGATTTGCAGCAGTGATCAAAAGATTTAGAGAGTGCTAGAAATATGGAGAGACTTGTCACTCAAACTCTAGGAAATCTCACCTGTTTTTGCCAGAGAGTGATCACTGATATAGGTATTAATAATTTGATATTTATTTATAAATATTATACTAAGCCCTTTAAGAAATTAAAGTTGAGCACTCTCGGGGATGTTAAAAATAGACTGTCAAAAAGCTCTAATGCAAAGTTCCGAATAAGTTTGTAGAACACTCTCGACTAGTCTTCTATCTGTGCCCGCTTCTAGGTACATATAGATCTTAATTTCCCTTAATTACGTGACAGTTTCTGTTGGCCGAGTGGATATGGCGACTTCTTGCAGATTCTAGGCTGACTCTGTGAACCGGGTTCGCGCCTCCCGACCGTCTGAAATTGTTACTTTCCTGCACTGATGAGAGCAATAAGCTTGAAACGCTAGCGTCTGTAGGTATTAATAATTTAATATTTATTTATAAATATTATATATATATATATATATATATATATATATATATATAGTAAATTATGAAAATATATTTATGGCAATTAAGCTATACAGAGGCTCCCGTGTTTCATCCCCGGGAGGACGGGAATCTTCAGGCTAAAATTTTAGCCTGAAGATTCTCTCCCCCCCCCCCCCGAGGGATGAAACGCATGAGCCTCTGTGCCATAAATATATTTTCATAACTTGCTACCTACCTCTACTAACGTATTGAGCACTGTTGAAATAAATACAGAAAATTGATACGTAAAAAATTATATCTCCTTATAAAATTTTATGTAGATACATGAAATAGTAATACATATATATATATATATATATATATATATATATATATATACACAATATTAATTTTAAGTAAATGATATTAAATTATTTTTACCTACCTACAGCGTTTCAAGCCTTCGCTCTCATCAGTGTACATTACACCCAAACTTCTGTATGTCGGCACAGTCAGGTAAATAGGGAGAAGGGAGGGAACCCCAAAGGCCAACAGCTCGAGGAACGAAGCTATTAAAGTAGAAAGTCCTTCGGCATCTGGGGACTCCCACAGTTAATTGATGGGACCCAGCTAATTTGTCGGCTTTGTCGGGTGTATTCATGTCGAGGAGAACCAGAGCAGCAAGCTCGTTGGAGCACATTCCATCAAAGCACTTGTAAAACAAGCATAGGGGTGCAACATCGCGGCGATGCGACAGGGGCCAGAGCTTGGCAGACAGTGTGGGACCTATTAGATTACATACTCTTTTTTGGACCTTGTTCAGGAGTGAGAGACTAGTTGATGGTGCACCAGTCCAGATGTGAGAACAATACTCCATGGGTGGATGGTTGCCTTGTAGAGTTCATTCTGGAAATAAGGGGCGTTTATTACTCAAAAACATTGATGCATTCTCAAAATTCGAAGTGCATCTCTTAGAGGATCTTTTGAGATTTCACTGAATACAGCTCACTTGAAGAAGCTCCATGAACCTCCACAACAGCCTCCAGGCAGGACCTGAATCTGGAGCACGCATCCTTCACGGTGTCTTTTGAGAGACGCCTGAGCACCAGTTTGATCCTGGCCAATCAGCTTGTCCTTGGTGCTGCAGGCAGAACTGTTTGTGTCTTCCTCAACTGCGCCCCACATATAATGTCTATGTGGTTACAATCGGCAAGTTGGAGAAGAGAGCAGATGTTGGGACAGGTAAAGTCATGGAAGTTCTCAAACAGCCATTTCTGAGTTTTTCTGAAGGTGTGACATGGAACTGAGTTTTATTGCCACATGCATGCCCTCTCACAGCCACCATCTCCACCTAGTTCTTGACAACAGTGGACAACAACTTAATATAACCATCTGAATTGAATCGTTCCCTTTTCGAAGATTTAGGGTGGTATGACGTGGCCTTTGCTGGAAACACACCTAAAGACACTCACAGTTTGAAGGAAATTGATATTAATAATGCTTGGGACTTTCTGTGGACTGTAGGCTAGCCACCTGTAGTTCTGTGCATTGTGTAGCTGGTCGCGAGAAGAACCAGAGCATCCCTGGTGTTTGACCTTGTTGAAGAGTTTCTTTGCTTTTGTAAGAAGGTTCTCTTGGGCCTTGGAGGTGAGTAGTTGGTTCTTGTGACTCTTGTATGAGGAGTAGCAAAGATCCTCATTCAGCGCTTTCTTCATAGTCGTTACTCCTACGCCCATCTCTCTTGCCAAGGTCCGCATTGCCTTAGCTGGATCTTGCCGCACCTTTTTTGCAGCTTCTCGACGAATTTCGTTGTGCGAACACAGTCAGAACGTCCGCTGTGATCCTTCTTGCTAGCCGCTGCTTCCACATTTCCACTACAATTCTCCAGCTCACATCTCACAGCCATCAAAATATTTAAGGAGCACTGAGCTGCAGTTAAGATTTCCGAATGCAAGTCATTCTCTTTCAATATTCCCGTGATTTCCAGCTGTCCATGGTCTCCAGCTCTTAAACACACACACACACACCCACACACACACACACACACACACACACACATATATTGTCTGCTTT